>CM058230.1:92585151-93095042 GCA_030180135.1 Orychophragmus violaceus
AATTTAAATTGTAAATTTTATATTAAAAAAATATCAAACCACTTTTTGAATAATCAAAACACAGTCAGATGTTACCTATAAAAAAAATAAAATTTGATATAAATAAGTTATTTTTAACAAACATGTCTAAATAGCAAATTGTAGGTTTAGAAGAAGAAGTCTACAGTGGAAGTCTTTTGTAGTAGTCTGCGGTAGAAGTCTACATTCTCAAGTCAGACCTAGAATAAAATTTGTCGGAACTTAAAATAAATTTGGCGGTAATTTTTATTTTGAAAAAGAAGTTTACCATTGAAGTTACTTGAGACGTCTTCTTCTGAAGTCTACTACTGTAAACGATTTTTAACATTGAAATTTTACCTCCTATATAAAGCAACGAGGGTACGTGTTATTTTGTGGTCTAGTAGAAAAATAAAATCTCTCTCTCTCTCTCTCTCTCTCTCTCTCTCTCTCTCTCTCCTCTCTCTCCTCGCTGTGAGCCTTGTCTTTCGACGTCGCCTCTATTTTTGTGGTAGTATTTGTTCTTCAATTTGTTTGTGTAATAATACATTATTCTTCTTGTTTGACTTCTAGTGAGTCTTGTTTTATAATATATAGGTATGGTGAGACATTCCTACAGTCAACCGTCAAGTAGCTCCATGAGGATTTTGTGGAGTTCAGGGTTGCCCGAAGTGAACTCTGCTACTCGAAATAAATTAGGGATTCCTGAAAAATATTTTTGCGGGTTGTTGACCATAATGAAAGTTTCCACTACAGACGATAATCATGGTCGGTTATTTTTCAGATGCAAGAACTATAAGGTAATAAGACTCTTGTGGTGTTATTTGTTTTACGATTGTGTTTTGTGTCTTTTCAATATAATAAATTGCTTAGTATCTACATATAGGATGATAACCATCACTTATTTAAATGGTGGGATGAGCTATTATGGAGGGATTGCAAGAGCTTCAATGTGCCTTAAAAAACCAGGGAGACCGCATCCATGTTCTTGAAGATAATGATTATCATGCATTCCAAACTAGGATTGAGGCTGAGATCATTCAACTAAAGGAGACTATTAGGCAACAATGTTCTAGAGTCATGGAGATGAAAATGGCGGTTTTATCTTTGTAGTCCTTTTAACCACCCTATTCTTAGTTTTTTCCATTTAAAATTGTAGATTAGTGGTCGGATTTGATATTGAGAGGGATTTGTATCACGTTCAAAAACCATGATGATTGATTTCAATGAATTGCTTGTTTTTTTGGTTGTCGTAGACTTCTAAAGAAGAATTTTACTGTAGACTTCCCATCGAAGTCTACCAACAAAAGTTAAAATGTTTTTGATCAAACCAATAAATGAATGAGATTTTGATCATACCAAATTTATTAAACTGGTAACTTAAATGGTTGGAGATCTCTAATGTAGACTTCAATTGAAGTCTACAATTGAAAATTAAGATGTTTTTGATCGAGCCAATATAAGAAAGGATTTTAATGGAACCAAATTGAGTTAACCAGCAAGGTAAATTGTAGAAGTTCTATATAGTAGACTACACATTAAAGTATAATTTTCAAATTTCGGCGGAAACCGGTATATTAACAGGACCAGTTTGGGCGGAACTGCAATTTTACTATACCGATATGAGCCAAAATATTTGATTAATATAAAATATAAGTAAACCATGCCGTAGATTTAATATAAAAAGATGTAAACCATCACTAAACTGATGATAATCGATGTTAACCGATAATTATACGAATTTTTTAACCTACCTATATAAACTTCTTTCCAAGCTTTACTCATAACCCTAATTTGATTGTAGCCTACTCCATCTCTATAATTTGTCACTATCAGGGGTACATCTCGCCTCGTCGCATCTTGCCTCTCTAGCCAGTGCAGACTTGCCGTCTCTCCGTATTGGCGTCAACATTGACATCGATGTCTTGGTCTCTCCGTCTCGACGCCAGTCTCTACTTAGCTCTGTCTCTCCGTCTCGACATCGATCTATACTTAGCGCCATCTCACCGTCGTATTTTGAGAAACACTTGTCTCTCCTTCATATATAGAAACTCCTAGTTCCATCGCCATTGGTCGCTCTCTGTCGCCTATGTTGCCTCCATCGCCGTTGGTAACCTCTCTTGTTGACTTTCTCTATTTTCTTCTTCTGAATATAGGATTGACAAGAAAATAACCTTACCCTGATTTTTGTTTTCCCATCTCTGTCGGCGGACGTTACCTCCATCGTCGTCACTCAATTTATGTGCCACGTCGCCTTGATCGATTTTCTTGCTTTGCCGCGTCTCTTGGATTTTCGTGGGTAAATCGGATACTGCAGTGCCGAATTGTATAAAATTAGGTAAACCATCGTTTTCTAATTTCAATTTTTTATGCATCATGTTAAAATTAGGTTGTAGACTTATATTGTAGACTTCTTAGGAGTACTTATGTGGTAGACTTCTATAGTATACTTATACCGTAGACTTATACAGTATACTCATATGGCAGACTTCTCAAGAAATCTTTTGAACGTGTCTTTTCGTTGGTGAAAGTATGTAAATCCTGCATTTAATTACTTTCATTTCCAATTCGGTTTAGGCTGTACTTATTGCTGACAAGACTAAACATTGCGGAGAGAAGAGAGAGATTAGGTGTAATGACTATTGCAACTGTTGGATACGAAAGGGTGCGTCTCTTCGAGGAACTCGTCTGCATGGGTAAGCGGTTAATTAAATTAAAGCTTGAATTAACTTCTATATAAATGGCATCACCCCTTCGTTTCTTCTATCCATCTAAGCCCAATTGTTTAAACTCCTCAGTCCTTTTTTGGAGAAGACATGGAGAATTTCAACTTAGCTTTCTTCCTCCTTCAGTGCTTCTTAAAATTCTGTCAAAAGTGTGTACAGAAAGTGTATGTAATCATGTTGCGGCAAGAATGGCTTTCCTTAGATTCAATGAAGTAGGTAGAGAATATCATTACTATAATAATGCAAATCTCTTCTTCCTGAACGACTAGATATGGGAGTTGAGTGCTGTGAGAACTTTCAGCCTTAGGTGCTACCGTGTGGGGAATCCCGAGGCAATTTATCTTTGAGGTATGTATGAGTTCTTCATGCTTCATTTTCTTGAAGAATGAATGGGAAAAATACGTTGTGCTAGTGAGTTAGGATGTGAGTTGGCTATCTATGTTGATACTATGAAGGAGTTAGCGTTCAGTGTTGATGAAAGAGGGAGGGTTCACAACTATCCAAGTTTTACTTGTGATTATATTAATCGCATGTCGAACATGATCACGACTTGGCAGCTCGGAGGCCATTGGGATTACGAGAAACCTGGTAAGTTTCTCGAAATACTTAAAAAAATAGATGCAAACGGAGTCTTCGATTGCCCGTTCTTTAGGGAAGAACCATGATGGGTAGAGAGACTCAATGGAACTACAACTATGTCGAGGTACGATAGTTGTTTCTGGCAGTATGAGGCATGAAACTTCTGTGTGGACATACACTTGTGTGCTCATGAGTGGCTAATTGAGGACTTATTTATTTTCTTTGTTGAGTATTTCATATCTCATGTACTAAAAACTCCTAGTTATTGCTATGTTTTATGTTTTCTTCCGCACTTATTTTTTGGATCTATTGATATCATAATATAATATTTTATTATGATATACAATTCCAATTTTGATGTTTGAATGGCTATAAAATTGTACTCTCAATTGTATGAGTTATAACAGAATGTGTTACATATGATAGATGTTTGAGACAAGTGTATAAATTGACCATATGTGATGTCTAAATAAAATAAAACATGACACACTGAACTTAGAGTTTATTAAGGAAAAACAAACTTATTCAAATTATTTTAATCAAACGTACATATAGCAGACTTCTTGTAGAAGTTTACATGGGTAGATTTACAATAGAAACCTGTCCAATTTATAGCAATCACAAATACATGGTCCGAGTTGAAACGCAGAGCCATACAACATGCATCTTACTAAACAGGATCAAGCTCCAGACTTGTTTGTCGTTGATGACATATGTAGGAGGGGTATGAGCAGGCATTTTTTGTAGAATCATTTCTGGTAAGGAAAATGATACCTCAATTACATGGGTTTCCTTGCTTTGGTCGAAATTATCTTGTGCCATTCAAGAAGCTCACATTGTGTGCAACTATCTCTCAAAAAGAACATTCTACCATCTTTGATATTTTCCACCTCAAAATGCCATGTTAGATTTTCAGCACCCATTTTCCATAAACAACCACCAGCTGGGCCACTCCTATAAAACAAATAAAGATCAAACACATTAGAGTTCGTAATGAAAATATAGTGAAAATCATAAAATCAATTAAAGCTATACTACAACATATAATCTTATGAAACTTAATCATAAAACCATTAACACCTAGCCAACATCTAGTAGAATAATTTTTAAAAATTTCTTCATAATTCATTACTCAAGTGCATTTTTAAGATTTAAATAAAATAGTAGACTTCTGCAAGAAATCTACCCTAAATGAGCTAATTTCTCAATTTCACTAGAAAAAGGATTATATATATATAGAATAAACATGTCAAACTCATTCAGAAACAAGTATGTTACCTAAAAAGACATTAAAATAACTATCAAATTCATTATATATTGTATACAAAAAACTTTGTTTAGAAAATAGTGACGTAAAAATGATGTCAGCATGATGTGTAGGGAGTAGATTTCTCTGTGAAGTCTACATGGTCGATTTCAAACATTAATCTGCCAAAAAATGTTAAAATCATAAATTCATTTTAAGCTAAACCATAACATATAATCTTGTGAAATTTATACATAAAACCTAAATAAAATTTCAAAAATTAAAATAAAAACAAAATCATCAAAAATATTCACTAAATTTCATTTGGAAAAAATAAATAAAATAGATCCTTCTCCATGAAATCTACCATAAATAAGCTAGTTTCACACTTTCAAAATAATTAAGTTTTATAAATATCTATATAGAAGAAAGATGCTAAACTCTTTAACAAGCAAGTATATTACCCTAAGGAAAACATTAAAAAAAATCAAATTCATTATATATTGTATAAAAAGCCTTTTAATAAATTAGTGATGTCAAAATGATGTAAGCATGATGTGTCATGAGTAGACTTTTCGGTGAAGTCTATATATCCTAGTAGAATTCATGAACACATTACAATGGGGATTTATTCGCGAAGTATACTAGGGGTCAAGTTTCGGAATTAAATCAAGTTGTAGGCAAAACATGAAGGGTCCAATTTTGAATTTGACCAAACTTTTACTTTTTAGGAGTAGACTTTGTCGGATCAAGTAGACTTCGTGGACAGTCTACCTGGGAAGTCTACTACAAAAATTTCTAGTTTTGCAAATGAAAAATAAAAAAGTAAACTTTTTATGCAAAATCGACCCTGATAGACTTCTCTTAAAAATCTACTAGGGTCTATTTTTGGAATTGACAAAAAAAGAAGAAAAGGATGCATTCATTAGCGTTGGAAGGCCCAATCAAATACCCCCAACATAGTATAGGTTTTCCCTCTTTTCTCTCATTTAAATGGAACTAAAAAATCAAAATTAATTGTAGACTTCGGGAGGAGTAACGAAGTCTACTACCCCCCAACGAGCGCTCAACCGAGAAATAAACAATAGTAGACTTGTCTACCTCAGAAGTCAAAGATTGGTCAAATACAAAACAAGACCCTTTTTGACTGAGTCAAACTTCACAATAAAACTTTGACTAAGTCAAATGCAAAACTAGATCATAAGTTGGCAAGAGGAGACTACTATGAGGTCTACTACCCTTTTTGTTTTGAAAAAGAATCAATAAACTTCCTAATACTTAAAAAGAAGTCTGCTGACGAAATTTTTTAAATAGTCAATTGCAAAACTAGAACACAAGTTGACCAGTAGACTTGTGGATTGCTCTACAAAGTCTACTATCGCGACCCAGATCGGAAAAGTGAAAGAAAACTACAGGGAGGCGATTTTACCTACTTAAATACCCCAAAACTTCAGTTTCAACCACTAACAAATAAAACCGGCCATTGCGACTGAATAAAACACCGAGAACGGTAGAATTCGAAGAGATCAAAAAATTTAAAACTAAAATTTAGATTTTTTGAGATGAAAAGAGAGAATTTGAAAGAAATATGAAGTTTGTGAAACAAATAATGAGTTATACAAGGTTAAATTTAGGTCGTTGAAGCATTTACAACTTTAAAATCGGTTGTTTATGGTGGTTAGAAAAATTGATGGCAATGGTATTGTGGTAAAGAGGAGGTACAAGGAAGATGACTTAAGTCATTTGAAACAGCCTGAAATTATTAGTAGACTTCTTGGAGAAGTATGTTTCGTAAATATCTGTCATATGCGAGGTCAATATCAAAAATAAATGGCAAAAAAAAATTCAAATATGTGGTTCACTTTTATATTTGACAAGAATTCGTGGTCTACTACTATTAAAATCAGCCCTAAAATGAAAATGGTTATTTTAATGGGTTAATTGGGTGAAGATTAGGAAGTGGGTCAAAAATTAGGTGTATAAAAAAAATTTTACCCGAATTTAGGTAAATGACAAGACACAACGAAATTGACACGCAAAATCGGACAACCATACCCTTGTTACCTCGTCTGCGACATCTGACCCGAAAGTGACAGGTCGCTGAAAAGCGACAGCTACTTTTCAGAATTGTATGACCGCTACGAAAAAGTTTTGGCCGGTAGCCATTTATTTTGAGCCGTAACGTCGACAACTTTTCCCCTAACCTATCCATAGCTGAGCTGGCGATTACCCTTTTTTTTACCCACTCAAAATTTCAAGGAGAAATATCTTCAACCCCATCTACAATCCTCGACTTAGACTTATCTGGTCCCTTGAACAACAGAAAATCTTCACCTCCATTGGGTCTTCTACATTCCTCGAGACTTATTTGGTCCCTTGTCAGAGTAAGAATCCGACATCCGTTTTGTCACAAAAAAATCGTAGACGACTATTTAGAGTTGTAGACAAAGTGGAATACTTTGCTAAAGATCTAACTTTTCTTTGGCTGTAGATGGATGGAAGGAAGACAGTTTTGCTGGTCAGAGGAAAATGGCGTGAATGTAACACGGGAATTTGGAGCTTCGATGCCGAGAAAAAGGAAACACCAAAGCTATTTGGTTAAGCTCAAGGTCAACTTTTGAGTATCTTTAGAAGATAGTCAAAGAAAATATGGATATCCAAGAAGTTCGAGCGTTGGAAATAACATACCAATGGCCGCAGTACATGTTGATGGATGAGGGAAGAGACGCACCACCTGTTTTGGTTCAAAGCGACGACGATGTGTCCCTGTTTGTCGAAATGAGATGTGAAATTGATCAACTCAACTTGTGCATGACTTTGAAAGATACTGAAATTGTAAAGAATGATGTTGGTAAGTTTTCTTCGTAAATAGTCGACTACTGTTTGCTTCTAACGGATTCTTATTTATTAGTAGTTGACTACTTTCATGGGTTAACAGATATGGTTGACTGCTTTAACGCTGGAAAGGGGATGACACCTCAGAAGAGTGGTAAGATTCACCTAAACGGTGTTACAATATCGTGTTATAATGGTATGATATGGTCTAACACTGTTTCTGCAACGTATAAACTAGCTATGGTGTTGTTTCAAAACCCAGAAGAAAAAAGTTCCAGATACTGAGATTGAAGGTGAGATAGTCGATTACTTAGTTGTATTTATAAGTAGCTGAATACTCAGGTTATTTTTTATGGGAATACTTGTTTGATTGTAGTCATATACATAGGTAGTGGAATACTTAGTACTGTATAGTTGACTACTTCGTAACATACTATGTAGCTTTGCTTGCATTGAACGACCTGGACAACGACGAAGAAGTACCAGAAGATCTCGAAGAGATGGAAGATATGGTGATACTCTGTCTTGATGGAGAAGATATTGATAAGGGAAAAGGTGTAGACACTTCTGCGAACAACTCTGATGAAGAATGGCATGAATTTGCAGTTGACGAAAATGACGAGAAAAATCCTGCTGCTGGTTTTAAATCGGACAATGGTGAATACAACTATGGTGAAGAAGCTGATGAAGAACCTGAGAGCAGTACACAACAGTCAAAGAGGTTTAGCTGCGAAAAAGAAACGATTGATGGAGTTTTCAAAGACACGGAAGACCCGCCAGCTATGTTTGGAAGAGATGCTCCACCAATCGTTGATGAGTTTCCAGTTGATGGTACGTAGTTGCGTACTTATTTCTACATACTTAGTTTGCGTAGACAACTATTTGTAGTTATCTACATATAGTTTCAAATGCTTACTTCTACACAACATTATTTCATACTCTACCTACTTATTTTGAGTAGTCAACGATTTGTAGATAACTATTATTTTGCACCATTGATGATTTCTTATGCAGGGATAGACGATGCTTTGGATGACGTTAGCTACGAGGGTGTCAGTATATTTGTGGGAAGGATATTTAGGAACAAAGCTGAGTGCAAACTGAAAATGGCTTTACACGCGATTAACAAAAAGTTCCATTTCAAAACTCCACGCTCATCACCAACTTACATGGAATTCGTGTGCATTAGCGATAAGTGTCACTGGCGTGTGTATGCATCCACGATGGACCGTACTGGAAACTTCCAGATCAAAACGGCAAACTTCAAACACACATGCTCGATTGACGATAGGCGTCAGTACCACAGACAAGCTACGACACAAGTAATTGGGGAGTTAATTCGTACTAGATTTACTGATGGAAGAAAAGGACCAGGTCCCATTGAGATTCAAAGGATAATGCAGGAAGATTTCCAGGTAAATAGCTTTTGGATAGACAACTACCATGTATTGAATACTAACAGTAGTTGAGAATTGAGGTATAACTATTTCTCAAAAATGGTTTTCTACTTCAGGTTAACATCTCGTACTGGAAAGCGTGGAGGTGTAGGGAAATCGCTATGGAAAAATCATTAGGCTTTGTATCAGGTAGCTTCGCGTTGCTACCATCCTATGTCGAGAACCCGAAAAACTCAAACTCGGGCACAGTGTGTGAAACATTATATTAGGTTGACAAGAATGGGAGTAAGCGGTTCAAGTATCTATTCCTTTCTTTCGCTCCCTCAATTGCGGGGCTTAAATACCTGAGGCCGTTATTGCTCATTGACGGGACTCATCTAGCTGGACGCTATGGTGGATGTATTCTTTCTGCTAGTGCACAAGATGGAAACTTCCAAATTTTTCCAATAGCTTATGGGGTAGTCGACAGTGAAAACGATGCATCTTATGTATGGTTCTTCCAATGCCTAAAGCAGATCATAAACGATGGCAGTGAATTAATGTTTGTGTCAGACAGACATTCAAGCATTTACAAGGGGCTGACACAGGTAATGTAGTTGTCTAATTGTAGTCGATGCAAAGTAATTGTCTACGACTATTTTGTAGTTGAATATCTGGTGATATTTCTGAACCTTGTGTTTATAGGTGTATCCTCAAGCTGGACATGGGGTTTGTTTAGTGCATCTAGTGAAGAATGTAACAACAAAGTTTAGGGAAAGCCGGTTGCCTTCACTAGTGGTGAGAGCAGCGAAAGCTTATACCGTTTTAGAGTTTTCTCAAATATTTGCAGAACTACAATCTGTGAATCCTGAGTGCGCTCAATACCTGCTTGATTTGGGGCTTTCACACTGGACACGTTCATACTGCATGGGTGAACGATACAATTTGATGACAACCAACGTTTCTGAGTCATTAAACAAGGTTTTAAAAGAGTGTAGAGAGTTTCCACTTATCTCGATGCTTGAAGCTATAAGAATGAGTCTGATCAGTTGGTTTGTGAGGAGAAAAGCAGCAGCCTCATCAGATGATAGCATGCTAACGCCAAAAGTGAGACAACTTCTGGATGTAAATTTTACTGACGGCATTAATATGAAAGTAAGTATTTCATGTGGTCAGCTACGTAAGTAGACAAATATATAAAGTATTCATCTGCGTGTAGTTTAACATATGTATTTGTATAATTGTAGGTGACTGTTCTTAACTGCGAAGAGTTTGAGGTGAGAGACACAAAAGGAGTGAGGTTCGAAGTGAACTTAGCAAAAGGGATTTGCAGCTGCAGGGAGTACCAAATGATCCAGATACCATGTAGCCACGCTTTAGCTGCCGCGTCGTATACTAATTACACAACAGACAAGCTGGTCGGAATTGTGTACACAACAGCATTCAGAAAATTAATCTATGAAGGGGTGTTTCATCCAGTTCTGACACCAGTAATTTCTGGTAATGTAGATCTCCTACCGCCCTTGATGAGGCGCCCACCAGGTCGACCAAAAAAACAGAGGATCCTCTCCCGAGGAGAATTCAAGGTAAAAGTAGAATATTTGACTATTCATTAATAAAAAGTAGTTGACTATTTTGTGGAAGTATTTATAAACAAGCAATTCTTATGAATTAGCGGCGGGCGAAGAAGGCTGCGAGAGTTTGCAGTAGGTGTCTTGGAAAAAGACACAACATGGCGTCTTGCAAATTACCTAGGCGGAAAAGGTGAAGGAAACTTATTGTGTTATTGCCATGGGAGAATCGGAATTGATGCACATCAAATCACTTGTAATCCTTTATAGTATGGGGAATTATTAACCATTTTGATGATTTGCTTTTGGTACAATGCATCATGTTTTGGAATTACTTAATTTAGCCGGTTTGGCATAATACTCTCTAATATTGCTGTTTTAAACTCCCATATTTAATGGCAAATTTCCGTCTTTTTATATTTTGCAATCTTTTATTGGTTGTTGTTTGATAGATGTTAGGGTAGATGAATACTAGTACTGTAGGAATAACAAAACTAGTATTCAAACAATACTCATTTCTAGTAGTTGAATACTAGTAGACTGGTATGTTTAGTAAGTAGACTGATACTAGTACTGGAAGTAGTTCACTACAATTTAGTAACAAGTAAACTAGAATTCAACGTAAAAAATTCTAGTTTACTTGAAAAAGTAGTTAGTCTATATACCTAAGTAGTTGACTACTAGTAGTTGAATTCTAGTAGACTGATACGCTAAGTAATAACAAAACTATAATTATACAACTAACCACAAAACGTAAAAAATTAACATAACTGAGGAAACTAACATAATGTATAAGTTTACATAGATAGACAGATAATTTAAACATAGAACAAACTTACAGATAAGAGATAACCAAACAGTACACAAGTAGTAATTAAGGATGCTCTAAGTAGTACCACTATGGTCGATCTCTTTGAACAGAGAGAAAGCGTACTTCAGAGATGCATCACGGACGACGGCTTCAGTAACATGAGGAAAAAGGGAAATCTGGTCGGATGACTTCAAGTCGAGTAGCATAAGTGTGTGTATCCCAGAATTTTATGTAATAGTAGTCGGCTACAGTTATAACTATTCTAATAATAAGTTAGCATGGAATAGTCAACTATTTTTGAAGATGCAGCTTACCTGATTTTTCTTTCGGCATTAGTGGCTTCCCGATATTAATGATGAACGGTTTAGTGGACAGAGTCTTCGTCTATGGGTTGTAAGCAGATTTCCGAATGAAGAATGGCAATTGTTGTGCTAAGGGAGTAACAGAACTCATAATCTCAGAGTCAGGCACCCTTTGCTTGCTTGATAGAACACCTATGTTGTGGCTGTCCAGGTCGTTGGATAGGCCAACCCAATGACCATTGTCCAGCAGATATGGGCAGTACAGCATAAAGACATCTTTGCACCACTCCCTTCTTGTTTTCACATATGTCACAGCCTATTTTGATACGTCAGGGAGTTTCCTGCTCTGAATTTGGAGGTTAGCAATTAATCTGACGAACTCGTACGCCAAGTAGTCATAACCCTTGAGGGAGGATGTTGATGTAGATGCAATATTATGGCGAATTAAGAAAATAACAGCGTCCATCGACTGCATATATAGTCAACCATTAGTAATCGTCTATGGAAGTAGTTGACTACGATTAATAAACATATAAATTTGGTGAACTTACACGAACAGACATCGGGGAATCCTGGGAGATCATTTCCTTAAAATCGGTGATAGATAACGTAAGCCCGTTCCATGGTGGGAAGAAACGGTTAGACCTATAAAGGTATGGTCAGAAGACTAATATAGTAAGACCTATAAATAGTCATTATACTGTAAAAAAAGTTTTCTTACGGTGATGCATTGATGGCCGAATGTAGCATAGATATTTCATCAGGACTGGGGCTCACAAATATAAGAGCGAGTTCTTGGCTTTTTTTGGGCCTTTTGTTGCCGGTCACAAAATCTGCAAATGTTGATGAAGCAAGGCATTTTCTACTACTTTTGCGTTGAGCTGGGGGTGCGGGAGGTGGAGTTTTTGCATCTTGAGTCAGGCCCAATGAGAATTTTGGTTCAGTAATACCTACTGGAACCAATGGTGGAGCATTGGTTATGGAGTCTGTTGCCTGAAAATGGTGAAAAAATGTAAGTGAATTTTTATACAAGTAGTTGGAGACTAATAGACAACTATAAAAGTAGTAGACTACTTACGTACTTGTTGCTGGTTATCTACCTTGGTTGATCATGTTGCTTCGGTGGAGCCTGTTGCCTTTGCACCTGCTGCCGGTTTGGTGGAGCCTGTTGCCTTTGCACCTGCTGCTGCTTTGGTGGAGTCTGTTGCCATGGTGGAAACTGTTTCCTGGGGGAGTTAGAAACATTAAATAAAAGTAAGTGTAGTTATAATATAGTTGTCTACCAATGTAGTTGAATTCGTTGTAGTTGGTTATAGGTAGTCGACTACTACAGAAAGAGAAAATTTTGAAACCTGTTTTTCTTTTATCCCCTGATCCTGTTGCTTGGCTACGTTTTCTTTGCTCACATTTTTGTCAGGAATTTGTTCTTCTTCGGAAGAATCCTCACCAGTTTCATATTCATCACCAGTTGTGTCTTCTCCAGTGGTCTCTTCTTCTGAAGTAGAAGCTGGTTTTGTGTTTTTAGACGGGACAGTTGCCTTGGACGGGACAGTTGCCTTGGATGGGACAGTTGCCTTGGACGGTACAGTTGCTCCAGGGACAGTTGCCGGGACAGTTGCCTTGGACGGGACTGGCTCCTTGTTGGTTTCCGCAACGACATGAAGATGGTCGTCTACTTCGTCGGGTGCCATCAACTGCGCTTCCTCTTCCAATTCCTATATAAAATTAATAGCAAATTGGTATCAAACCTTATAACTTTGAGAATATTAGTATTCAAATACTATTAGACAACTACGAAAAGCAAATTACCTCTTGTGTATCAAAGTCAGTGTTTATAACTTTTTGGATAATTTTATCAGAGTCGGATTCATGATCTTCCTCGTCCGATGAACTTTCTTCTTCTTCTTCATCTCCAGATGTTACCTGGTGTAGTTATAAAACAACAAATTGAAAATGCATATAGTTGGCTAAAGTTATAAATAGTTGGCTATAAGTAATCATTTATAAATAGATGACAAAGTTGGGTACCTGCTTCTCTTTGTTCGCATGAACCTCTTTTTGATTGCAAGGTATTTCCTTGTTCTGGTTTTGGTTTTCTTCGGAAGAATCATCACATGTTTCTGTTTCGTCTCCACTATCATCTTCAGAAGCAGACACACCTGCTTTTCCATCAGTTGCTTTTGCCGAACCGACTTTCTCTTGAGAAGAACCAGTTGTTGTACAGGGGTTTAACGGCGGTTTAGGAGGTGGAATAAAACTGATGTCAGATCTCCTGAGATTACTAATCTCTGCAGAAAGTGTACTGAATTTGGATTGAAATTCTATCTGTAGGAGAGCGATGTTCTTATTTACTGTATTCATCTGATCCAAAAGTGGTTTATTCGCTTCCTCGGATTTCTTGAGAAAAGCAGCAGCAAAATCTTCGATTAGACATTCAACATTTATATCACTTGGAGGTGCCGCATCTGTGGTGGATGTTTGACCTTTTGTCAACTTCAAATGATCGCTTGCCTTTGCACCACCAATCCAAGACTTCCTCGTGAACACTTCACCACGCTCAATAGCTTCCAGGAGGTTATCGACGCGGCTGTCCTCCACTTCATCATCGTAACCAATTTCGTCTTCGTTTAAAATTTCATCCTGGTCATCGATTATTGCTTTAGCTGAGACCTGAAAGTAGACAACTACTAGTTAGCCGAATACAATGGGGTTTAGAGACAACTTAAACCCCGACTATATTGAAAGGTAGACGACTACTTTTAAACAAAACCATGTACCTTCCCATCTTTATCTAGCGTTTTGACGTAAGGCAAGGGTATAGTTATTGATTTCTGGGTACCCAGCCGATTTATCTGGACAGTATCTTCCTCAGCATCATCATCAGCTAGAATAAGTTTTGAAGACTTGCCTTTGATTTCCTTAGATAAAATGATGGGAGCAAAAAGCAAGACAACCATTTGTAAAGCGTGAGGGAAACCGTTAATGGCACAAGAAGCTTGACAAAGGTTTGACAAAGTGGCGGTCCGGCTTTTGATATGGTCTAGAGTCATATCAAAAGACTTGCGACCCCATGGATAGCTTAGAAAGCGTTCAGTATCTTGGACCATCACAACTAGATCTCCATTGATCTTGGACTGCTTGGATGTTGGACAAAGAACTCCCTCAACAAGTAACAAGAGAGCTAATTTGAACCTGACAACAAGGTAGCTAATTAAAAGTAGTCGACTACTGCTACGTGAATGTATAAACTAGTAATCAGAAAAAGAATGTTGAAACAGAAAGCAAGATAGTTAATTAAAAGTAACCGTCTATTACCTGATTTCTTTGTTCTTGTAAGGTTTGCCTAAAAGTTTGTTCATGATCCAAAAAGGTGTAGGGTTCGCTTCCGTTGCAAACATTTGGTTCATGTACTTCGACAATTCCCCTTCTTCTGCTTGAGGAATGGCCTCATTAATATCTGAGCAGCTTAAACCTGTAGCAATAGCAAACTCCCTGATTGAGAACCTAATAGGTTGATTACCAAACAGGACCCAGATTTCGTGACGCTTCCTGATGACAAGCTGCCTAGATAGGAGGAAGTGGAGAAATCGGACAGATGTTGCTACTTGGTTCCCGATATTAATTAGTTTCCCAAATTGGGAGTTCTGTATCCTTTCCATGTCGTCATCTTCGAGAGAAAATTTAACGGCTTCAATATAATTAAGCTGGTAGTATGTGTTGAGTTTGTTGTCGCCCTTTGGTTCATGCCCAGTTTTGAACAAACGTTTGGGTAGATTCGTATCACCCATAGTCAACTACCTATAACAAGTAGTTATTTGTCAATATAGATCTAATTAAAGAAAAAGTATTCGACACACTTGTAAACGACTAATAATCAAACTAGTATTCAAAGTAGTAATACAATCTGAACCGCTAGAAATTGTTCAACCTGGGTTTGTCAATCTGGAAATATATTACTGTAAAGACTTAATCGAAGAAGAAAATACACAGATAGGCGAAAGATGTGGAAAAATTAAGTTGTTAAGTTAACTAGTTTGATACATGCAAAACGACAATACGAAAAGTAGAAATCGACATAAAGAAGCATGCATAAAGCTAAAATTTAAAAATATGGACTAGATTCGATCAATTTGGGCGTCTATTTGGTGATGAAAATTACCTAGGCTAGAGAATTTGGGGCAAGAAAGCGACTTGCTTTTTTGTTGTTGTGGGTACCTTCGTTTCTTCTGGGTTTCTTCTCTACTTCGGGAGAAAGTTTTCGGGGCCTGAACAGAGGATTTGGAGGAAAGATGAAATACAAAGATGGAGGTTGAAGAAGAAAGTGGTGGTAGAGTGAGAAAATGATATTAATGACTCGTTAAGTGGGACGCTCAACCATCCGAAAAGAAAGGGGAGTTTTTTTTTTAAAAACAAAACGTGATAACAGTTATCGAAGCAAAAAGTAACTGGTGTCAGAGGGATTTTTTAACGTTATGGTGGCAATTTGGTAATTTTGACTTGGGCCGTATTTGAGTCAGCGAGTAATTATCTGTCTATGGAATTAAGTTATAAAATAAAGGATAGTAGTCGGCTACTTTTTCTACGACAGTTAGTTATTAAATAAACGAACTATTTATCAATAAAAAAGCAAATACATTGACTAAATAAGTTAAAAGATAGTAGTCGTATACTTGAGATGACATACTAAAGTATGAGTTAAGGTCTTATAATATTACTGGAGGAAATACACCATTACAAAGGGGTCCTTAACAATGTTTTTATAAAAGTCTAGGCCATATGCCAAAATTGGTTCTAGCTAGTTGGCAAAACAACATCGTTTCTAAGGTCCAGAAGCATCCATTGCACATGGTCGGTGGCTTCCACCCTTCATCCCAATAGCATAGCCATCGATTTATAGAAGCACATCCGCACTTTGTGACGCTGTTGAGATCTACTTCATTTTCCTTCTCTAACCAAAAGTTAATTGGTTCATCTGGCCAAGGTAGTACTTCTCTGGCGTTTATTTTCTTTCGAACTTTCTTTGCCACTTCTCTAGTTAGAATTAGCCCGCGCTTTTGCAATTCTTCATTCCCGTAAATTAATCGCACTAGCATGTAGTAGATGTATTTACCAGTTTCCCAACCACCTTCAGCAGATCGTTTGATCATACCCTCCCCTAGAGCCTGCTGATTAGTGTACATGCATGTAGACATACCTTTTAAGAGAAGCGCTAAACGATTGTTGTTGGTAATGCAAACTTCGACAAATTCAACGGCAGGGGCATGTTGGAACGTTTAGATGAATCCTGATTCAATTCCAGATTCAGATTATCCTAAACATGCGATCTAGGTTCTTCTCAGAATAGAAACAAATGATGATCTCACCTTATACCTGTTATTGCAGCGGAAGAAGATGGTATGTCTGAGATCAGAGAAACACCGAGGGATGAATCCTCCAAAGGTTCACACACGCTTTCACAGGAAACAGCTGCTAGACCACCAAGGGAACTCGGCGCAGAGAGAGAGAGTTTACGGCTCGAGTATTAGGGTTAATCAGTCTGAAACTCGAGTTTTATGACACAAAACTCGTCATGTTCCGTTTGGGCCATTTGGCCCAAATACCAATTAACTCGTCGGTGTTTGCGCACTGCATCGATCGTTGCACCTTATGCATCGATCGATGCACAGTGGCTAAACCTTTTATTTTCTCTAAGTACAGTAAATGCCTAGCACTTTTACTGTACTTCTGCTAAAACCGTTCCTGCACATTTTCCTGTTAGCTTAGGCGTGTGACCCATATGGGATCATATAATAAAGGCAATAAGTCCAAGACTTATAGATCATGAGCGGACTCTAGCAAGCCATCATGACCCCCAGTATTATATGACTTATGTCTGATCATTGACATACTCTTACTTTCTAGAGACAGTACCGAGATTACTGGACACAATTCCAACAATCTCCCACTTGTACTGGAATCTCTGTATTCATAATCCTTTTGTCTCAATATCTCGATTAGTCATAAGGCAAGATTAGTGTCATCCTTATAAAGCCTAATCTTGTTCATCGGACTCTGATTTGATACTGACAATCCAAACGACTTGGGAAAGTCCGTTTGAGCATGGCCATGCGTTTTCCAGTATTCAAATCTCCGATTGGCCTAGAGATATTCACTCCATTTATATTGGAGGGACAAATCCCATCTTGTTCCATCACTGTAAACTACTCATTTCATGATGTACCCAAACAAGGTCCTTATAGCTATCACAGAACGATAGCGTTAAACAATGATCAAAGTACATCAGTCCATGTGCAGTCACATGCATGTGAACTCAGGTCTAAGGACTATACTCTATAGTCGTAGTAAGAATCTCTTATGACACAGATATAAATATCCTGAAGAGTTCTTATAAGCGGGTCTTGTCCGGTCGTATGTTCCCAACATACACCTATGCACTGACTTTGATGCCGCGCATCTATGACACACTGAGACTTTGTCATAAGTCACGTACCAATCCAGTCTCACACGGTTGTTGGTGTTCCAATTTCAACAACCTTCGACTGGGGACTGGATGATATAAAACATTTATCAAATATAGGGTCTCATGATCAAGCTAAATGACTTTGATGACTCAAGATCAAGTCACTTACTTCGATGACCTATAAAATGCTTCATATCATTTTGGAACGATTATTTCATCACAGTTAAAATAATCTTGAAATAATAATTTCATTAAAACATAAAATAATGTTTTACAAGAACATATCAAATAACTAAAATAAAGCTCACAAAACTCCCACTCAAATTTAGATTACATTTCAATGTTTCTAATGCCTACAGCTTCAGTCAGGAACTCGAGCTTAGGCCTTGGGAGTGGCTTTGTCAACGGATCAGCGACATTATCATCTGTCGGAACTCGGCTGATCTTGACTTCCTTTCTATTAATGATGTCACGTATCAAGTGATATCTTCTTTGAACATGCTTGGATTTCTGGTGTGATCTTGGTTCCTTTGCCTGAGCTATAGCACCATTGTTGTCACAAAACAGTGCTAGAGGCTCAGCCGCATCTGGTATCACACCTAGTTCCATAATGAACTTTCGTATCCAAACAGCTTCCTTCGCTGCTTCTGAGGCGGCGATATATTCAGCTTCTGTAGTGGAATCAGCAACGGTGTCCTGCTTGGAGCTTCTCCAACTTACTGCACCGCCATTCAGACAAAAGACATAACCGGACTGTGACCGGAAATCATCTGTGTCTGTCTGGAAACTTGCGTCCGTGAATCCACTGACTTTAAGCACATCACTTCCACCGTACACCAAGAACTTATCCTTAGTATGTCTTAGATACTTCAAGATATTCTTTACGGCAATCCAATGGTTTTCACCTGGATTTGACTGGTATCTACTCGTCATGCTCAATGCATAAGCAACATCAGGACGAGTACAGATCATGGCATACATGACAGATCCTATTGCAGATGCATAAGGAATATTCTTCATGCGCTCAAGCTCAGCAGCCGACGTAGGGCTCTGCTTCTTGCTTAGCGTTGTGCCATGTACCATTGGCGTGAAGCCCTTCTTGGAATCTTTCATGCTGAATCTTTGTAGGACTTTGTCAATGTATGAGTCTTGACACAAGCCTATCAGCCTCTTAGGTCTATCACGATAGATCCTAATTCCAAGAACGTATGCGGCTTCACCCATGTCTTTCATGGAAAAACAACTTCCAAGCCAGTCTTTTACGGACTTTAGCATTGGAACGTCGTTTCCGAGAAGCAGTATGTCATCGACATACAGAATAAGAAATACAATCTTGCTCCCACTAGATTTCTTATACACGCATTGTTCTTCTTCGTTTCTGATGAAGTCAAATTGCTTGATCGCTTCATCAAAACGAAGATTCCAGCTCCTCGATGCTTGCTTCAATCCATAAATGGATTTATGAAGCTTGCATACTTTCCCAGCATTCTTTGGATCTATGTAACCGTCAGGTTGTGTCATATACACATCCTCTTCCAGAATACCATTCAGGAAGGCGGTTTTCACGTCCATCTGCCAAATTTCATAATCATGAAAAGCTGCAGTTGCTAGTAGAATCCGAATAGATTTCATCATAGCCACTGGTGAATAGGTTTCATCGTAGTCCACACCGTGAACTTGTCTGAAACCTTTTGCCACCAACCTGGCTTTATAAATCTGGACATTTCCATCCACGTCAATCTTCTTCTTGAAGATCCATTTGCATTCGATGGCTTTTACACCAGCGGGTAAGTCAACCAACGAAAACACTTGGTTGACCGACATGGAGTCCATTTCGGAATCAGTGGCCTTGCGCCACTTAGAGGAATCTGGGCCCATCATGGCTTGATTGAAGTTCGATGGTTCATCACCATCAATGATCAATAGATCATGACAGTTAGTCACGAGGAATCCTTGATATCTCTCGGGTTCGTGACGGATCCTCCCGGATCTTCGAACTTCAGGTACCACAGGTTCAGGCTCTACAATTTCTTGTAGGTCCTCCTGCTGCTCTTCCTCATTAGGTTGAGCAGTATCCTGTTCATCTTGAATTTCTTCAAGCAGTACCTTGCTCCCACTGTCTTTCTTAGAGAGAAACTCCCTCTCAAGAAAGTTACAATCCCGGGCAACAAAGATCTTGTTCTCGGAACGTAGATAGAAGTAATAAGCCTTGGTTTCCCGTGGATAACCAATGAAGTAGCATTTGTCAGATTTCGGTGTAAGCTTGTCTGAGATCAATCTCTTGACATAGGCTTCACAACCCCAAATTCTGAGATAAGACAGCACTGGAGCTTCTCCAGTCCATAATTCATATGGTGTCTTTGCTACTGCTTTTGATGGCGCTCTATTTAGAGTGAACACTGCTGTTAGCAGAGCATATCCCCAAAGGGATATTGGAAGGTCTGTGTGACTCATCATAGATCGAACCATATCCAATAAGGTCCGATTTCTCCTCTCAGACACACCATTCCATTGAGGTGTTCCAGGAGGAGTGAGTTGGGATACGATCCCACACTCTCTCAGATGATCACTGAATTCCTGGCTTAAGTATTCTCCTCCTCGGTCGGACCGAAGAGCCTTAATGCTTTTGCCAAGTTGGTTCTGTACTTCATTTTGGAATTCTCTGAACTTCTCAAAAGATTCAGATTTATGTTTCATTAAATAAACATATCCATACCTACTGAAATCATCAGTGAAGGTAATGAAGTACTGATAGTTTCCTCTTGCATTTGTGGACATTGGGCCACACACATCAGTGTGTATCAGGCCCAATAAGTCACTGGCCCTCTCGTTAGGTTTATTAAAGGGGGCCCGTGTCATTTTGCCCATCATGCAGGATTCGCATTTCTCACATGACTCAAAGTCAAATGAGCCAAGAAGTCCATTCGAATGGAGCCTCTTGATGCGTTTCTCGCTGATGTGCCCTAAACGACAATGCCATAGAAACGTTCGGTTTTCCTCATTAGGTTTAAACCGTTTTGTATTAATGTTATAAATTGGCGCGGATTGATCGAGTATGTAAAGCCCATTCGTAAGAGGGGCAGAACCATAGAACAAATTGTTGCGATTGAAGGAACATAATTTATTCTTAACTGAAAAATCATAACCTTCCAAATCCAACAAAGAAATTGAAATAATATTTCTGCTTATAGCAGGTACAAAATAACAATTATTAAGTTCTAAAATCAATCCCGAAGGTAAAGACAACAAGTATGTGCCTACAGCTAGTGCTGAAACTTTCGCTCCATTCCCAACTCGTAGCTCCACTTGTCCTTGCTTCAGCCTTCTACTGTTGCTGAGTGCCTGCATATTAGTACAAATATGAGCCCCACAACCAGTATCCATGACCCATGAGGTATTATCAGAAGTAGTTGTATTAACTTCTATAACAAAAATACCTGATGAAGAAGTCTCGAAAGTCTTCTTTTTCAATTCCTTTAGACCTTCCTGGAATTTCTTACAATCTCTTCTCCAATGCCCCAGTTCTTTGCAGAACCTGCACATGTCAGTAGGCCCAGCCTTGGACTTGGGCTTGGGCTTTGGCGTTGTTGGAAGTTTCGGTTGATCCTGATTCAATTCTCATATTGATATCAACCTAAACATGCATTAGATCTAGGTGTTCTTATTTAGAAACATATGATCTCACCTTTTACCTGTTTGTTTGCAGCGGAATTGATGAACAGGTCAATGATCAGGGAGATACACCGAGAGATGGATCCTCCAGAGGCTCACACACGCAATCACAGGAAACTGGTTGCTAGACCACAAAGGAGAGAGGCGCAGGGAGAGGAGGAGAATCGCGGCTGGGTTAGGGCTGGGAGGAAAAACAGACTCAAGTTTTATTCATTAAAACTTGTCTAATTCCTTTTGGGCTTTATGGGCCCAAATACCAATCTGATTAAATTCCATTTAATCAGACCCATTAATTCTTCTCTCTTAGTACGACAAATGCCTAGCACTTTTGTCGTACTTCTGCTAAGCCGTTCCAACATTATTTCCTGCTAGCTTAAGCGTGTGACCCATATGGGATCATACAATAAAGGCAATAAGTCCAAGACTTATAGATCATGAGCGGACTCTAGCAAGCCATCATGACCCCCAGCATTGTATGACTTATGTCTGATCACTGACATACTCTTACGTTATAGAGACAGTACAGAGATTGCTGGACACAATTCCAACAATCTCCCACTTGAACTGGAATCTCTGTATTCATAATCCCTTTCGTCTCAATATCTCGATTAGTCATAAGGCAAGATTAGTGTCATCCTTATAAAGCCTAATCTTGTTCATCGGACTCTGATTTGATACTGACAATACAAACGACTCGGGAAAGTCCGTTTGAGCATGGCCATGCGTTTTCCAGTATTCAAATCTCCGATTGGCCTAGAGATATTCACTCCATTTATATTGGAGGGACAAATCCCATCTTGTTCCATCACTGTGAACTACTCATCTCATGATGTACCCAAACAAGGTCCTTATAGCTATCGCAGAACGATAGCGTTAGACAATGATCAAAGTGCATCAGTCCATATGCAGTCACATGCATGCGAACTCAGGTCTAAGGACTATACTCTATAGTCGTAGTAAGAATCTCTTATGACACAGATATAAATATCCTGAAGAGTTCTTATTAGCGGGTCTTGTCCGGTCGTATGTTCCCAACATACACCTATGTACTGACTTTGATGCCGAGCATCTATGACACACTGAGACTTTGTCATAAGTCACGTACCAATCCAGTCTTACACGGTTGTTGGTGTTCCAATTTCAACAACCTTCGACTAGGGACAGGATGATATAAAACATTTATCAAATATAGGATCTCATGATCAAGCTAAATGACTTCGATGACTCAAGATCAAATCATTTACTTCGATGACCTATAAAATGGTTCATATCATTTTGGAACGATTATTTCATCACAGTTAAAATAATCTTGAAATAATAATTTCATTAAAACATAAATAATAATGTTTTACAAGAACGTATCAAATAACTAAAATAAAGCTCACAAAACTCCCACTCAAATTTAGATTACATTTCAATGTTTCTAATGCCTACAGCTTCAGTCAGGAACTCGAGCTTAGGCCTTGGGAGTGGCTTTGTCAACGGATCAGCGACGTTATCATCTGTCGGAACTCGGCTGATCTTGACTTCCTTTCTATTAATGATGTCACGTATCAAGTGATATCTTCTTTGAACATGCTTGGATTTCTGGTGTGATCTTGGTTCCTTTGCCTGAGCTATAGCACCATTGTTGTCACAAAATAGTGCCAGAGGCTCAGCCGCATCTGGTATCACACCTAGTTCCATAATGAACTTTCGAATCCAAACAGCTTCCTTCGCTGCTTCTGAGGCGGCGATATATTCAGCTTCTGTAGTGGAATCAGCAACGGTGTCCTGCTTGGAGCTTCTCCAACTTACTGCACCGCCATTCAGACAAAAGACATAACCGGACTGTGACCGGAAATCATCTGTGTCTGTCTGGAAACTTGCGTCCGTGAATCCACTGACTTTAAGCACATCACTTCCACCGTACACTAAGAACTTATCCTTAGTATGTCTTAGATACTTCAAGATGTTCTTTACGGCAATCCAATGGTTTTCACCTGGATTTGACTGGTATCTACTCGTCATGCTCAATGCGTAAGCAACATCAGGACGAGTACAGATCATGGCATACATGACAGATCCTATTGCAGATGCATAAGGAATATTCTTCATGCGCTCAAGCTCAGCAGCCGACGTAGGGCTCTGCTTCTTGCTTAGCGTCGTGCCATGTACCATTGGCGTGAAGCCCTTCTTGGAATCTTTCATGCTGAATCTTTGTAGGACTTTGTCAATGTATGAGTCTTGACACAAGCCTATCAGCCTCTTAGGTCTATCCCGATAGATCCTAATTCCAAGAACGTATGCGGCTTCACCCATGTCTTTCATGGAAAAACAACTTCCAAGCCAGTCTTTTACAGACTTCAGCATTGGAATGTCGTTTCCGAGAAGCAGTATGTCATCAACATACAGAATAAGAAAAACGATTTTGCTCCCACTAGTTTTCTTATACACGCATTGTTCTTCTTCGTTTCTGATAAAGTCAAATTGCTTGATCGCTTCATCAAAACGAAGATTCCAGCTCCTCGATGCTTGCTTCAATCCATAAATGGATTTATGAAGCTTGCATACTTTCCCAGCATTCTTTGGATCTATGTAACCGTCAGGTTGTGTCATATACACATCCTCTTCCAGAATCCCATTCAGGAAGGCGGTTTTCACGTCCATCTGCCAAATTTCATAATCATGAAAAGCTGCAGTTGCTAGTAGAATCCGAATAGATTTCATCATAGCCACCGGTGAATAGGTTTCATCGTAGTCCACACCGTGAACTTGTCTGAAACCTTTTGCCACCAACCTGGCTTTATAAATCTGGACATTTCCATCCACGTCAATCTTCTTCTTGAAGATCCATTTGCACTCGATGGCTTTTACACCAACGGGTAAGTCAACCAACGAAAATACTTGGTTGACCGACATGGAGTCCATTTCGGAATCAGTGGCCTTGCGCCACTTAGAGGAATCTGGGCCCATCATGGCTTGATTGAAGTTCGATGGTTCATCACCATCAATGATCAAAAGATCATGACAGTCAGTCACGAGGAATCCCTGATATCTCTCGGGTTCGTGACGGATCCTCCCGGATCTTCGAACTTCAGGTACTACAGGTTCAGGCTCTACAATTTCTTGTAGATCCTCCTGCTGCTCTTCCTCATTTGGTTGAGCAGTATCCTGTTCATCTTGAATTTCTTCAAGCAGTACCTTACTCCCACTGCCTTTCTTAGAGAGAAACTCTCTCTCAAGAAAGTTACAATCCCGGGCAACAAAGATCTTGTTCTCGGAACGTAGATAGAAGTAATAAGCCTTGGTTTCCCGTGGATAACCAATGAAGTAGCATTTATCAGATTTTGGTGTAAGCTTATCTGAGATTAATCTCTTAACATAGGCTTCACAACCCCAAATTCTTAGATAAGACAGCACTGGAGCTTCTCCAGTCCATAATTCATATGGTGTCTTTGCTACTGCTTTTGATGGCGCTCTATTTAGAGTGAACACTGCTGTTAGCAGAGCATATCCCCAAAGGGATATTGGAAGGTCTGTGTGACTCATCATAGATCGAACCATATCCAATAAGGTCCGATTTCTCCTCTCAGAAACACCATTCCATTGAGGTGTTCCAGGAGGAGTGAGTTGGGATACGATCCCACACTCTCTCAGATGATCACTGAATTCCTGGCTTAAGTATTCTCCTCCTCGGTCGGACCGAAGAGCCTTAATGCTTTTGCCAAGTTGGTTTTGTACTTCATTTTGGAATTCTCTGAACTTCTCAAAAGATTCAGACTTATGTTTCATCAAATAAACATATCCATACCTACTGAAATCATCAGTGAAGGTAATGAAGTACTGATAGTTTCCTCTTGCATTTGTGGACATTGGGCCACACACATCAGTGTGTATCAGGCCCAATAAGTCACTGGCCCTCTCGTTAGGTTTATTAAAGGGGGCCCGTGTCATTTTGCCCATCATGCAGGATTCGCATTTCTCACATGACTCAAAGTCAAATGAGCCAAGAAGTCCATTCGAATGGAGCCTCTTGATGCGTTTCTCGCTGATGTGCCCTAAACGACAATGCCATAGAAACGTTCGGTTTTCCTCATTAGGTTTAAACCGTTTTGTATTGATGTTATAAATTGGCGCGGATTGATCGAGTATGTAAAGCCCATTCGTAAGAGGGGCAGAACCATAGAACAAATTGTTGCGATTGAAGGAACATAATTTATTCTTAACTGAAAAATCATAACCTTCCAAATCCAACAAAGAAATTGAAATAATATTTCTGCTTATAGCAGGTACAAAATAACAATTATTAAGTTCTAAAATCAATCCCGAAGGTAAAGACAACAAGTAAGTTCCTACAGCTAGTGCTGAAACTTTCGCTCCATTCCCAACTCGTAGTTCCACTTGTCCTTGCTTCAGCCTTCTACTGTTGCTGAGTGCCTGCATATTAGTACAAATATGAGCCCCACAACCAGTATCCATGACCCATGAGGTATTATCAGAAGTAGTTGTATTAACTTCTATAACAAAAATACCTGATGAAGAAGTCTCGAAAGTCTTCTTCTTTAATTCCTTTAGACCTTCCTGGAATTTCTTGCAATCTCTTCTCCAATGCCCCAGTTCTTTGCAGAACCTGCACATGTCAGTAGGCCCAGCCTTGGACTTGGGCTTGGGCTTTGGCGTGTCTGAGTCCACGACTTGGACACCCTTGGCCTTTCCCTTATCCTTAGCAGAAGACTTCTTAAACCCCTTGCCCTTTTGTACCATAAGTACATTGGGGTCCTTGGCGGTTTTCTTCAAGTTGGGCTCTGCAGTCTTGAGCATTCCGTGAAGCTCAGGCAGTGTCTTACTCAAGCCATGCATGTTAAAGTTCAGAATGAACTGATCATAGCTTGCAGGTAAAGACTGCAGAATGATGTCGCAGGCAAGTTCCTGGCTGATTGGGCAGTCGAGTTTGTGAAGATGATCGAGATAACCCATCATCTTCAACACATGAGGACTCACTGCCGCATTCGCAGCCAACTTACAGTCCAAGAGGTTCTTAACTGTCTGGAACCTCTCGGTCCTAGCCTGTTCCTGAAAAAGCGATTTCAGGCTTGCCATGATCTCGATTGGAGACAACACACTTTCGAACTGCTTTTGCAGCTCTGGAGTCATTGTCACCAACATCAGGCAATAAACATCATTTTCATCTGACGAATGCTTTTCCCAAGCATTGTGCAGAGTCCTGGCAGCATTGGCAAGAGGCCTCTCGGGGAGGGGATCTCGAAGGACGTAATCCTTCTTCTCCTGCTTGAGGATCAGCCTCAAGTTCCTTGACCATGTCAGGAAGTTCGTTCCAGTCAGCTTCTCCTTCTCGAGAACAGACCGGATCGAGAACGTGTTTTGTGTGCTTGTAGTAGTCATATCTGAAATATATAAATAAAAAGGTTATTAGTTATATGTTCAAAATGATTAATCTCGTATTAAAGTATAATATGATTAATCATGCATTATATTCAATAACCTAAGTTACCCTCAATAGAATATAATGATTCCAAGATCCACATATAACTAAGATCAAAGTGGGCCACTGGCCGTCACCCAACCTTAGCTTATATCGGTAAGCCCTATTTCGGCTAATTATATCCGTGATATAACTCTTGGTTGTGAATCTGGGCCCGAGGCCCAATCCACCCTGATGTCTCAAGGCCCGGGACTCCCGATGGCCTAGTCAAGAAAACCGGACTATACAGTCATGTAATCATTAATGTCTGGGACTCCCAATGACATTTATGAATCACAAACCGTCTTACCCACGCAAAAGCAGACATCCTCACACTGTAAGGCCATGAATGCAATTGAATGGGCTTTGACAGCTGACATAGCCTGGACAAGACATCCAACGCTTGATATTGTTTGAGGTCCGTAGGTTTATTAAAAACATTCCCAAAATAGAAGATTACTATTTCGGGAAACTTTCTATTTTTTGAAAACCTACTATTTTTGGAAACTTTCTAAAATTGGAAACTTTCTAAAACGGAAACTTTCTAACTTTAGAAACTTCTTTAAAAATCCAAAACCCGCAAATTCAGAAACTTCTAATTTTGGAAACTTTCTAATTTCGAAATTTCGGAACTTTATAAATTTAAAATCGAATTTCATAATTTTATTTTATAAAATAAGTTTTAAATTTAAATCTGAAGAATGACTCAATTAATGGCCCAATTGTTTTAACTTCTTGGCCCGAGGCCCAAGAATTGGTCCATGTCCAAGACATGACCCAATTGTCCAATTAATTGACATAACCGGTCTGGTTCATTAAAACTGGTTTAACCAAGTTTCAATTACTACGATGACCACAATTGTCAACCGGTTATTTACTAAACCGGAATTTCTCAATTTATTTGGTCCAACCAAATCAAATTAGAAATCCTGGTTTAGGCACTAAATCCAATAATTCTTTCGACATTGGATTTCTTATTCCGGTTTAACCAGATTTAATAAACTTATTAATCTGTTTATTAAACCAGAACGAAGATTTTAATTAAGTTTTAAACCGAACCAGCTTAACCGAACTCGAACCGGCCCATCCGCCCAAAACCCTAACCGGCCAGCCGTAGGCAACACGCAAAAGCGATAGCCGCAGGCCGCCGCGTTTGAGGATGGATCGGGACGTTCGCTCGGCAGCTCGGGACGGTACGCCGCGATCGTGATGCTCGGGTCGAGAGATCGGGACGTCCGAGAGCGTGACGCGATCCGGACGGTCGAAACCTCACGCGATCGGCACATCATCCGGACGAGACGATCGGGACGACGAACGCGGTACGCGGTTCATGCGATCGGCTTATCGCACGATCCATGCGATCGGGACGCCTCTTGGTCGACCGTCCGCCGTCCAACCGAGCCTCCAACCGGCCGTAAAACCAACCGGCCAAGCCGGTCGATCCATTCACTCGGCCGATCACAAATCTGAGTCATATAGCTCATTTTTGCGATTTTTCTTGTGTGTTTAGAGTTCAATTCTGATTCTTAATCGTTTTATCTTATCAGTAATTGATTCAAAAACAATTCTAATCAGATTTAACAACCTAAACAATGAATCTAAAACAAGAAACCTAAGAACCAATGGCTCTGATACCACTGTTGGAAGTTTCGGTTGATCCTGATTCAATTCTCATATTGATATCAACCTAAACATGCATTAGATCTAGGTGTTCTTATTTAGAAACATATGATCTCACCTTTTACCTGTTTGTTTGCAGCGGAATTGATGAACAGGTCAATGATCAGGGAGATACACCGAGAGATGGATCCTCCAGAGGCTCACACACGCAATCACAGGAAACTGGTTGCTAGACCACAAAGGAGAGAGGCGCAGGGAGAGGAGGAGAATCGCGGCTGGGTTAGGGCTGGGAGGAAAAACAGACTCAAGTTTTATTCATTAAAACTTGTCTAATTCCTTTTGGGCTTTATGGGCCCAAATACCAATCTGA
The DNA here is from genome assembly GCA_030180135.1 of Orychophragmus violaceus. NCBI lineage: Eukaryota > Viridiplantae > Streptophyta > Magnoliopsida > Brassicales > Brassicaceae > Orychophragmus > Orychophragmus violaceus. The sequence continues at coordinate 92,614,181 of CM058230.1, forward strand.
TTAAATTCCATTTAATCAGACCCATTAATTCTTCTCTCTTAGTACGACAAATGCCTAGCACTTTTGTCGTACTTCTGCTAAGCCGTTCCAACATTATTTCCTGCTAGCTTAAGCGTGTGACCCATATGGGATCATACAATAAAGGCAATAAGTCCAAGACTTATAGATCATGAGCGGACTCTAGCAAGCCATCATGACCCCCAGCATTGTATGACTTATGTCTGATCACTGACATACTCTTACGTTATAGAGACAGTACAGAGATTGCTGGACACAATTCCAACAGGCGTGTCCTTGTCCGCGACTTGGACAGCCCTGGCCGCTCCCTTATCCTTAGCAGAGGATTTCTTAAACCCCTTGCCCTTTTGCACCATAAGCACATTGGGGTCCTTGGCGGTTTTCCTCAAGTTGGGCTCTGCAGTCTTGAGCATTCCGTGAAGCTCAGGTAGTGTCTTACTCAAGCCATGCATGTTAAAGTTCAGAATGAACTGATCATAGCTTGCAGGTAAAGACTGCAGAATGATGTCGCAGGCAAGTTCCTGGCTGATTGGGCAGTCGAGTTTCTGAAGATGATCGAGATAACCCATCATCTTCAAGACATGAGGACTCACTGCCGCATTCGCAGCCAACTTACAGTCCAAGAGGTTCTTAACTGTTTGGAACCTCTCAGTTCTAGCCTGCTCCTGAAAAAGCGATTTCAGGCTTGCCATTATCTCGATGGGAGACAATACACTTTCGAACTGCTTTTGCAGCTCAGGAGTCATTGTGACCAACATCAGGCAATAGACATCATTTTCATCTGACGAATGCTTTTCCCAAGCATTGTGCAGAGTCCTGGCAGCATTGGCAAGAGGCCTCTCGGGGAGGGGATCTCGAAGGACATAATCCTTCTTCTCCTGCTTGAGGACCAACCTCAAGTTCCTTGACCATGTCAGGAAGTTCGTTCCAGTCAGCTTCTCCTTCTCGAGAACAGACCGGATCGAGAATGTGTTTTGTGTGCTTGTAGTAGTCATATCTGAAATATATAAATAAAAAGGTTATTAGTTATTATGTTCAAAATGACTAATCTCATATTGAAAATTAATATGATTAATCACGCATTATATTCAATAACATAAGTTACCCTCAATAGAATATAATGATTCCAAGATCCACATATAACTAAGATTAAAGTGGGCCACTGGCCGTCACCAAACCTTAGCTTATATCGGTAAGCCCTATTTCGGCTAATTATATCCGTGATATAACTCTTGGTTGTGAATCTGGGCCCGAGGCCCAATCCACTCTGATGTCTCAAGGCTCGGGACTCCCGATGGCCTAGTCAAGAAAACCAGACTATACAGTCATGTAATCATTAATGTCTGGGACTCCCAATGACATTTATGAATCACAAACCGTCTTACCCACGCAAAAACAGACATCCTCACACTGTAAGGCCATGAATGCAATTGAATGGGCTTTGACAGCTGACATAGTCTGGACAAGACATCCAACGCTTGATATTATTTGAGGTTCGTAGGTTTATTAAAATTCATTCCCAAAATAGAAGATTACTATTTCGGGAAACTTTCTATTTTTGGAAACCTACTATTTTTGGAAACTTTCTAAAATTGGAAACTTTCTAACTTTAGAAATTTCTTTAAAATCCAAAACCCGCAAATTCAGAAACTTCTATTTTAAGAAACTTTCTAATTTCAAAATTTCGGAAACTATAATTTTAAAATTGACTTTATAATTTTATAAAATAAATTTTAAATTGATCTGAAGAAAGACTCAAATAATTGGCCCAATTGTTTTAACTTCTTGGCCCGAGGCCCAAGAATTTGTCCATGTCCAAGACATGACCCAATTGTCCAATTATTTGACATAACCGGTCTGGTTCATTAAAACTGGTCTAACCAAGTTTTAATTACTACGATGACCACAATTGTCAACCGGTTATTTACTAAACCGAAATTTCTCAATTTATTTGGTCCAACCAAATCAAATTAGAAATTCCTGGTTTAGGCACTAAATCCAATAATTCTTTCGACATTGGATTTCTTATCCCGGTTTAACCAGACTTAATAAAATTATTAAATCTGTTTATCAAACCGAGACGTTTAATTTTAATTAAATTAAACCGAGCCGAAAACCTAACCACATCGATCGATGCTCACAGCATCGATCCTGCAACGATCGTTCATCGATCCTGCATCGATCGATGCTCTCACGCGTGCACGAACGGTTATCAGGTTTGGCCGAGAGATTCTCGCGAGATCCATGCGATCGTTCGAACGATCCATGCGATCGCGGTCAATCTCTCGCGACTGCAACGATCGATCCTTGCATTGCATCGATCGATGCAATGCGATCTCAGTCGATGCTAAATCAGTTTAGATCACATACCAAATCAATATAGTTTGGTCATGCGATTTTTAAACAGTTTGTTTAGGATTCAATTCTTGTTTCTTAAGTGATTTATCTTATCAGTAGTTGATTCAAAACACTTTTACACAAGAAAACAGTCCTAAACATGAATCTAAACAAGAAAAACCAGAACCTAAAGCTCTGATACCACTGTTGGAACGTTTAGATGAATCCTGATTCAATTCCAGATTCAGATTATCCTAAACATGCGATCTAGGTTCTTCTCATAATAGAAACAAATGATGATCTCACCTTATACCTGTTATTGCAGCGGAAGAAGATGGTATGTCTGAGATCAGAGAAACACCGAGGGATGAATCCTCCAAAGGTTCACACACGCTTTCACAGGAAACAGCTGCTAGACCACCAAGGGAACTCGGCGCAGAGAGAGAGAGTTTACGGCTCGAGTATTAGGGTTAATCAGTCTGAAACTCGAGTTTTATGACACAAAACTCGTCCTGTTCCGTTTGGGCCATTTGGCCCAAATACCAATTAACTCGTCGGTGTTTGCGCACTGCATCGATCGTTGCACCTTATGCATCGATCGATGCACAGTGGCTAAACCTTTTATTTTCTCTAAGTACAGTAAATGCCTAGCACTTTTACTGTACTTCTGCTAAAACCGTTCCTGCACATTTTCCTGTTAGCTTAGGCGTGTGACCCATATGGGATCATATAATAAAGGCAATAAGTCCAAGACTTATAGATCATGAGCGGACTCTAGCAAGCCATCATGACCCCCAGTATTATATGACTTATGTCTGATCATTGACATACTCTTACTTTCTAGAGACAGTACCGAGATTACTGGACACAATTCCAACAGGGCAATTGGAACCAATGGTATTTGATGGAAGAAGAAATCAACATTCTTATAGAATTCTTCCGTCTCAGGCAACTCCCTCAGCGTCGTGCATGTTGCCTTTGTACAAACAAATTCGCAGAAACCACACCGGAGGGCGTTTTCTAGAATCGTTGGTAAGAGATTCTCATTTAGCCTCAACATGTTGCTCGTTTACAAAACAATTTGTATGGCAGTTACCTCTGTCTGAGAGTGTTTTATCATCTATTTATAGGAGTATGACCGTAATAACGAGAAGACACATTAAATACATCCCTTTTGAAGGAACTTTGAGCCAATTCTACCGTATTCAGAATCCTCGCGAGTTCCAGATAGCCTAGGATCTAGGGTCTAGTTAATTGAATCACTGATGGATCTAGCGTTTACCTTGTTCTGGCAGCGGAATAGGGTCAGATAAACGAGATCTCTGGAGCGCTTCAGATGCTGCGCCTCTATCGTAGTCCACACGCACACAAGCTGGAATCCGCCGGGTTGCTAGCGCCGGTGCTCGGATCTCTTTGGGACCTTAGTTTCTCTGAGGTTTCTGTGTTTTCTCACTGAGAAAACACTCTGGGCCGCGCAGAACCAACAACCTTAGGTCGAGATATAAAACGTGTTTATATACTGACCTCGAGGTAAACCGAAACATCAGTTTCGGTTTCGCCATTGTGTCGACCGACACACTTATTGGTGTCGATCGACACACGTCCTGTATCGACTGACGCACCCAATGGTGTCGATCGATACACCCCTTTGAAACTTATATTCGATCTGTATTCAATACATATCGATCAGACCATATGCCAATGATCAATTCCCATGCAGAGTATATCCAACTTGCTTAGGTGTGTGACCCTGTAGGTTCACACGATACTGGAAACGAGTTACAACTCATTTGTCATAATTGGTTTCTAGCAAAACATTATGATTACCCAGTACCACATGAATTGTCCGATCTCGACAATACAACTATTTCTAGAGTTCGTACAATGTGATTTCAGGACATAATCCCAACAATCTCCCACTTGTACTGGAATCACCTATTCCTATAATCCCTTCGTCTCTATATCTCGATATGGCATAAGGCAAGAGACTGTGTCATCCTTATTATAGCCAACATCATGTTCATCGAACTTCTGATCTATACTGATAAACAAACGACTGACAATCACCTCGTTTGAGCACGGCCATGCATTTTCTCAGTATCAAATCTTCGATGGGCCCTGAGATATATATGGAGACGAAGGGATTATAGGAATAGGTGATTCCAGTACAAGTGGGAGATTGTTGGGATTATGTCCTGAAATCACATTGTACGAACTCTAGAAATAGTTGTATTGTCGAGATCGGACAATTCATGTGGTACTGGGTAATCATAATTTTTTGCTAGAAACCAATTATGACAAATGAGTTGTAACTCGTTTCCAGTATCGTGTGAACCTACAGGGTCACACACCTAAGCAAGTTGGATATACTCTGCATGGGAATTGATCATTGGCATATGGTCTGATCGATATGTATTGGATACAGATCGAATATAAGTTTCAAAGGGGTGTATCGATCGACACCATTGGGTGCGTCAGTCGATACAGGACGTGTGTCGATCGACACCAATAAGTGTGTCGGTCGACACAATGGCGAAACCGAAACTGATGTTTCGGTTTACCTCGAGGTCAGTATATAAACACGTTTTATATCTCGACCTAAGGTTGTTGGTTCTGCGCGGCCCAGAGTGTTTTCTCAGTGAGAAAACACAGAAACCTCAGAGAAACTAAGGTCCCAAAGAGATCCGAGCACCGGCGCTAGCAACCCGGCGGATTCCAGCTTGTGTGCGTGTGGACTACGATAGAGGCGCAGCATCTGAATCACTGATGGATCTAGCGTTTACCTTGTTCTGGCAGCGGAATAGGGTCAGATAAACGAGATCTCTGGAGCGCTTCAGATGCTGCGCCTCTATCGTAGTCCACACGCACACAAGCTGGAATCCGCCGGGTTGCTAGCGCCGGTGCTCGGATCTCTTTGGGACCTTAGTTTCTCTGAGGTTTCTGTGTTTTCTCACTGAGAAAACACTCTGGGCCGCGCAGAACCAACAACCTTAGGTCGAGATATAAAACGTGTTTATATACTGACCTCGAGGTAAACCGAAACATCAGTTTCGGTTTCGCCATTGTGTCGACCGACACACTTATTGGTGTCGATCGACACACGTCCTGTATCGACTGACGCACCCAATGGTGTCGATCGATACACCCCTTTGAAACTTATATTCGATCTGTATCCAATACATATCGATCAGACCATATGCCAATGATCAATTCCCATGCAGAGTATATCCAACTTGCTTAGGTGTGTGACCATGTAGGTTCACACGATACTGGAAACGAGTTACAACTCATTTGTCATAATTGGTTTCTAGCAAAACATTATGATTACCCAGTACCACATGAATTGTCCGATCTCGACAATACAACTATTTCTAGAGTTCGTACAATGTGATTTCAGGACATAATCCCAACAATCTCCCACTTGTACTGGAATCACCTATTCCTATAATCCCTTCGTCTCTATATCTCGATATGGCATAAGGCAAGAGACTGTGTCATCCTTATTATAGACAACATCATGTTCATCGAACTTCTGATCTATACTGATAAACAAACGACTGACAATCACCTCGTTTGAGCACGGCCATGCATTTTCTCAGTATCAAATATTCGATGGGCCCTGAGATATATATGGAGACGAAGGGATTATAGGAATAGGTGATTCCAGTACAAGTGGGAGATTGTTGGGATTATGTCCTGAAATCACATTGTACGAACTCTAGAAATAGTTGTATTGTCGAGATCGGACAATTCATGTGGTACTGGGTAATCATAATGTTTTGCTAGAAACCAATTATGACAAATGAGTTGTAACTCGTTTTCAGTATCGTGTGAACCTACATGGTCACACACCTAAGCAAGTTGGATATACTCTGCATGGGAATTGATCATTGGCATATGGTCTGATCGATATGTATTGGATACAGATCGAATATAAGTTTCAAAGGGGTGTATCGATCGACACCATTGGGTGCGTCAGTCGATACAGGACGTGTGTCGATCGACACCAATAAGTGTGTCGGTCGACACAATGGCGAAACCGAAACTGATGTTTCGGTTTACCTCGAGGTCAGTATATAAATACGTTTTACATCTCGACCTAAGATTGTTGGTTCTGCGCGGCCCAGAGTGTTTTCTCAGTGAGAAAACACAGAAACCTCAGAGAAACTAAGGTCCCAAAGAGATCCGAGCACCGGCGCTAGCAACCCGGCGGATTCCAGCTTGTGTGCGTGTGGACTACGATAGAGGCGCAGCATCTGAATCACTGATGGATCTAGCGTTTACCTTGTTCTGGCAGCGGAATAGGGTCAGATAAACGAGATCTCTGGAGCGCTTCAGATGCTGCGCCTCTATCGTAGTCCACACGCACACAAGCTGGAATCCACCGGGTTGCTAGCGCCGGTGCTCGAATCTCTTTGGGACCTTAGTTTCTCTGAGGTTTCTGTGTTTTCTCACTGAGAAAACACTCTGGGCCGCGCAGAACCAACAACCTTAGGTCGAGATATAAAACGTGTTTATATACTGACCTCGAGGTAAACCGAAACATCAGTTTCGGTTTCGCCATTGTGTCGACCGACACACTTATTGGTGTCGATCGACACACGTCCTGTATCGACTGACGCACCCAATGGTGTCGATCGATACACCCCTTTGAAACTTATATTCGATCTGTATCCAATACATATCGATCAGACCATATGCCAATGATCAATTCCCATGCAGAGTATATCCAACTTGCTTAGGTGTGTGACCCTGTAGGTTCACACGATACTGGAAACGAGTTACAACTCATTTGTCATAATTGGTTTCTAGCAAAACATTATGATTACCCAGTACCACATGAATTGTCCGATCTCGACAATACAACTATTTCTAGAGTTCGTACAATGTGATTTCAGGACATAATCCCAACAATCTCCCACTTGTACTGGAATCACCTATTCCTATAATCTCTTCGTCTCTATATCTCGATATGGCATAAGGCAAGAGACTGTGTCATCCTTATTATAGCCAACATCATGTTCATCGAACTTCTGATCTATACTGATAAACAAACGACTGACAATCACCTCGTTTGAGCACGGCCATGCATTTTCTCAGTATCAAATCTTCGATGGGCCCTGAGATATTTATCTCCCATTATACAGAAGGGACAAATCCCATATTGTTCCATCCCTGTTTCTATACATACTTCATGATACGTCGAAACAATGCCGTTATAGCCGCCAGTTACGGAACGACGTTTGACAAGGTCAAAGCGCACCAATTCATATGCTAGAAAGCATGATGAACTCAGGTCTAAGGACTATACTCTATAGTCGTAATGAGAACCTCCCATGACACTTATATATAACTATCCTGTGGAGTTCTCATTCAGCGGGTCATGCCCGATCATATGTTCACCAACATATATCTATGTGACTGACTGCGATAATCATATCATTGACTCCATGAAACTTAGTCCAATAGTCACCTCACATACTAGTCTGCGCGGTTATTAGTGTCCCATTTTAACAACCTTGACTAGGGACAATCATAATTTATGTCATCTTTTACTTATAGGGTTCCATGATCAAGTCTTCAACTTGATGACCTATATGATGACAATAAAATACTTTGGGACAATTACTTAATTATCCAATAATTAAATAACACTGATGTCAGTTTTAACTTACATGAACACTACTATAGCATGTCTATGTAAAGATTATAACATAACTAAAATTACTCCCACTAGAATCAAGATCATCTCTTCAGATATCTTATACCTATAACAACAGAATAAATTTCGTGCTTAGGTTGTGGGAGAGCCTGCGGTGTCATTGCTTGAAACAATTTCAACAAACCACACCGCCATTCAGATAAGAGCATTACTCTACGGTCCACTGCTTGGAGCCTTTCCATCAGATAGCACCGCTATTCAGACAAGTAGACATAACCAGGTGGGAACCGGGAGTCGTCTTTGTCCGTCTAACTACTTTCAACTGGTACGTCACTTCCTCAGTTCACTACGAAAATATCCTTAGAGTTCTTTAAACACTTGGGATATTTCTGGCAACTGATCAATGACTCTTACCGGAATATTTTGGTATTCTCTCGTCATGTTTTATGCGTAAGCTGCATCAAGGCGAGCGCAAAATATGGCATTCATGATGGATTCTATTGCGGCAGCATTAGAACTCACACTCATTAATATCAGTTCAGATAGTGTTTAGAAACACTTCTTCTTGCCAATATTATTACTAGCTCAGCCAGTGTCCAAGACACTTCATCTTGCTCAGATTATTGCCATAAGACTTCTGGTATGAAGCCATTCTTGGAATCAAGCACATTAGAATTGTCCAATACCTTATCAACATAAGGATTTTGACACGATCTAATCAGCTTACTCAATCTATATCAATAGATTCTGATTCTTAGAATTCACGCAGCTTCTCCCATGTCTATCATTCCATTTGACTTCCGACCCAAAACTTGAAAAGACTTTAGTGTCGGAACGTCGTTTGTGAGATTCAAGTATGTTAACTACATACTGTGTGAGAATTGCCATTACGCTCCCACTAGTCTTCTTGTAGACGCATGGTTTCTTTTTCCTTCTGATCAAGTCAAAACCTTTGACCACTTTATCAGAATGTTGATTCCAACTCCAAGATGTTTGCTTCAATCCAGAATTGGATCGATGAAGCTAACATTCATACCCAGCCTATTTTCGGAGTTGGGGCTCACCATCGCTTCTTTGAATTTCGCATGCTCGTCACTTTTCAATGATCAACAGATCACGACAATTGGTTACGAGAAATCACTCTCGAGTTAGTGACGAATCCTTTCGGATCTGCGAATCTCAGGCTTCACAGGTGCAGATCCTACAGCACTTTGTAGATCTTACCGCTTCTTTCCCTCAACAGGTTGAGCAGCCTCCTGTGTTAATCGAATTTCTTCGATGTGTACTTTTACTCCCACTGTTCCTTTTGAAAGTACGATCTTTCTCAAAAGACACTGTTCCGAACAACAATACTTTGTCCTCGGATTGGTTGCAAAAGTAGCAAGCCTTGGTTTCCTCAGGACAACCAGCGAGGTAGAACTTATCAAACATGGGTTCAAGTTTGTTTGTTGACTACTGTCTTACACAAACCTTGTAATCCCAATTAATCAGAAAAACAAATTTGGAAATCACCCAGTCCACATCCAATGTGGTGTTTTTCACTGATTCTGATAGAAACCTTTTTCTGCGCAAAGACAGACATTTTAGAACGTATTCTTAAATGATTATGGAAGATTCCTGTGACTCATCATTGATCGTAGCGTATCTAATAAGATTCGATTCATTCTGTCAGATGATCACCCAATTCATGACTCAAGTATTTTCCTCCGCGATCCAATCGAGGATCTCAATACTTCTGTCAAATTGGTCCTACACTACATCTTGGAACTCCTCAAGGGATTCCTGCTCGTGTCTCATCAAATGAACATAGCCATACTTATTGATACCATCAATAAGGTAATGAAGTACAGAAGATTTCCTCTGGTACTAATGCTCATCGGGCCGCATACATCAGTATGTGTAAGGCCTAATAAGCCTCTGGCCCGTTTTCTTTTAGCTCTGCTAAAAGGGGCCTTAGTCATTTGATCCAGTGAACAGAATTCATATCTCAAATGATTTGTAATCGAATGAGTCTGAGTCCAAAACTATGGAATTTCTGAATCCGTTTCACTATGTATGGTCAAACGACTATGCCAACGAGAAATCAAGTTTGAGTCATCAGACTTAAACCTTTAATATTTGTGTTATATTTAACTTTCGCTAGTTTAAGATATAAAACCCATTCCAAACGGGGTGCTACCATAGAATATTTCATTAAGATCTAAAGAACAAAACTTGTCTTTTATCAAAATGAAAAACATCCAAATTCTCAAAAGAAAATGAAAGACATTTCTGCACAAGGCAGATACATAGTAGCAATTACTTAATTTCTAAAACCAAGTATGAAAGGCTCCTACAAGTGAAGAATCTCTACGGCTCATGCAGCAACCATTGCTTCATACCAGACACGCAGTTCCACTTGTCCTTTCTTCAACGTTCTACTGTCGCTTAGGTGCTGCATATTTCCAAAATATCAGTACCACAACTAGTATCCAATACTTATGTAGAACTTGAATTAATAACACAATGCCTGAAGAAGAAGTACCATACATCTCCTTCATCTCTTGTGAATCTTCCAAGAATTTAATGCAATCTCTCTTCCAATGCCCTGACTCATCACAGTAGAAGCACCTTTTAACACCAGATGGGCCTGACTTGGGCTTAAAAGATGACACAGGTTTATCCTGATTCCAAATCTGGACGGCCCTATCTCTACCCTTGCCAGCACAAGATTTCTCAAATCTTTTGCCCTTTCTGATGTCTTGCTCTACTGCTTTGAGCATGCCATGCAGCTCAGTCAACGTTCTCATCAAGCCTTTCTTAATATAGTTCTTAATGAACTTATCATAGCTTGACGGCAGTGACTGCAGAATGATGTCAGTGGCCAACTCTAAGCTGACAGGACATTCCAGTCTCCCCAGGTTATCAATGTAACCCATCAGTTTAATGACATGAGGACTTACTGGAGCATCCTCAGGTAGCTTGCACTCAGTTAGAGACTTCACCATCTGGAATCTCTCAACTCGTGCCAGATCCTGAAACTTCAGTTTCAGGCTGGTGATCATCTCTATTGGCGATTCCATGTTCTCGTATTGACCTTTCAAGTCCGAGTTCATGGTAGCCAGCATCAGACCACGCACATCTACCACATCAGTATAATGCTTATTCCAAGCATTATATGCTGCATGCGAGCGATTGGTCCCAAGCCTTTCTGGAAGAGCCTTTTCGAGGACATAGTCCTTGCTCTCCTGCTTGAGAATGAATCTCAGATTCCGATACCAATCCAGGAAGTTGGATCCATTTAACTTATCCTTCTCAAGGACGGATCGCAATGAGAAAGTAGTCATAGACATAAGCTGAAATCCAAGAAAAATGAAGATTTAGTTATGTATATGAAGAGAAATCTTATCAAAATAAGAGAACTCGCATTATATTCAAGCAATGTTTCCTCTACGAATATAATGATCCAAGATCCTTACTTCACCAAAATCTGAGTGGGCGACTCGCCATTACCCAAACTTTGGTTATCTAGGTAAGCAAATCATTGCTAATTGTACTCAGTACAACTCTTGGTTGTGGATGTGACAAACTATGTCTAATCCACTCTGATGTCTCTGGGCTCAGAACTTCCGATAGCTCAGTCAAGTTAAACCAATCTCTTTAGTCTTGTGATCATTGACAGTTGCACTGCAAGTCTGTCAATGACCACTTGCCTTACCCATGTAGCAGTGGATACCAAGGACTCCAAGACTATCCAACAAACGACACGAGTTTTGACAGTAGACAAGATTGGGCAAGACATCAAGGTTACTTGATATTTAGTTGAGGAAACTAAACTCTGAAAGGTTAGCATATCAATCTCTTAGGTCATGTAATTGTTGATGTTAATGCATTGCAAGTCCATCAACATTATTACCTGCCTTACTCACGTAACTGTGGACACCAAGCTCTTGGCTAGACATCACACAACTAAATGAGTCTTGACAGTTGACCATATTGAAGCTAATCTTTGATCAATGTTTAAGTCTAGTTTGGTTTCTGCAAATTCAAGGTTCAATAACCAGAATTTCGTACACTGTGTCGATCGACGCAGACTATGTCTGTCGATCGACACTATCAAACAAAACCGGACTTCGATAACCAGTTAATTCAATTAACCCGGTTCATCGAACCAGTTATGTCGATCGACGCAGCCCATGTGTGACGATCGACATAGACCTAAACCGCAGATAGTTCTTGAGAACCGGTCCAATTCAGTTGAACCGACTTATCTGATCATACTGATCTTAACCAATCGGTTTATACTAATTGGGATGATCAGTTCAATCCAATTGAACCAATTCATCCAATTTAAACCGTTTAAACCAGTTTCAACTGATTGCGATAACCAGTCCAATTCTATTGAACCGCATTATCCAATCAAATTGATTTAACCCATCGGTTCATTCTAATTGTGATAATCAGTTCAATCCAATTGAACCAATTCATCCAATTTAAACCGATCTATTCGGACTTAACCAAGCATGATAATCGGTCTAATCCAATTGAACCGATTAACCATTCGCTCGGTCTTTGTCGACCGTCACAAACCTGTGTCGATCGATACGTGACCGAATCTGCTCTGTGTCGACCGATACACAACCTGTGTCGATCGACACAGAAGGCTTTCAGTTTTTTTTTCTTCGCGAAAAACCCTAGCCGCTGAATCTTGTCGTTTTCGTCGTTCTGTGTCGACCGACACACCTAGTGTGTCGATCGACACTGTGCGAAAACACAGACTCGAGTTTGATCGAAATCGATCTGACCTGTTCTATCTAAACAACTTGTTCTAGCGAATCTAAATCATCAAATTCAATGAACAGGTTCGATTCAATGATAAAACCCTAAGGCTCTGATACCACTGAAGGAACTTTGAGCCAATTCTACCGTATTCAGAATCCTCGCGAGTTCCAGATAGCCTAGGATCTAGGGTCTAGTTAATTGAATCACTGATGGATCTAGCGTTTACCTTGTTCTGGCAGCGGAATAGGGTCAGATAAACGAGATCTCTGGAGCGCTTCAGATGCTGCGCCTCTATCGTAGTCCACACGCACACAAGCTGGAATCCGCCGGGTTGCTAGCGCCGGTGCTCGGATCTCTTTGGGACCTTAGTTTCTCTGAGGTTTCTGTGTTTTCTCACTGAGAAAACACTCTGGGCCGCGCAGAACCAACAACCTTAGGTCGAGATATAAAACGTGTTTATATACTGACCTCGAGGTAAACCGAAACATCAGTTTCGGTTTCGCCATTGTGTCGACCGACACACTTATTGGTGTCGATCGACACACGTCCTGTATCGACTGACGCACCCAATGGTGTCGATCGATACACCCCTTTGAAACTTATATTCGATCTGTATCCAATACATATCGATCAGACCATATGCCAATGATCAATTCCCATGCAGAGTATATCCAACTTGCTTAGGTGTGTGACCCTGTAGGTTCACACGATACTGGAAACGAGTTACAACTCATTTGTCATAATTGGTTTCTAGCAAAACATTATGATTACCCAGTACCACATGAATTGTCCGATCTCGACAATACAACTATTTCTAGAGTTCGTACAATGTGATTTCAGGACATAATCCCAACACCTTTATGATTGCAGTTATGAAGGCAGTTATAACGACAAATAGACAACTACATCTAGTCAATATAAGAAACGATAGTAGTCCCATCTAGGCAACATAATAGGCAACTACAGCTAGTCAATATAAATAGGCAACTACATATAGTCATAAACTTTAGATAAATAGTCAAAACAAATGAAAAGAAACACTTGACAAGAAGTACCTAAAAACATGACATAGTACTAAAAACCACATGGTACTTATTGGAAATAAAATTCAGATCTCAGTCCTCATAAGCTGGTAGTGCCAGAAAAGGTAACATTTAGGACAGGTGGTGCGATCGTGGTGGAGAAAACATGAAGGGAAATCGGCAAACACAGCTGGTAGATTGTAGCGGACATCAGTGGTTCTCATCATCGTGATGGTGTTGATAACTTTCTCGGGTAGATGGTCCATGTAATCCATACGGAATCTCCATTAATGGATATGATCCAAAATTTCAATCGCAAAGACAGGATGACCAAACGCCACAGCAAAAACAGCAGACAAGAATGTAGCCTCGTCAACCCCACCTTTCGATGCAGTACGCAAAAAAGGAGCAGAATTGAAGAGTTCAGCTCCAATTAGTAACCTATGCAAACCGGCTAAGTAATTAGCTTTGGGGTTTTTTGACTCAACTGCCAAAGTGAAGAATGCCGGAAAACGGTCAATAAGATCTGGGTCACGCACGAACTCCTCAATATCGAGCACAGATATGAATGATGGTTCTTTAAATGTTTGATAGAGAACTTTGGAGCAGCATCCTAGACGACAAGCATCCACTGCAGAGGATCTACCAACAAAGGTTAGAATTTTAGGTAGTAGGTCCGTTAGATCTTCATCAAGGGAAAGTGGGGCCATGTTAACCTTCAAAGGAAAATGAGAATTGCGTAAGTATATTTCAGGTAAATAATTGACAAAATGTAGACGACTACGGATTGGTATTTTGAGGTAAGTAATAAAAAGAAAAAGCGTAGTCGGAGACAAGTATACGCAGTGACATAGACGAATACTATAAGAATAAGCGCATATGGAAACAACCCACTAGTTAGGAATAAAGTAGTTGGATACACATAAACGACTACCATAAGGATAAACACAGAGAACTACTGTATCTAAAAGGTAGCCAACCTTTAGAGGAAACAGAGGACTAAACGATAACTATAATGAGAAACGCAGAGAACTACTGTTTCGAAAGGGTAGAAGACTACTAAAAGAAACAGAGGACAAGGTTCTCATGATTTAAAACAGGCTTAAGTGAAGGAAAACACTTTTGAAATTTGAAAAACACCCCCATTCCGCCAATGAGAACCAAGCGTCCGAAAACCATGAAACACCCACGAATACCCATTAATAGAATTAAATAAAGGATTCAAATCAGGTTAAAGACGGTTCTCAATGGAGAGAAACCATGAGAACCAAGCTAACGAAAACCATGAAACACCCAAAATTGATACAAATTTCAAATCTTGACGGTTTTTTGAATGAAAAAGTATGGAAATCTTGTCGGAAACTCATCTCAAACGGAAACGCATTGTAGCTAAGCAACGATTTTTCAAAAAAAACAGAGAAATCAGATCTTATCGATTTGAAGAGAGCTTCAGCCTGGCTAAGAAGAAGTCGGGTTCAGGGTTTCAAGATGATGGATATTATAGCCAGGGTTTGTTGATGGGCTCTTCAATAGTGGGGTCATATGGCAGTACAATGTCAGACCTAAAGGTAAAGTTGTGAGTGTTAGAGTCTATTGTCAAGAGTGTAGCCGAGATGTTGGTGATGGGCAATCTCGACCTTTCCATCACCTCAAAAAATCACTTTTTATTTCCCTAATTTTGGTCTCATTGATAGTCATACAGCCCAATTTCCCTATTTTAATTATCAATGAAAGAAACTTTGTCAAAAAAAAACAATTTAGGTGGGTGGATAACAACCCATTAATGTTGAATATGTTAAATACTATTCAATGTTAAAAAATATACAATAAGGAAAAACAATTATTCACAAGGATTGTGGGATGGTCTTTCCATCTAAAATGCATTCAACGGTTATCATTCAATCTAAGTGTCCATATTCATTCTTTTGTTCAACAAGTATTCTTTCTAATTAGTCACATACTAACATAAATGTTGTCCAAGCTCTTGTGGTCAAGTGGTTGGGGACGGGCCTTGGACGCTAATACGTTTTGGGTTCGATCTTCCTTCCATGCGAAACTAAGTCACATTTGTTTCAGGACACCCACATGGATATGAGCCTTGCTTTAGGGGCCCATTTGAATACCCGTAGAAAAGGTCTATCCATGGGCTGCACCTCCCCTTGGAGATTAGTCTGAGCCCTTCCATAGGCTCGGGATACACCCAGGTTAATCAAAAAAAAAAAAACATAAATGTTTCTAGTTAGAAGGTAAGATTGAAATATTTTGCTCTTAAAAATTGTACAATGTCAAATAGTCTATATCTAAAGTGTCTTAAGATGAAAATGCCTCTTTCAATTATCAATGACAGAAACTGTCTGAATAAAAAACAGTTTAGACAATTTAGACAATTGTAAGCTATTCAATGTTAAAAAAAAATATACAATAAGGAAAAACAATTATTCACAAGGAACGATTAGATAAAAAGAGTAGAAGAGTAAAAAGAATTCACGATAATTTTAATTTGTGTTTGTTGTCTTTTTCGTAGAATAATTTTATGTGCACTTTTCTAAATAAATTTTGTAATAGTTACTATTTTAAATAATACTTCTTAATAATAAATTTAGATTTTATTTTTGAAAATTCAGCATTATAAATAAAACTAAAAATATTAAAAATCCAAAATCCAAAAACTAAATAACTCAACATTCAAGTTTTTTAAAAACTAACATCTACAGCAAAATCAAAAAACCAAAAACTCAAAAAACAAAATCTAAAAAATAAAAACTAAAATCCAAAAACCAAATTTCAGAAACTATTTAAACATTCATGGCCTAAATTATTACGAAAGATCAACTGAAACAAAAAAATTATATCAACCTCTTGAGATTAGAATCACTCGCTCTCTCTTCCTCTTCCTCACACGATCGGATTGATCTCAAAACAAAACACACGTGATCGCACAAAGGAACAAGAAATAACAGAGTAAATGTAGAGTAACGAGCATGAACACAATTTGCTTATCCAATGTTCACCCACGGTATATAAAACTAATCACTAGGGCACTAAGTATAGTAATCCACTAAAACGAACGTGATCGACTTCAACAACTTGAAAATCGTGAATCTGCATAAGAAGAAGACTCGAGCTCACAATACATAACAATACTCGATCATCTTCATGTTAATAATCTTATTCTTTTGTATCACAAGGATTTACAAAATCAACCACTTAATTAGTTCTCTAAAGGAGACGATGACTAAATGATTAAACAAATCCTTAATACATATCATCACACTTTTGAGTTCAAGATCATTATACAACATAATACCTTCAAAGCAGATGTCAGAAACATTGTATTCTTAACGGTTTTACGGTTACGCTACTGTAACAAGAATCTGTAAAACTCGTCTCACTATACCCAAATCAAACTTATTTGTTTGTGGTTTTTGAACGTTTTTGGTTTTGGTTTTTTCAAAATCTATTCTTTTTATCCAATCAAGATTTTAGTCAAATAAAATCCAAATTTTAATGAAAATACCAATTTCTACGTAGAACCTAGAATCTCTATCCCTTGGGTTTTTCCCTTTGATTTGCTGAGAGAATGTTAAGAAAATATTACAATGTTTTTAATATTTTTCTGGCTAATTATAGATATCACATGTATCTATATAAATATATAAAGTCGGATTAGGTTATCTACAGCTCGTAGAGAGAGAAAGACAAAAGTCAAAATCCCTAATCTTCTTTTGACCGTCCTTTCTGCCCGCCGATGTCCGGTGTACCGGACTCTCCTCCGGTTCCCCCTCTTCCCCCTGACCTCCTCTTCCTTTCACCCACTGCCAGCTCGGCTATCTCCTCTTCTCCGGTGAAATCGAAATCTCCACAAGATGTGGAAATGAAGGATTCATCTCCTTCCTCTATACCAGGCTCTGAAAAGATTACTGGTTCTCCTTTAGCACATACAGGTCCCTCACAGGCTCCTGTTAATGCTTCTCTCTTGACCTCCTCGGGCATGTCTAATGGTGATGGTACTCGATCGAAGGTGGTCCCTCCGCTTGGTAAGGATTCCAGTCAGCCAGTTTCAGAAGAAGCAGCTTCTTTCAGTTGGGCTTCCAAAGCTAAAGCTTCCTCGAAATTTCCTCGACCTCCAGTGTCAGTCTCGATCTCGGCAGATGGAAATCCCTGAGTTAAAGTACCAAACGCTGTTTTTGAAAGGGGGGCCAAGCTCCATTCAGATTACATTGTTGGGATCTTCTACGGTAATCCTCCATCTTATGGTAAGATTTGGGGAGTACTTAACTATTTATGGGGTAAGTATAGGCGGGTGACAATACATATACAAAAAATGCCTTTCTCTTCCATATCCCTTCGGTTGTTCTGCGAAGGAAAATTCTGCAGCATGAACTTTGGAGGGTTGGGGACTCTCCCTTTTTTGTGACTGAATGGAAAGCCTCATTTAGTTTCGATCATCCTTCTCTGCGTTTTGCGCCAGTCTGGGTTAAGTGCAATCAAGTTCCTTTTGATCTTCTTACAGACGAAGGCCTCGCGATTATCTCTAAACCACTAGGAGAAATAGTGGATGCAAAGCCGTTCTCGAGTATTAGCTCTGTAGAAATCAAGGTGGTGGCTGATTTAACAGCTCCACTTCCTAGCTTTGTGGAAGTCGAAAAAGAAAATGGAATTGTGGAAAAAATCTTGATTTCTTACCCATGGCTCCCTCCCCTCTGCCCATTATGCAAGAAGATTGGACACAAAGCCTCATTCTGTCCGCAAGCTCCTTTCTCGGTTCAAGAAAATAGGAAGAAAGAATTCCCTAAGAGCAAGTCAGGGGGCTCGTCGGTTATCTATAAGCAGAAAGAAAAGGTGGCTAAGAAAGCTGCATCCTCTGTCCCTCTTGCCCCTGGTCTCTCAAAGGTGATATCTGATTTGGATAAGAATCTAGATAAAGGAAAACAGGTAGCATATTCCTCTGTCGCTCCTGTAAAGAATCCACTTGTTCTTGATAAAGTGGATGTGAGTCCACCAACCCCTTCACCAGTGGAACCAGCCCTTGCTGAGAGCTCATCTGTGTCTTTGAATTCGAAGTTGGTTAAGGTTCCCTTGTTCTCAGCAAAGGAAAAAGGCTTGTCCCCTGATTCTGAGAATCATGCACCTATAACGAATATGTCTCAGACCTCAGAAGCATCTCAAAAATCTCCTAAGGATGCTATAATTAACTCGGTAGAGGAGTTTCCTTTTCTACCAGTATCTAAAGCAATTTCTCCGAAGCCTCTTGCCTCTAAGGAGCTTTCCTACTCAAAGGCAGTACTCTCAAACTCCTTTGGGGTCCTGCAAGAGGAGGTAGAAGAGGATTGTGCAGAAATGGCTACTACACAAGCTTCGAAAGATCAGCTAGCAATTATGGTCTTCTCATCTTCTCCTTGTAGTATTGGCACAAACCACTCGATCTCTCCCTCGCTGAATCAATCAAAGAAGAAGAGGAAAGTGTCTCAACGATCCCCTGTCCAAGACGGCAGCCCTCCCCTGTATCTAGGGGATCGCCACTCTTCCTAATTATCTTATGGTAGACGCATTTTTTTGGAACGTGCGTGGCATCAATGACTTAGAAAAGCATCGCCCTCTAGTATCTTGGGTTCGGTATAGGAATATTAGCTTTGGTGCTCTTTTGGAAACGCAGGTACGGGAACTAAATAAAAATAATATTATGGCGGCTTTTGGTTCAGACTGGAATGTTCTTGCAAACTACCAGCATTCGGATTTGGGTAAGATCTGGATTATATATAAATCTCAGGTCTCAATTTTCCCTCTGTACATAGATGCTCAATCAATAACAGTTCAGGTTCTTTTGGAGGATGGTACTGTTTTTTTCTTTACGGCGGTGTATGCCTCTAATGAGCTTGAGGAAAGAAGACAGCTCTGGACGTCCCTAAAGGATACTTTTGTATCTTTCAATCTCAACTCTCTTCCCTGGCTTGTCTGTGGTGACTTCAACGAAATCACTCTCCCTTCAGAAACTTCAAACCAGGAAATTATTTCTACAACTCTTCCTATGCGTGAGTTTTCTGCCTGTTTAGCAACAATGGGGTTATGGGACATGTCATCTCAGGGTCCTCGCTTCACTTGGTCTAATCATAGACCATCGGATCCGGTTGCAAAGCAATTGGACAGATGTTTGATAAATGATCAATGGATTATCAAATTCCCGTCCAGCAGATGCATTTTTGAGCCCCCGGAATTCTCTGACCATACTCCTTGCCACATCAAGCTAAGTTCTCCTGAACCATCCTTTGGTACGAGACCTTTTAAATATTTTAGCTATGTGTAGAAATTACCTTCCTTCTTGCCAGAAATACAGAGTGCTTGGGAGCAATTAGGTGAGAAGGCTAGGAATTTGACGGGTCTGTGTTTCAAGCTCAAGCAGATGAAAAGACCTATT
Organism: Orychophragmus violaceus; assembly: GCA_030180135.1. NCBI lineage: Eukaryota > Viridiplantae > Streptophyta > Magnoliopsida > Brassicales > Brassicaceae > Orychophragmus > Orychophragmus violaceus. Next base: position 92,634,396 of record CM058230.1, read on the forward strand.
AAGTCCATGTGCAAGAGAGCATTTAGTGATATTGAGCGAAGGGTCACTGTTGCTCACGCTGCTCTTCTTTCTTGTCAATCATCTTGTCTCCAAGACCCTTCTCCTGCTGCATTGGAGCAAGAAAAAAGGCTTCGAGAATCTTGGAATTTTCTGCGTCTTGCTGAAGAGGTTTTCTTCAAGCACCGATCGTGTATCAAATGGTTGGAAGCCGGAGACTTGAACACTAAGTTCTTTTTCAGAGTTATGTCAGCGAGAAATGCATCCAACGCGGTCATGTACTTACTTCGAAATGATGGCTCCCGTTCTGTGTCTTTAGAGGAGACTCATGCTATTGCGGTGGATTTCTTTGCTAAGCTATACGGGACTATCAGGGGAGATTTCTGCTCTGTTTTGCCGGGTTATCTCAACCGTATTCTGGTTCTAAAATGTTCAGAGTCTCAGCAGAGTGCCCTCTCGGCTGAAGTCAGTTCAGAGACTATCAAAAAGACCCTTTTCAGCCTCTCTCTCTTAGTAGAACCCCTGGTCCTGATGGTTTCTCAGCGGAGTTCTACCGAGCAACTTGGAACCTGTTAGGTACTGAAATTACAGATGTTATTAAAGGTTTCTTCCAAAATCCTTTTATGCCATCAGCCTTAAATAGTACATCTCTAGTGTTGACCGCTAAGAGACCGGGAGCCGATGACATTAGAGACTTCCGACCTATTTCATGCTTGAATACTTTGTATAAGCTGATCACCCGTATTCTAGCGGATATGCTGAAGCTGATCCTGCCGTCTATCATCCTCCCAAACCAGACCGGATTTGTCCAAGACAGGCTTCTTCTAGAGAATGTTTTATTGGCATCTGAAGTTATTAAGGGCTATCATAACTCTACTTTGACTCCTCGTATGACATTGAAAGTAGACATCTCTAAGGCTTTCGACTCAGTTCGTTGGGATTTCATCCTTGTGATGTTCGAAGCTTGCTCCCTCCCACCCGAGTTTATTGCTTGTGTCAAGGCTTGCATCTGATCTCCATCATTCTCTCTGAGTATGAATGGAGTGACTTCAGGCTATTTTAAAGGAAAAACGGGTCTGAGACAGGGTGATCCATTATCACCTCCTCTCTTTGTTCTCGCAATGAATGTCCTGTCGACTATGCTGAATAATGCGGCTTCTGCGGGGATTTTCGACTTCCATCCGGGCTGTGCTGAAGCAAATTTGACTCATCTCGCTTTTGCAGATGATCTGTTGATATTTCTTGATGGCACGGAAAAATCGCTGGCGGGAGTTTTTTCGGTTCTCTCTCAGTTTGAGAAGATCTCTGGTCTAATGGTAAACATTAAAAAACCCAGATGTTTACTTCGGGAATGGACGTTGGCTGCTTAGAGCGCATCAAAAACAAGTTTCTGCTATCTCCGACGTCTCTGCCAATTCGCTATCTAGGTTTGCCATTGTGCTCTTCAAAGCTGAGGGTGAAGGATTGTGATCCGCTTTTAGCACAAGTGAGGCGGAAACTCAACGGATGGATGCACCGTCACTTAAGCCTTGCTGGTAGACTCAGATTAATTAGCTCGGTTATCCCTGGAATCATAGGGTTTTGGTCCTCTGCTTTCTTCATCCAAAAGAAAGTGATATCGCTAATTACAAGCATGACTTCATCTTTCCTTTGGCATGGATGTATTGACAAGCCTACCAGAGCTAAAGTTTTCTGGTCCCATTTATGTTCTCCTAAGTCTGAAGGTGGCTTAGGCTTGAGACCTTTCTCATCTTGGAACCAAGTTTATGGACTGAAGTTAATATGGATGTTGTTCTTCCGCTCAGGTTCGTTATGGGTAGCTTGGGTGAGACGTTCTTATCTATCTCGGGGTTCCTTTTGGTCTCTGAATTTGAATAGCTCTTCAATCTCTTGGATGTTCAAAAGATTATTGAAACTACGTCCATTAGCTCTGGATTTTCTGAGGGGCAAAGGTGAAGAATCCTTTTTCTGGTGGGATCCTTGGACGTCTCTTGGTCGACTAATTGGTTTTCTAGAGCCATTAGGTCCTATGTCTCTGGGCATTCCGATAAATGCATTGGTCAGTGATTGTGCTTCTGGTTTGGAGTGGAATCTACCTTCAGCTAGATCTGACCTACAGTTGCGTTTACTAACGGAAATCTGCAGCATCTCTTTGTCAAATGGAAGTGATTTGACAATTTGGTCTATTAAAGGCAAATCTTACTCTTATTTCAAGTCAAAGAAGGTTTGGGAGGCAATTAGACTAGCTAGACCAGAAACTCCTTGGTCTAAGGTGGTTTGGAGCAAGGTTTCAGTTCCTAAACACTCTACAACAGCCTGGCTATTTATGCTGAATCGAAATCCAACTCTTGACAGACTCGTGGCTTGGGGGTTGGATGTTGATTCAGTATGTCTTCTTTGTGGTAATCACCCGGAATCTAGAAACCACCTGTTTTTTTAGTGTGATTATTCTAACACAGTTTGGGTACAAGCTGTGGCGAGGATCAATATCTCAACTGCTCCGGCTCATTGGGAACTCACGGTTCAGTGGTTACTATCAGTCCCTGTGGATCGTCCATCTACTATGTCCTGGTCCAACTTTGGTAAGCTTCAATTTATGAAATTTGGAAAGAAAGAAACAGTAGATTTCATGATGGACTTTCCTCTCCTCCAAATGTAACTCTTAGGAACTCTGCAAAAAACAAGGCAACTGCTCTTAAGAACGTTGGCTCGTCGTGTGGTATGGATTTGGTCTCAATCTGGTCCAATATTTAGACAAGTCCCAGCTTGTTTTTTTCTCTGTGTTTTTACCCCGTTTTCTTGCTCAAAAACAGAGTACCTCCTCCTCTTTCTTTTAATTTCATGTCTTTACTCTCTGTTGTATTAAACTCTTAATTTCAATATGAAAAAAAAAAAAATATATATATATATATATATATATATATATATATTTATATATATAAATATATTTATACGTAACCATTTCTCATCACTTCTCATCAAACAGTAAGAGCAAAAATAATTTTGAACTGCAAATCCAACTAAAGTTATTGGGAGTAAGATTAGTTAATTAAATTTATATTATTTTATCAATTTTTACTATAATTGTTTAGTTAAGTTAATTGAATTTGTTAGTTATAAGTGTGTATATATATTGTTACACTATTTTTATATTTTATAATTATAGCTATTGATTATTTTTATAATATATGTAATATTTATATATTATTATATATTTTATCACAGTTTTAAACTTATTAATTTTCATTGCTTTTATAAATCTTACTATTAGTTACTATTTTCTAATATTTATTGTACATAATTTATTAAATATTTATCATAGTTTTTAAAATTGAAACTATTACCTATGTGCTTTATTATAGATATGGAATCAAAAACAATCATCAAATGGAAAAAGGTATTTACTTAGTTATAATCCTAGCCAATATAGTAAGCTACTAAGCTAGTACGCAATATAGATATGTTGTTTACATATGCATATATTGGTATTTATGGATCAGCTCATGATGCAAAAGTTTTTGTGTTAGCGATGGAGGGGCTTCATCAATTTCCGACCGCACCTTTTGATAAATATTATTTGAGAGATTTATCCTTTTTGACCTTAAGTCTTTACTCCAAATTGAGGGGAAATGTATCATCTTAACCAATATAATAGAGCTAGCCCGCCTAATAGTTATAAAGAAATGTTTAACAAACGACTTTCTTCGCTACCAACTATCGTAGAACCGACTTTTGATGCATGAAAGGAAAAATACCGCATATGAAGAAAAAAAACCAAGAAATACCATACATGTTTAACGTAAGGTTATTGATGTTACATAATCAGGCTATCAAAATTACGAGATGTTGATTTTGATTTAAACCACACAACCAATAATGTAGTTGAAGAAGATTATGATTCAGATGAAGAACACAATAATGTTCTGATGTAATACATGGAAAAGATTTGTGATGATGTAATACATGGAAAAGACCTGTGATAAAAGTTTTTGTGGAATTCTTAATGATTTTATTTTATGTTTGTTGTCTTTTGTTTAAATAATTTTAATAATAATTTTATTAAAAGTTATCATTTTAAAAAGTAATATTTCTTATTAATAAATTTAAAATTTTAGTTTGGGGAAAATTCTTAAAATGCCCCATAATTTGATTTTAAAGACAAAATTACCACCTAATTTGAAAGAAATACATAACCACCACTACAGAGTAGAGAAATTACAGTTACCCTTTATGACCAGACAAAAAAAAAACAGAAACCATAATTACAATTATAATTTTTGCGATGTGTCAGATTTCTATAGAGGTCTGATGCTTTAGACTATAATAGAAGTCTAAATGACTTTCTTTTATCATATTTCTACAAGAAGTCTGATACAGAATAAATTAGTAAATTTAAAATTTAAATTTATTTAAAAAAATTGGTAAAACTGTTATATATATAAATTAACTATAGATAATTTCATAGTATATAAATTAAAATTTCGTAAAATTGAATCAAATTAAACAATGTTAGTTACATTGTGTCTTTTTTTGCAACAAGTGAATTATCTCTTTACCCCCAAAAACTTCGAAGAAGTCTGAAACATATTAAATTAGTAAATTTTAATTTAAAAATTATAAAAAACTATTTTGTCAAAAAATTATATAGAAATTAACTAGGCGATTGTGAATTATATAAATTAAATTTCGTAAAATTCTATCAAATTTAAAATATGTAAGCCATAGTAGGTTGTAAACCTTAAAACATGCTTTGTAATGAAATATTTATATATAACTTTAGGGTTAGATTTACGGTTTACCAAGTTTACATTTAACATTTTAAATTTGCACATATGTGTTATAATGTTCATATATTTAAGGAATTTGATGTTTCCTAGATGTTTTGTTTAAATATTTTCATTTATAAATGATAAATATTAGATTTAGGATTTTTCACTTCCCGACAAAGTTTGAATTTTAGGGTTGATCAGACTTCTCGAAAAAGTTTAAGACGTATTTAAGTTGAAAAATTAAATTAAAATTAATTTGATACAAATTTTTAATACAGAAATTACAAATAAGCATTTTTGACGTACATAAATTAAAATTACATAAACTATAATCAAATTGAACCATTGAAGGTAAATTTGGTTCTAAACTCCGTGTAGTTTGATTTATGTTTGAAATATGAAGTTGAATATCATGTTTTTATTTGCAAGGTTAGATTGAGAGTTTGTGAAATTTCCATTCATATATTACATTTACTGATTAGTTTGTGACTATGTTAAACGAGTTTGATGTTTGTTATAAGATTATGATAGTATTTAAGTAGTAATTATTAGATTTAGGGTTTCTCATACTTCCAGGTAAATCTGATTCAAGTACATGGTTTCTGCAAAAGTCTTAGATCTATACGAAGTAAGTTATTTTTCTATGTTCTTTTGCTTACCTCTAAACAAAAAGATGGATTATTTACTTTTTCATTTTAACCTAAACAGAAGGCATCATTGTTCGGTGTTTTATTTTTAATTGTTAAAAAAAAACAGACAAAATTTCTCTCCAAATTCTCTCTACCTATCTAAACTCAATCTTCTAAAAAAATCACACATGCAATAGCGAAGAAAACAAAAACAAAATTCTCTCTTTTTGTGAGCAAAACCCTTACGATCTAATTAACTTGTTCGATTCTCCATACTATCATCGCCGCTGTAAGGATCGTCATGGCCACCGTCAAAGCGACCGATACATGGACTCACTCAAGGTACGTAATAAGAGCAAGTCCAACTCGAAACAACGCCGTAGACGCAATTCTAGCTTCATTAGCAATCATCAATGGGGTCTTTGGGATTTTCGCTTTCAATGATAGCTTCGCTGAGTCCAACTTTGATGGAGCCGAGGCTCATGTCTTCGATGGCTTGTGGCTCGACGATTGTTGCTCTGAATGCTAAGTTCATTCTCTCACCACCACATTAGCGATATTATGGGAAAAAATCAGTTTTCTTTACGAAGTATGATTCTATTAGTTACCTTGCCAATATTCTTCAAAAATTGATTAAAATAATTACCAAACATAAGCATATCAAACTCACGCAAGAGGAACATATACAACTAACACACATTTATTAAAAAAAAAAAAAAAATTAACGAAATTCATCAAAAATATATAAAAATGCGTTTTAGAATTTTTTTAATCAATCCAGACTTTTGTCTGACAATACTTATACCAAACCTCTATTACTGTTTGACAATGAGGATATTTTTGCAATTAGAAATTTACAAAGCATATTGCATATCCGGTCTTATAGATAATCAGACTGCGTACGAAATATGCTTTGTAAATTTTCCAAGGTATTTTTGTAATTGACCAAAACGTTGACATTTCTGTCAGACTGCTAATGAGTCTGAGAAAATAAAAAAAGTAGTTTTGAAATTGACCAAAATATTGACTTTTTATCTATAGTGTGTCAGACTTCTCCTGAAATCTGACAAAAAGTAGTAGTTTTGTAATAGACCAAGTTTGACTTCTTAAACCTGACTTCCCTCGCAATCAAAAATAAGTTTGACTTTTAAAACCAGACATCTCACGCAGTCTGAAAAATATTCAGATTGCGAGGGAAGTCTGGTAAAAATTTAGAGTATTTTGGGGTTGGCCAAATTTTTATATTTCAGATTTCTATAGCAGTCTTACGAATGTCATATATTTCAAACTTATATATCAGTCTGATATTTTTTAATTCTGGTCAATATTTGAAAATTTTGGTCAATTACTAAAACTACCATTTTTACTATCAGACTTCCGTTGTAGTGTGAAAAAAATTCAAGATTCAATCAAATTCACTCAATTTTTTTATTTAGACTAATGTTCAATTTGATAAATTGAATAAAAATTAAGGGACTTGGATATGATTTTAAACAAGAATCAGGAAGCAAGAACGGTTAGACCGAAAAATCTAGTCTTATTTAGAATACGAGCCATAATCGATCAGTGGTCGCTAGCTCTTAGAGTTTTTGTGAGTACAAAGTATGAATTGTGTACTTAATCTTTTCCCGCGTAAGGGAAGGATATTTATACGAGAGGATCTAGGATTTTTTTCTAGATTCTCTCTGATATTCTTTACATAATAATAAGTTTAATAATCAGAATATTTTCTAAAAAAAAATATTATTCCTTATCTCTTTCAAGATAAATGTCAATTTAACATTTATCTCTTTCTTTTTCGTAGGTCGACGGACACGCTGCCTAGCTCTGATAACGTCGCCGAACTGCTTTGTCCTTGGCGGATTTCGCCTTGCTGGACCTTCATTTCTTCCTGGCCGAATTTCTGCTGGATATCTCTGTTATTGGGCTGGTCCTTAGAGGGGTGCTAATCCCACTTCTAACGGTAATCCCCCCCCCCAGTTCGTCGCACCAAGTGAAACTTAGGTCGGCAGATTTGTTTGTGACTTCGTCCCAATAACCGAGATGTTGCGAGCCGAGATTCGACCCGGATCGATTTCTTCCACGTGTCTCCTAATTAAACTGCGTATTTAGGATGCTTCCACTCCATCCAATCGCGTAAGGACATGTGTCCTGGGAATTTCTAGGGTCGCGTCCGTTGAGAGATAAAGTTGCGTCCCTCGGAAGACTCCCACTTCCTCGTTTCAATAAATATTGCTTCTCCTCTTCACTTCTCGTCATTTCGCTCACCAGAAGTAAATTTCAAGTACCTCTTCTTCTAAACCTTTCTGATCTTCTCTTTTTGTATCCTTTCTTTCTTTGTCAAATTTCCTGCCGATATGCTTATCCGTATCGAGTCTAGTGAGAAGTCCGCCAGTATTGCGAGTGGCTTTCCCTTCCTCTTCTCTGTGCAGCTCGGGCTCTGTCAATTTGAGTCAGGAACTATCTCGGAGGCATTTTCCATCTCTCCGTGATGATGCGGCCGATCACGCTGATGAGCACATTCCTCTTGCGTTGAGAGCGGCATCCGCAAACCGAGGTAAGGAAAAGCTCGCCTCCAAGGAAAAGGCAGAACATGCATCTTCCTCTCGATCAGTAGAAGACTTCGGTGTTTTGCCGACCTCCTCTACTGAAGAGTCTCTGGCCTCGTTGAAGGCTCTTCCCAGGTGCGGAAGCGTCGAGGTTCTTTTACCCTCTGATTCTCAGCGTCCCTGGAATGCTCCTCCGAACTTTGCTTATCTCTACGAGTCTATCTTCCACGTTGGGAATCTCCGATTTCCGTTTCCGAAATTGTTGGTCGACTTCTAGGCGAAGTTCAAGATTCTTTCAACCAACTCAACCTCGCCAGCATCATTAATTTAACGGTTCTCCTTGAGCTTAGTGTGCCTCTTGTAATTCCGCTCACGGCGGAGCAACTCGAATGCTTTGCCAAACTAAACATTCGGACGAAGAGGCCGGAGTGGATTCAAGTTAATCTTCGTCCACAGTATAAGTTGCGAGCTGGCGTTAAATCCAGTAAGACTCATGACTGGCAGAGGAGATATTTCTTCATCAAGATTGACGAGCATTCGTTTCCCGACCATGCGGCCTTGGTCATTAATGAATGTAACCTCTCCGTTGGTAGTTGACCGATCAGTTAGATGTTGGTATTCTTTTCCGTTGTTGATTCTTATCGTGGTTTTCTTGTTTTTGCAGGTCGCCTCAATTCAAAGATTTTCAATAAAGAGTTCTTGGACGACGTCGGCAGGAAGTTTTCTGAGCTCGCCTGGCAGACTTGGCCCGAAAGCGAAGGACCCAAGAAAACTAGTGAGTTCGCCGATATTTCGCGACTTGACTTATCTTATTTCTTTTGTTCTTATGATTTAATTTTGCTGCGTCCCAAGCAGCGAAGAAGATGGGGAAGGCGAGGAAGGTTATCCCAAGCATGGTGGTCGATCCTAAGAAGACTTCGAAACTTTCCGATGTTAATCGACTGGATGTTTCCGGTCGTCCTTCAGCCTCCAGACCAGCGTCTCCTAGATCGCATTCCAGGAGAGGGGAGAAACGGACCTCCAATGATGCCGATAAGAAAAGGGCTGAGGAGTCTAAAAAACATTCATCCGAGCCGAGGTCTAATAAGACGGCTGATTGTGTCGATGCCTCGAAGAAGAAATATGGCGCTCCTCATGCCCAAGACGAGATAGAGGAGGCGTCGATACCGCTGCTCCGAAGAGTTCAAAGTCGGGTAATTCTGTCAAGGAACCTCCTTCGTCTGATAAGGGAGCTCTTCCTTCTTCTCCCTCTCAGCGGGTTTCGACCTCTAGTCCTCTCGGGATGTCAGCACTGCCCGCTGGGGCGAGGAAGAAGCCTTCTGAGGTCGTCAATTGTTCTGACGGTTTGGATCTGAGTAAACGTCCGAGGGTCGGGGGTACTTCCGAGAGTTGAAAGAATAGATCCTTCTCTCTTCAGGGAGATAAGCTGAAGAATACGAATGAGTACTACTGCGGGAGGTACTTTGGAATATCTCCTTTGAGGTTATCCCGACCTGCCCGGTGAGTGAAATGTACAAGCCGAACGTGTACCACGGTATCTCGAAGTTTTTCATCGATGTAAGTACCCGCGTCTGACGTTTGTTGGTTTTTTTGATTTTTGTTTTAACACTTGTTACCTTTTTAGGGAGTCTCGCTGATGAATTCATACATCTTTGATATGAATCGTCAGCTACACTCGCGGGCTGCAGAACTTAGCAGAGAGCTTGCTCAGAAGACGAAAGAGTTGGAGAAGCTTAAACATGGCGCCGAGCTTCTCCGAATAAGTGAGGAGAGTTTGAAGAATAAGGTTTTTACTACTTATGAGCACGCCAAGCTGCTCGATAATCGCAACCAAGAGCTCGCAGCGTACAAAGAGAGTCTCTCTGACGAGCTGGCGAAAGAAAAGCTTTGTCGCGCCGAGGAGGTATCCAAGGAACGGCATATCTCGTCTATGGAGATCGGTGATCTTATAAATGGTAGCAAGGCTCTTATTGAGAAATACGATTTTTGACTTCAAGAGCTGAAGGAAATGTTTGCCTTGAAAGAGGCTAAAAGTGATGCGTATATGAATTTCAGCAAGTATTTGGAGACCTTGGAGTACCTTCGGTCGCTTCAAGATGAGGGGGAGTAGCTATCCCCGATGAGGTCTTTGTGGAGCTCGCGGTTGAGAAGGAGAGATAACACAAGAAGATCGATGAGATCAATGCCCCGGATATCGTCGAGTATTTCATGATCTTCCCGGTTCCGATGAGGATGCGGGACTGAAATCCTCTTTCTCCTCGTCCCTTTCAACCTTCGTATGTCGACGTGGCCCTAATCGATGAGTTTGGCACCAAGGTAGATGTAATGTCGCCAGAGGTGGTTGGGACTCTGAAGAGTCCTGAGGGTGCGCGGCTCGAGGTAACAAAGACTTCCTTGCCATTGCCCGTGGTAGTGCCTCCCTCGTCGTTGGATGCTCCTTTGGTCAAGCCAACCCAATATCTTCCTCCGCCTGTTTAGGCTATGTTTTTTTTTCTGGGGTGGTTTAGTCCTCCCTTTGTAAGACTTGTTGTGGGGTAACGATGTTCCCCCTTTTTTGTAAGCTTTCTTTGGGACGTCGTCCCTTTTTTTAATGGAGTTTACGTTCTCTCTTTTACGATGTAGGCGAAGATTTTTTGCATTTGATTATTATTTCTTTTGGGCGAGTTACCCTTCGCTTTTGGTTTGTGTGCAATGAGTTTATCTAGTCCTTTACCGATGTGGTTTGAAGAGACTTTGTTATCGTGCAACTTAATTTAATTATTATTGCCTTCAAATCTCTTTTAAGGATATGGGGGATTTTGATGTTGTAAGTCGGAGCTTGGCTCCTTTTGATTGTTTACTCTCGAAGATGTAATTTGTATCTTAGCGAATAAGGGTTTTATTTTCATCGAGTGAAGACTCGGTTTTGATTTATTCGAGCGGAGCTCGATATTAAGTTTTTGTTCCTTTAATAAGGGTTTCGTCGAGTGAAGACTCAGTTTTGATTCGTCGAGCGGATCTCGGTATTTTTTGTACCTTGAATAAGGTTTTCATCGAGTGAGGACTCAGCTTTTGATTGGTGGAGTGTAGCTTGGTATTTTTGTACCTTGAATAAGGGTTTCATCGAGTGAGGACTCGGTTTTTGATTCGTCGAGCGGAGCTCGGTATTTTTGTACCTTGAATAAGGGTTTCATCGAGTGAGAACTCGGCTTTGATTCATCGAGCGGAGCTCGGATTTTATTCATCGAGCGGAGCTCGGATTTTTGTACCTTGAATAAGGGTTTCATCGAGTGAGATCTCGGCTTTGATTCATCGAGCGAAACTCGGTATTTTTGTACCTTGAATAAGGGTTTCATCGAGTGAGAACTCAGCTTTGATTTATCGAGTGAGAACTAAGCTTGATTTTGCCGAGGTGTGTCTCCTTCAGGTGCCTTTCCTCCGACAGGCGGTCCTGGTATGATTCTTCTCTTTACTTTTGGTTCTGAGGGGTGGCGAAGCGGTCAGCTAATGAAGCATAGCCTTGACGTGGTTTGATCTCCCCTTAGCGTGTGTATCTCGTTTGGGGTTGGGAACTTAACGCATTGGTGGTACGTCGAGACGACCGCTTTCACTGCGTGTAGCCAGGGTGTTCCTAAGATGGCATTGTAGATGGCTGGTTTATCAACGATGTCGAACTTCATCATTGTCGCTATTCCGCCGACATAGATAGGGTGTTTGACCGTGCATATGGTCACAGTTTGGTCACCATCAAATCCGGTTAAGGGTTGCACCTTTGGCTTGACGTGTAGGTTTTTGAACTCCGCTTTTTTAGGGCTTCTTTGAAGAATACGTCGACCGAGCTTCATGTGTCAATGAATACGCCAAAAATATCGCAATCTCCAATCAGGATCTCGACCACCAGGGGATCATTGTGCGGCGTGTCTAACCCAATTGTGTCGGCTTCGGAAAACGATAGCGATATGCCCTCCTCGATCGGGAGCGGGCGATGTTTGCGTTTTACACACCAATTAAAACCTAATGTGCACGCTACCACAATCGAATGGTATGTCGATGTAACACTTTAGGATCGAATCCACAGGGAGCTAGTGATCTATAACACCAAGAATGCACAAAGTTCCTTAATCTAAGCAAATACAAGAGATTTGGTTTTTTTACTAACAACCTAAGTGAAACAAAAGTAAGGAAACTAAAATGAAGTAGATAACAAAAGTGCAATAAAACAAAAACAAACCATTCACTAAGCAAGATTCTAAAGTTCACAAAAACAGAGGTGTGGTGAGTTTGAGCAAAAGATAAAAAAGACTAAGTTCCTTAGGTTGAGATTTCGGGTTGGGTGATCAATAATTAATCTAGAAGTGTTTAAGAACAATAGAATGGTTTCTTAGGCTAAGAACAATACATCAAGCTACTCCACTCTCATGATAATAGCCCTACACCTATCAAGCATTAACATCAACTCTCGTTGGCAATTTCAAGATAGGTATGCATTATGAACAAGTTCTTATTACCACTAAACACCTTAAACATCAATTCTCATTGGTTAAGTATGTAAAGCACTTGATAGAGTTTCAAACATAAACTACACATCTCGGTGCTAGCAACATTTAAGATCAAGGAATTGATTAGCTACTTCAATCCTAGCATTAAGAACTTCTAACAAGTAAGAAATCAATATTTCCAAGTTTTAAACATCCTAAACCATCACTAAATCACCCTCACCTTACTCAAACCCAGAAACTTATAAAGAACTAATCACTAATATTCATAGAAACACAAAGAGACATAGATGGGATGATATAAGATGAGAAAAATATATGAATCAACAAGAACAACACAAGAAAATCAAACCAAACTAGAAAAGAAGATGAAAGAAAATAAAGTTATGATCTAGATCCATAAATGGATCAAGAAGTAGATCATGCCTCTCCACATACACCAAGAGGTCTTAAATAATAGAAAACAAAGTGTCTTGGTCGACCTCAGAACATGGGAGGGTCTACAAGCCAAAAGAAAAAGAGAAAAAGTAGCATGTGAGCAAAAGTTGGTCTTAAAGTGGCATTATTGATATGTGTCCAATAAATCGGTCATAACTCTTCGTTTATAGCTCTTAATGACTTCAAACCACCTCCATTGGAAAGCTAACTCAATTCCCTATAACTTTGGTTTGAAGGTCCAAAGCTAAATATGAACGTAAGCTCTTCATATGACTCGATCTTTCAATGGTAAATTTCACAGCGGCCGGGGGAGGTCGCTGTGAGAGGCTGCTGTGAGGGTTTTTGATCCACAGCGACTTGGAGAGGGCTGTGGAGGCTGCTGGAGCTCTCGGTTGTTCGCATTTCTTCACAGCGACTTCAGTAGGCCGCTGTGGGATGCCGCTGTGAGGTCTGGTTGTGATCCTTAGCTGTTTTCCACTCTTTTTTTGGTGTTTTTCAGTCCCTATCTCCTCTATATCATTTGGGTGCTTCATCATGCCTTCCACCACCTAAAAAGAGAAACAAAGCATATGCACTCCTAATGATGCCTAAATGCTTTTCCTAAAGCTAAAACACACTCTAAAACATGATTAAATCCACTCAAATTTACAACACATCAGCGGGTTACGCTTAATTGTTGTTGCTTTTCGACCGTATTCTTTTATGGATCGCATTGAATCCGAACACAGTTATAGTCCATCCATTAATATATTGATTCTTCGACAAGGTTTCGGGGCAGCTCGCCCCTCATCGTCATGGTCTCGAGGGTGCCTGTTGGGCTTTGTTTTCTGAGGTCGCCCTTCTGGTTCCTCCCGGGGAGCTTCCTCTTTTTTTCTTGTTTGTTATTGCCGCCCTTGGGTTGATCACCTCGCTCGGGATTGGCTATCTTCCCCTTCCGGTACTGATCTAGTAAGTACTCAACTAAGTTTTGACATTCTGCGGTATCATGGGAGTGTTTCTTGTGGTATTCACAGTATGGTCGGTCTTTGTCAGCTTCTCCCGAGAGCGGTTGGTTCCGAACGAACTTGTTCCATCCTAGGGAAGTGTTTGTAATGGCAAAGGTTTTGCAGCCGATGTCCTGAGAATCGGTTTTGGCTTCTCCTTTGCTGTAGAGGCTTTTTTAGCTGACCTTGATTGCTTCTTAGAGAGTATCGCATCTTCTTCCTCCAGTTCAATGAATGCCACCGCTCTGTGTAATGCATCTTCTAGAGATGTAGGCTTGTTGAGTTTTAGGTCCGTCATGAAAGCCAAACGATGGAGTAGTCCTTTTCGATGTGCTCCTTTAGCTGCGTTGTCATCCACATTTATTTTGGAAATAACTTCCTTGAATCGATCGATAAAGTCTTTCATGGGCTCGTCTTGTCTCTGTTCGAGGTCCCATAGATCGGCATCCAATGATTCGGGCGTTATGAAGAGCGAGTAATGCTTTAGGAACAGCCGAGAGCTCCTGGAAGTTGTTTATCGACCATGTTTTGAGCCGTGAGAACCAGGTAAGAGCTATTCCTATGAGGTTTTCCACGAAGTGTTGGCAGTATTCTGGGTCCCTCTCCTCGTCGGTGAATCGGTGACGACTCATTGTTATAATAAAGGCGGTCATGAACTAGATGGGATCAGTTTTCCCTTCATATAGAGGAAACTTAACTTTCTCGATACGTGGGATCCTCACGTTCATGATCCAAGCTGTGAAAGGCGTTTGTTGCGCTTATTCCAGAATACGACCGAGCTCTGGGGCCGAGCTTGCTACGCGGTGAACTTTGGAGCTCAACTCCTGAATTTGGGTTAGTATAGCCGCGAGCTGGTCGCTGGGAACCTGGGTCGAGTTGTTCGGGGTTGATTCGCTTCCAGTTGGATTGATTGTTGATCACATGGTCCTCCAAGGTGCTTTTGGGAAAAGACGTCGGCTAATCGGTGGTGCTCTGTCCGGATTACGCTCCGTTGTAGGTGTGCATTGGCGTCTTTTCAAGCTTTCTCGGAGCATGTTCTGCTGATCGGCGATCGTGGTGATGCGCTCGTTTGCAGTTTTGTCCAGTTTTTGAATCGGCTTAGTAGCGTGCGAAGCAGCTCCGTTGTGGTCGAGTTTCCAATCCTGCTGGAAGGTATCATAGTAAATATACGCACCGACCTCGGCGACGGCTCTATGTCGCCTGCTGTGTACACCGGCCTAACTGTAGGTACGATCGGGGCGCTTGAACCTCCTGATGGTGGCGCTTCATCTTGCGGCCCGGGTTCGACGTGTTGCGCCCTCCGTCGTCTTGTTGGGATGGATTAGGTTGGTTCCCTTCTCCTCATGTCGCGGCGTTGGTGACATCGCAGGTTGTGTTCGTCCCTCCTGACTCTTGAGATGAAGTTGGTGATTCGTTCATTGCTAGTCTCTTCTTTGGTTAATCAAAATATCCAAAGTCCCCACACACGGCGCCAATTGTTGATTCAGAGAATCAAACAATATTCAATTTAATAAATTGAATATAAATTAAGGCACTTGGATATGAGTTTAAACAAGAATCAGGAAGCAAGAACGGTTTGACCGAAAAATCTATTCTTATTTAGAATACGAGTCGGATCGATCAGTGATTGCTAGCTCTTAGGGTTTTTGTGAGTACAAAGTATGAATTGTGTACTTAGTATTTTCCTGCGTAGGGGAAGGATATTTACCAGAGGATCTAGGGTTTTTCCCAATATTATCTCTGATATTCTTTACATAATAATAAGTTTAATAATCAGAATATTTCAAAAAAAATATTCTTCTTTGTCTCTTTCAAGATAAATGTCAATTTAACATTTATCTCTTTCTTTTTGGTAGGTCGACGGACACGCTGTCGAGCTCCGACAGCGCGCCGAACTACTTCGTCCTTGGCGGATTTCACCTTGCTGGACCTTCATTTCTTGCAGGCCGAATCTCTGCTAGATATCTCTGTTATTGGGTCGGGCCTAGAGGGGTGTTAATCCCACCACTAACAACTACATAAAATGTTTGAAGAAAAAGTCAACTTTCGATAAATTGCAAAACTACCATCTACTTAAATTAGACTTCTTGCTGAAGTGTGATAAAAACATTTTGATTACAAAGGAATTTCCCAGACTGTTAATGTAGTCTGATGAACATAAAATACAATTGCAAAACTACCTTGCGTTGACCATTTGGTTCCATCAGACTTCATGTGAAGTTTGAAATCTCGAAACAGATCTGAAAGTCGGCGGATCTTGTTAAAAATCACATAAATCCGTTTTTATCTCGTTTTTATCTTCGTCAAGCTCCCAGAACTTCTAGTTACACCAAAACCCAACAAACCCAACCAATTTTATGTAATAATAACCAAAATCACAAGAGCCAAAATTTAAAACGTGAATTAAAGAGGTTTTTGGATAAAATTGGAGAAGAAATAGGAGAATAGAAGGTTGTGAACTCTAATATAGAGCTTTAATGGCTCGAAATTGGTTGTGTAGGGCATTAAGAGCTCAAATTTGATTGTTAATGGTGGTTGGGTGAAATGGAGAAGAATGCAGTTTCGTAATTAAGTTAGATTTGAAAGTTTTTTTGTCTTTTGGTAAAAACATTAGGCTTAAAAAGAATTTGATAATGGCATTTTCGTGGATATCCAGATATTTAAGGGGAATTGAAAAGAAAGAGAAGAAAATGATATGTGAATATACTTTTATGTTTAATTTCAATTTAGGGGCAAAAATGAAAACAACTCTTTTAGTTTTGAAAATTTAGTATTAAAAGTAAAAAAAAATCCCTAAAATCCAAAAACTTGATAATTCAACATTCAAGTTTCTTAAAAACTAAAATCTAGAGGAAATAAAAAAAAAACTAAACATTTAAAAAACCAAAATCTAAAAGCTAAAATCCAGAAGCTAAAAATCAAAAACCAAAATTTGAAAACCATGTAAACATTCATGGCCTTAATTTCTACACTTAAGATATCCATTAACACATATAAGAAAAATACCATTTTTTGATAAATCAGATATAGGACTGCCTTTTACATTGGATAAAATGAACAAACTCAAATTGGAAAAAAAACTTATTATTATTTTAGAAAAATGCCAAACAAATCATTTACTTTGTAAATCTAGCAAAAAAATACTTGAATTACTAAGCTTACCAAAAAATACTTTGACTTTGCTTGACTTTGGATATAAATATCAGACTTCTCGTTGACCTAGCAAAATTAACACATTGTTAACTAATCTAACAGAGTAATTAGAAGATGTTAAATCAGTCGCCTACTAGTCTGTTAAAACGCAACGACGTCGTTTTGTCTTAAGGTTTTGTTTAGACAAAACGATCAAAACGATCAAAACGACGTCATTTTGTTTTAATCGAAAAATAAAACCAAGCCATCAGCTAGATTAGAAATTGGGCCTGGTGTGTCATGGTTAGAGGTTGTCGCCACTGAGCTAGTAGCATTTTTGTCGATAAAGCTCAGATAGAATTTTAATTAAACTGTCTTTTGTCCTTATTCCTAATTAAATTCCCAAATCGATTTGCAGAACCTTAATTTTCATAAACCTAAATCGATTTCACGACTCTGAATAAGAGAGATTTGATGGTGAGGACAAGAGGCGGAGGAACGGCTCTGATATATCATGATTTTCTAGGTTTTTAACCATGATATAAGTGTATATATTGAGTCTTTAACCTTGTATTTCGAGTCCATCGAGTCTTTTATAGGTAAGCTTACGTTTGGAGCAAAGCTAGAAGTTTAGAGACGTTTCTGGAGCATTCTACAGGAAGCTGAAGTTGGAGTCGTGATTGAGAGTTGATGTCGACCGACACTTCTCTTAGTATCGGTCGACACTGAGGCCCAGCAAGAGTTATGCGCGAGTTAATTGCATCGTTTGAAGATTTGCAAGAAATTCCAGAAGTTTCCTTATTTCTAATTTGGCCTTAAAACGTGTTTAGCCTTTTAATAGGGTTTTGGAGAGTTATTTTCTGTTACCTTTTGTTATGGCTTTTTTTGGCTTTTCCTTTGTGGAGATTAGATTTTGGCTTGGGTCTGATTCTGCTACTTGTAACCTTTGAGAGAATGATTTCGAACCCCATTTTCATTTATCTATTCAGTCTTGTTTTCTATTCAAACATGTCTTGTCTTATTGATTCCATGTCTGAGTAGTAACCTTAGTTAGATTTAGGGATTCTCATAGGGATTTCATGCCTTGTTAGATCACTAGATAATTAGGATTCCAAATCTATATGGTCATCACCTAAGTTGAGATTGAAACTAAATTCTGGATTGATCACCTAGAGTTTAGGTCTTAGGTAATTAATTTGGCACGAGAGGGTGAATTATAATCTGACAAAACTAGTGTGAGCAATTTGATTAGATGCAAAGAGATTTGATCTAGAGAATTGTGAACCAAAGAACTTGCTATTAATGCTTGTCTAGATATCTAAGATTGCAAAGAGATTTGAATCATTAGGTTGCTAGACATAGATAATAGTCGCAGCGAGAGTTGGGTTATTGAGATTTGTGATTCTAGTTCCTGAACCTGTGTTTAATCTGAATCTTAATTATTAAAGTGTCTGACATTGCATGATTTCCTGAGAACTTCCTAGGTCTAGCATTTTTCTCCCATCGAAACACTCTTTAAATTTATTTGCATTGTTACTGCTTCCACCTGATTGACTTAGCTGAGTTTGAAAACATATAATATGTCATGTGAACTTGAGTCTATGTGGATTCGATACCCTTTGTACTACAGTTTCATTTATGTGCACTTGCAGTTAGAATAGGGATAAAATTTGCTCTATCAGGCTCGTCACGTCTTTTTGAATAAGAAGCACCATAGCCGAAGAAGTCTTCGGAGCTTCGGATATTGCTGCACAGGCGTCAAGAGGAGGTTGCAGAATTATTCAATGTTGGGAGGTCTCTGTGCCAGTTTAAGACAACGGTAGGAGGAGGAGTTACCGGTGCTAAACCTCAAAAGGTGATGAATCGGTGTATTGAAGCATCCTCGAAGAAAGAGTTTCATGTGGTCGTAGAGTAAAGAGCCAGATGCAAAGAAATTGAAGAAACAGAGTAATGCTGGTGGTATAGAATAATTATCTACGAAAAGGAGATGGAAGAAGCTCATATTGATAATGATGAGGAAGGAAATAGAGAAGGTCTAAGAGAAGAAGCCAGAGATGGAGACGTAGATGAAGCTAGAGATGGAGAATAAGCTAGAGATGGAGATGCAAACAAAGATGTTGATGAAGCTGATGTCAGAGATGGTGAAGGTGGGGGAAGAGTATGTTCCAGAACCTGCAATTGAAGAACAAGGTTCTCGGGAGTTGGCACTGATATTCGGTGATGAAGCAAGGAAAGATACTTGTGTGAATGATGACGATAGTGGAGAGAGGATCCTGTTCATCCTCTCTCATCAGATGAATAAAATGAAGAGAATAGATGGGTTGGTGAGCCTTATAGGGAAAACATTGATCCGGACCAGCTTCTTCAATTGGGGAATACGTTTAACAATGTTGATGACTTCAAGCATGCTTGTTTGAGATACACTGAAAACAAGATACAAGATCAAATACTACAGGTCCGAAGCTTATAAGAAAGGCGTCAAATGTGCTTCGACACCTAAACCAGAAGATCATCCATGCACTTGGATGGTATATTGTTCATTCGTGAAAGGGAAAATGAAGTTGCAAATCAAGACGTACATCGACGTACACACTTGTGAGAGAACAAGTAAAATGTTAAGAATTGTTGTGTTGTTGGGGGTTTTTTTTTGTATAAATGTATTGTTGTGTTTCTCATGTCTGTTTTTAGTGAACTTGACAAATAGAGAATTCTAAGCTGCTTAAAAGATCTCCTATTACAAGCCTATTTTCTGAGAGGCTTAGGTAAATCCGAAGATGAAAGCAAAATATGTTGCTTTGGGGATAAGGTGAGAATACAAGAAGAACGTCAGTGATAGTTCTTGTGTGAAAGCGAAGAACAAACTGATTAATAAAAGGAAGAAAACCCACGAAGAACACTTTAATAAGATTTTGGATTATCAGGTTGAGGTATTAAAGCAAAATCCAATATCCTCGTTTGACATCAAGACAATTCAAGGGGTACCATAGGGAGCAAACAACGATTTTACCGGTTGTACATGTGTTACGAATCACAAAAGTTAAGCTGGAAACAGACATGTAGGCCTCTGATAGGATTAGATGGTGGCTTCTTGACGTGGGATATAAAATGTCAACTTCCGGCTGTTGTGGGGAGAGACGGAGACAATAGGAATGTTCCTATTGGTTGGGCAGTGGTCGAGATAGAAAACGATAACAACTGGAACTGGTTCATCAAGCATCTAGCTATCGATTTGGAATTAGGGTATTGGAAAGGCTTCTATTACGTCTTATAAACATAAGATTATAGTTTATGGTTTTCTTAATATTACATTATTCTATCTCTTGTAATGTATTTGTTTTATGAATTTGCAGGACTAGTCAAATCTTTTCAATCCATTCTCCATGAGTCTGAGCATATACTATGTTGTAGAAACATATATGATAACTCGAGGAAAGGCGGTCAAGACTTGAAACTATAAGATCTTTTCTAGCTCATTTCTCGGAGTTATACTCAAGGGACCTTCAACCACAACATGGGAGAACTGAAGATGTACGATTCTCATGCATATGCTTCTCTCCTACTCACTCATTCAAAAATGTGGTCTCAAGCTTTCTTCAGGTTAGGATCCTTTTGAAACGACAACTTTAGTTAGTCTTTTAGTAGGACCATAAGAGAAGCTAGAAGGAAGCCTTTGCTAGACCTCTGAGAGGACATTAGGAAACAGTGCATGCCAAGAAATTACGAGAGGGATAAGTTAGCTAAGAGGTTGCAGACTTGGTCTACCAGAAACACTCAGCGTGAATTGGATAGAGTAAAGAAGAAAACGACTGAGTCTAAACTTTATTAGGAAATTGGGCCAGAAACTGAAGTAAATTACAAGGGTCACACATATGTTGTTAATATGGAACAACAATTATGTGCGTGTAGAAGTTTGAAATTGAATAATATTCCTTGTATTCATGCCGCTAAAGTGATTATTGCTTTGTCTAAGAAGCTCTTCGACTTTGTTGCTCCATGTTATCTAACTACCAATTGACAAGATCAATATAGCTATGGAATTAAGTTGGTTAATGGGATGTTAGAGTGTCCTTTGACCGGTATATTAGGTGTTCTTTCACCACCTATTAGAAATAGAAACCCGAGTAGGTCTAAAAACTATGATAGGTTCAAGGGGGAAAATGAAACTGTGAATAAGAGGAAGAATGAAACCAAGCTAAATCATTCTCATCGTGTTATGACTTGTTCCAACTGCAAGAAGTAGTGGAGCTACCTAAAAAACCAAGAGGAAGACCGAAGAAAGACGAGGTAGGCTTTATAGTTAATTATTTCAGTTATTGAGTTTCTTTCTAAGCTTAATGAAATTGTTGAATGCTTTTATAGGGACTACAATTTCAGGAATTTCAAGGCTCTCAACAACAATTTTCATTCACTCAAGCCTCTCCATGGGAAGTCCCACAAAGCTCACAATTCTCACAATCGACAAATCAACAATGGGATCAAGGTTCTGAGTACCATAGCTCTCAGTGGGAACAAACTACTCTAGACCAGTCCATTCAAAATGAAGGATGGAGTCGTTGGTTTTTCTGTTCTTTGTTGTTGTTGTTAAAACAAGTGTTCTATTGTTCCTTTGTTTCTTTTTCTTTTGTATTGTTATTAAAACAAGTAGTTGTGTTGCTTTGTTGTTTTTGTGTTGTTAGAATAAGATTTATTGTTTCTTTGTTGTTAGAACAAATCTTTGTTGTTGTTGTTGTTGTTGTTAAAACAAGACCATCAAACAAAGACAAGATTCAATTTACAAAGACAACAATGACCACAATCCTTCATTAACCATCAAACAAATTTCAAATACAACAAAGACAAGATTCAATTGACAACAATCTCGTAACTACTATGGTTTATCATGTTTGAAATTGAAAACATACTCAAGAGAACATATACCACTATGATAAACTCAAATCCAAGAACCATAGCCAATTTTCACCGTTTCAGCTATTTTCGTCTTTATGTTCTCTTCCATCAAGTGTTCAATCAAGTTCTTCATGCTTTCCATCCCAATTTTGAATTTGCATAAATCAGATTCAAAACATTTAAACTTTAGGATTGCATCTTGCACCTGCTGGAATACACCACCCTCTATCCATTTAAACAAATGATCCTGCCATAAAAAGGATCCAAGAACACACATTTTAACACTCAATTCAAACGATGGAACTATAATCCATACCAAGTGGTCCTTTATACACAAATGGTCCTAATACACAAATAATCTTTGCCAAATGCATGATCAAACACCAATAACTAGAAGAAGAAGAAAAAAGCAAAAATGACTTACATTTTGACTAGTTGGACAACAGAAGAACAGTCTCCCGAGGTTATCATTTGATTTGGAAGTGAAGATCAACATTTTCCAACCACACTCACACTTTTACGGACATCCACGAATCCACATCGAACTAAAAGAGTTGGAGGTCTTGCTGCTGGAACTCGCCATCAATTCTCTAACTTCTCTCTTCTTCTTCGTGTGAAATCGATTTTGGTTTCTGCAAATCGATTTGGGAATTTAATTGGGAATAAGGAAAAACAACTATTTAATTAAATTTGTGTGTGAGAATTATCGACGAAATGCCACTAGTTCACTGGCGAGAAACCTCTAACCATGACACACCATGCCCGAGTTCGATCCTAGCTGATGGCTGGATTTTATTCTTCGATTATAGCAAAACGACGTCGTTTTGATCGTTTTGTTTAAACAATAGCTTAAGACAAAACGACGTGGTTTCATTTTAAGCCACAGTAAACAACCAATTTAACGTCATCTAATTACTCTTTTAGATTAGTTAAATGAGTGTTAATTTTGCTAGATCAACGAAAAATCTGATGTTTATATCCAAAATCAAACAAAGTCCATATTTTTTTTGATAAGTTCGGTAGTTCAGTTATTTTTTTTTACCAAACTTACAAAGTTCATAATTTGTTTGGCATTTTTTCCAGTCGACAACCATTTTAAAGATTGGAAAGCCCAATGGGCAAGTACATGAGTACATGATACAAAGATGAAGTTTATAAATCGTACAAAGCTCTGGGTTTATCGCGGCCCAATGTTAAACCGACAAACGACTTCCTGGATCAACATGAACGCTACGTGTCATAGTATCCTAGGTACCACATGTCAAACATCAGTGAAAGTCAACATGAAAATCGACGGCCAAAAATTCTGGTCACGGTGTCATTGCGGATGCCACTTCATCTTTATCAAACCTACCGATCAAACTCCACCAAAATCACTGAAGAACACTGCAAATGGATGGAGATCCTCGCAATCCACCGCCGCGATCTCTGAATTTCCAGTGCTTCATAAAGCTCAAGAGGACAACAACCGTACAGATAAAACCCTTGTCGGATCCATTCAGCTCGAGTGAGTAACGAGCTCACCGACTCAAAACACTCGGCAAACGAGGGGAAGAGAGAGATATCATCAACATCATGGTGAAAAAACATCATAAAGTAGATCTATTAAACGGACATGAAGTCTGCAAGAAAAAAAGCAAAGCCGAATCCGGCATCGAAACTATAAAAAATAAGTCGACAATCGACCGATATATGATACAGAGAAAACATAGGAGAAGATTGCCAAAGCCAATAAAGAACAGAACTCCAGCTAATCTAAAGGTAAAAGTAACCCAATCACCGGTATAGGCATAACTAAGGCCGGCGGTTGGAATCAGAAACATTCGTCTGTGAAAGTTCATAGAGGTCAGAAGAGAAATAATGGTCTAATTTCTAAATACATGTTAACAAGAATTACTGTAGAATATTGATTATATCAATGACAAACTCACACAAAATATTCGGAATCCTTGACCAAATCGGTCAAAAAACAAAGCAGAACTGAATATTAAAAGCCTAAATACCAACATAATTAACCAGAATAAAACACTTTCGATGGTTTTTTCACAGCAAAATACAGCAACAATAATTTCATGCGATAATAACGACTGAACCGGTAAAGACATAAGAAACTTGAAGCAAAATCTAAAACGATATGAATAATGAAATGAAAGACTTGCAGATTGCAGAGGCAACAGTAATCCCATCGAAGTCCAAAATTTTATAAAAAGAGTAATTAACAGTCCAAACGATAGTAGTGATCAGATGCTCAATATAGTAATCTTAAGAAGAAACACAAAAGCCAAAAACTAAGTTTTTAACTCTTCGTGAGAATGTTCAAACACCGGTTCAAGATGATGAAGCTGCAGCCTTGTTCCTTGGCTTGGCTTCGGTCCCTAAGAAGTAATAAGTTCAACTTATAGTCATCATTTCTTACAGATTCAATCAGGTGAATCAAAACTCAAAAAACACTTAAAAGTGGAAATGGTGGAATGTATATGATACAGTACCTTCTCTGAAACCGGTCTTGAACCTGCGAGGCACATTGCGAAGATACCTCATCCTTCCAGTTCCTGTAGTCTTTCTACGGATTGCCTTCACACTCCAGTTGTCTAACAAGACAATACAAAAATCAATTAGAAACATGCAGAAATTGCAGATTCAAACAGAGAAGCTTAACGACATGTGCAAAATCCTAGAAATGAATTCAAGAGAGACCGAACATAAGAAACTACAGAAGATGCTTTTAAACTGATATATGCGTAACAAAAACTTTCCCGAAGGGACCATGATTGTGAACGACAACCAATGAGATTTGCAATACTCAACATATCATAATCCCACAGGAAAGTAAAACTTTATCAAATGAAGAATGATTTCTAAGCCTAACATAAACCCTAATTCAACCTGAGAATCAATGGATTATCACTAACAACGAATTACATATATACAGCAATAGGGTAACAACTTCGATGTTCCCAAAAAAAAGGGTAACAAATTCGAATTGAAACGAAGAACGATCCATTTTTCAATCGACAACATTTGAGTGACTATAAACCGAAAGCTGAGAGATAGAGAAGAGATCCGTACACGTCCTCTTGCGAGCAGCGGGGTAAGCACAGGCGGAGCAACGGCTCTTCTGGATGTGGAAACTGCGACGGCCACATCTCACACAGAGCGTGTGACTCTTGTTTCTCCTCTTTCCGAAACTTCCCGTTCCCTTTGTCTGAAATCCTCAAAAACAAACATCGATAAAAAAAAAAACAGCATCAGCGAATGATATCAACAAGCAAACACACGAACAAACGTATGAATCGGCTAAAAAAGAGGGAGATTGAAAAAGAGAATCGTAGATCACCATTGAAGCGAATGAGAGAGAAAAAACTTTAGGTTGGCTTCGGAGAAGGAAGTGCCGCAATGGGTGAAGAAAACTTTATATAAACCTAGGGTTTTCTTCTCTCCTTCTTTCTATTAGGGTTTTGGTTGGATCGAAAGGCTCATTAATAATTTAATTGAATCGAAAGGCCCATGGTGCTTCATTTTATATTGGGCCTTTTTTGAAAACTAATCGAAACGATTTTTGGACTAATATTATTTGGATATCTTTTAAACTTATAGTAGGAATGGAAATAATAGTCCAATAGCATTGGTTTGTTTAATTGAATGTTCGTGCTACAATTCATTCCCGATTCAGCCCAATAAAACCGTTAAAATTATCACAAAAAAAAAAACATTACCAAAGTCTAGGGGATGTACTGAACTAAACATTTCGAGTGATTTGAGTTTAATTAAAATTTTAGATGATTTTGATGGTTTTGGTGATTTTAAGGAAGTTGGTGTAATTTTATATTAAAATACTCTATAATGTCACCTAAAACCATGAGATTTGGATCTTTTTATTTTTAACCAAAAAAATCATCTAAAATCTTCTAAAATTCTCTGCAGTCGTTAAAATTTCAATACTTAAAAAAAAATTAATAACAGTGGATTTGATATGATTTTAACAAGTTATTGTTTGAATAACAGAGGATTTTAAGTGATTTTGAGTGATTTTACATAAATCTCGTGTTTAATAACACTGGATTTGAGAAGACATTTTAAAATCCTTAGTTAAATAACGGTGAATTTTAAGAAAACCTCCAAATCACTCCAAATGTTTAGTTCAATACACCCCCTACATCTCTTGCTCCAAGCCAAAAGCCTATTAGACCTCAATCTCAACTATGTCGAAACAGCTATGATTTGAGGAGAAGACTACAAATTTAGGGGTTGTTTGTTTCATGATCCAGAGCATCTACATACATGCAGTTATCGATGTTGTTCAGTTGTGTAAAATTAAAAGATGCATCTAGATGCAAAATTTGGATAGATTATGAAACTCATCCAAAATAATTGGATAGTAAGTAGAACATTATGATTCCACTGCACTAAATCGACCTTGACATTGTCCACTTCCCGCATGTACCGAGGGTTCCACTAATACTCCTGACTATCCAATCCATTTAGGAAACACATGAATTATCTTGATGAATGCCATCGAAATTACATTTTGACCAACCAGGTGGAGGAGATCTCAGAATAAACGACTTACATCGAAACTTAATCTTAAATTTTCTTTTAGTAGTTATTTACTTGAAATATAATTTATAAAATGATATAAATAAAATGAAAATATGTTCTTTTTTGGCCATAACTGCGTCTAGACACAAATACAACAACATCAATCAAACGAATATAACTTCGTTTAATTATAGTTTTTCGACGGATGAACAAAAAAAATACAAATGAATATCATTTAAATGTTGCGTCTAATTGATTCCGTCAAAATTGATCAGCTCAAAATTAGCTCAAAGATCTGTTCGAGAATTTTGAAAGCTAGTTATGAGCCTGTGTGGTTTAGTCGAGCTCTATCACATGAAAATCCATGTTTATTGTGAGGAAGAAACGAGAGTTATTATTATCAGAGTATAATTGTCTTTTACAGGATCGAGTTCGCCCTAGCCATCTCTCTCTCAGACACGAACATCGAGACACCTTCTTTACCGCCGCTTTCCGATGCCGGTGGAGCATTTGCTCGCCGGCGTCACCTCCTCTCCCCTCTTCTCTGTCTCTTGTTCCTCTCCAGTCTTCTCTTTTCTATGTCCTTCTACTCTTTTGAGCTTTGTTCCTTTTCTTCCATGGCTAAAGAGCGGTGGTCAGCTCCAACGCCGGTGCGTCGGATGCAAGCCAGCCATCTCAACTACCCCTCTCTTCCGGATCTGACACTTTCGTCGACCGAATCTGAAATTTTCTTGGGCGATCCTCGAACACTTTTGAATATCAACTGCTGTTACTGTGCCTCACCTGCAATCGCTACACGGCTGATAGCTTCTCTTGACGGCGGCAACGCTCCCTCTGATTCAAAGCTGGAAACCTCAGTCGAGTTATTCCCAAACAGAAACCAAGCATTGACGACTGGAAATCTCACTCACCATCAGCGCATACATATTTCGAAGTCGACAAAGGCCTTTTCACCGCAGTACTCTTCATATATATTGATCTCTTCAGATCCGCGGCAACACTGCTTCACCGCCACGACGAGCTTTGGGTATTGTTCGGAATTGGACGCCTTTGTTCCATGTTCTGCTGCTCCGGCAGCCACCTTTGCTGCCTCGTTGGTTAACCTCACAAGTCTCAATGCCGACCCTTTGCCCAGTCCACATATGAGCTTATCTATCACCTCCGCCGAGATCTATCCACTCCGCAAGGTACAAAGCTTCGACGAGGGTTTCACCACAACGGCGGCGTATCTCGACGTCTCTCTTGTCGCTGATCTATTGTGGGCCTGGCCCAATGCCATTTCTCAAGCCACTGACCATCTAATTTCATGGGCCTGGCTCATTAATCAATATGTGGCTCATAACCCAGCCCCTGCAGGTTTAAGCTCACCTCCCTACTCTCCACAGGCTGTCTCTACGACTAATATTTTGAGCATGGGTATTTCATCATCATCATCCTCTCTTCTTAGGATGAGATTGTTTCAACTTTCCTCTCTTTCTAGAGAGAGATCTATTCCATTGTCCTCTTTTTTCAGAGAGAAATCTTTTCTATTTTCCTTCCTTTGTTGGGAGAGAACCTTTCCACATTTTCCTCTTTCTTTGGAAGAGGACCTTATCTTGGATTTATTTCTGAGAGCAACTTTCAACTTTCTCTCCAAATTGTCATCTTGTGTAGTGGTTTTTTTGGGACCTAAAGATGCAGTGGATTTCGTCATTTTGACGTTCTTCGTTGGCGGAAGTTGGTTTTCAAAATCACATTTCAAAGTGATCCAATTATCGACGCATTTGAACCTTGGCTCAGAATCGCTGTCGCACTATCTTAATGGTTTATGTACTGTATTTTCTGCAAATTCTCAGTTTTATTGTATTAGTAAAAAAGGATGGATAATTCCCTCTTTATGTATGTTGAAAGTTTAAATTAATGAAGTAAGTTGTGACAAAAAAAAAAAATTGTCCTTTACACAATTAAAAAAGTTGTATGTTTAAAAATATTCTTCATTTAACTGTATTAAAAAAAAAAACAATATCTCCAAAATTGTAGTTTTGCAATTCCTCAAATAATTTATTCGTTTGGACAAAGAATTGCATTTGTTTCAAATACCCAATTACTTTATTTTTTTGGTTGAAACTTAAATACCCAATTGTTAAGTTGCAGTGTCAAGAAAAACTGTTGTTTGAATCTTTAATTTCAAGAATGGAGTATTAATGTGAATACTTGGGGAACATTCTTTTATCTATAAATATGGTTTGTCTTCCAAGTATCAAAGTAAATGTTTTTTCCTCTTCGGTCATAGATTTTTGTTATTTTTCCTTTTTTTTGTTCCATCTTGTTTCCTTTTAACATATCCTTGTGAGTATCGAATTATAAAACCATCTTCTCTCTGTTCAAAAAAAAAAAAAAAAAAAAAAAAAACCACAAATCCATCGCTCTTCGTTCATGGTACCTTTCCTCTCTTTGCCTTTTTTTTTATTTATAAATTACATCTTGAACGAAGAACAATTGTTCATGACTACACATATTCTGATCTATCAAATTGACTGAGTTTCAAATATTCAAATCGATGTTATACTTAAAGAGTCTTTGACATGCATAGGAGATTAAGATTACTTTTTTTTTTCCTTTACACTTCGATCAAGATTGTTTTTCGATGGATTTATTAACTTTCAGTCTCGTTTAGGTGAATGTACCATTGCTAAGTTCAACAGTGAATCTAGTCACTGCGTTGGCGGCTAAACCAGTGGCCTCCGTCTCCGTCTTACTCTTCTACGGTGGTCTTCTTCCTCGGAATCTTCAATTAGAAAGACTAACGGGACGAGAATTTTCAATTGATGGCAATGACTATCTTGTCCGATTTATTGTATCTTTCCTCAATTGTGTTTGTTAGTTTTCCTTTTTTAGTAAGTCCACTTAGCTTTTTTTTTTTGTAACTTCATTAAGAGTCCTTAATTCGATTTTACTTCCTATTAATACAAACACTTTGCATGTCTACTCTAAAATAATGTAGATTGTAGGGTGACAAGTTGTAAAATTAAGTACTTTAGGGGCCAAAACCATTTCAACTAAAAATATGAGAAGAAACAAGAAAATAAGATTTCTCTGTCCGAACTACCCACTGACTTGTCCGAAGTCCGTCTACTGTCTGTCTGCTCCATAAATTCGCCATTAAAGCTCTCTCTCTCTCTAGTCTCTGCAATGAAAGCCCCAATCTCCAAAACTCTTCATACAACATAAAATCTGTGTTGTTCTTCCTGAATGTTGATTATTTATTCCCGGCCGACGAATCCTCTCTTCCCTCGTATATGGCTTCCTGCTTTGACTAATCAACCCTAATTTCGCTGAATTTTAGGATTTATGAAGCTGAAGTGGGTTTGCTGTCGTAAACAAGCACTGGTTTTGATTTCTTGTTTGACTGTGCTTTCCTTGGATACTGTAAGTAAAATATTCCGGAATTAGGGTTTCGGAGCTTGGTCCTTTTGCTGAACTCTCTTGCTAAAATTGTTGAATCGTATTAACAGATTTTAAGTGTAACATAAATGCTCTTTAGTCGATGTATAAAGTCTAAATCTTGAACTGCTTTCAGATATCGAGCGAGTCAACAGCTCAGAGTCCAAGTGATTTCAAGAATAGATCGCACAAAGGTAAAGTTTACAATTTGATAAGAGAAAATGTTTTTTTTCTTCCTCTAATTCTTGTGGATGATTTGAAATTCGTTCCTTTAATTGTCTTGTGAACATATATGAGATAAGGCTTAGTATATTCACTGTCATTGTTTCTCCAATCAACAGTTTCTTGCCCTACCAATTGGGTCATTGGACCGAACGAAACGAAATGCTATGCATACTTCAGTAACTCTACTTCATGGGAGAAGTCAGAGATGTTCTGCAGAACTTATGGTGGTCACTTAGCACCGCTTTCATCCAACAAAGAACTCAGCATTGTTCAAAAACTATGCAATGGAAACGCTAGCAGTTGTTGGATTGGAGGAAAAAGCCTGAATTATTCTACCTCTGGTTCCCATTGGAGCTGGTCTGATCCTAAGACTCCTCAATGGAACCAATCCATGTTTACAAAAGTGCCGCTTCGAACACGATGTGGCAATGGCAATAGCAATTCATCTTGTCTTGCTAATATATGTATTGCTGTGACAAACGGTTCATCACCAATCTTTGGTGAAAGATGTAACGCTTCTCATACCTTCATTTGCGCGGTTGATTCTGGTAATAGACTCCTTCTATATCTCTCTCTTTCTTCATATTTTCATTTGTGATAGTTAGTCACATAAATGTTTCAGTTTCTACAATGTTAACTTTTTGACAAAAAATTACATTTGAAACAATAGAGATCTTTAATGTGCCTTTATTTCTCTCTTTTGCAGATATCAAATGTCGCAGTTGTCACGAATATCTAATAATCCTCTTAGTTGTAAGCGGTTTAATTCTCTTCACCACATTCGCCATAATATTATGGTTCCTTATCTACAAACGGAGCAAGAAACGCCGGAAGTCTCGAAAAGTATCGAATCCAGCGTCATCTTCTTCAGCTTTAGTTCCTCCATCATGGAAGATATTCACAAGCGAAGAACTGAGATCAATGACAAAGAATTTCAGCGAAGCCAACCGTCTTGCCGGGGATGCCAAAACCGGTGGAACCTATACTGGCGGTTTATCAGACGGGACGAAAGTGGCGGTTAAGAGATTGAAAAGGTCAAGTTTTCAGAGGAAGAAGGAATTCTACTCAGAGATTAGAAGAGCTGCTAAACTTCATCATCCGAATGTGGTTGCCATCAAAGGTTGTTGCTATGATCACGGAGACCGGTTTATTGTTTATGAGTTCATAGCCAGTGGGCCGCTTGATAGATGGCTGCACCATGTGCCTAGAGGTGGTAGGAGTTTGGACTGGAACATGAGGCTCAAGATTGCCACAACTCTTGCTCAAGGAATCGCGTAAGTCAATCTTGTTTTGGTTTGTTTCGCTTAGAATATTGAGAAACCAACAGGATCATTACCAGTTTTAGTTCGGGTTTGGTTCAAATATTTCGGCTTAGATTTGGTTCCGTTTGGTCCTACTGTTTATCCATAGTCACTTTAGTTGGTCAGTTTTATTTTAAAATCTGAGAACTTTTGAAACTTCTGTCTGAACAGGTTTCTACACGACAAAGTCAAGCCGCAAGTGGTGCACCGTGACATCCGAGCGAGCAACGTGCTGCTCGACGAGGAGTTTGGAGCTCATCTAATGGGCGTTGGTCTGTCAAAATTCGTCCCATGGGAAGTAATGCAAGAGAGAACCGTAATGGCGGGTGGGACATACGGTTACCTCGCACCTGAATACGTTTACAGAAACGAGCTTACCACGAAGAGTGACGTTTACAGCTTCGGTGTCCTATTGCTGGAGATCGTGAGTGGTCGCAGACCTACTCAAGCGGTTAATTCTTCTGTTGGGTGGCAGAGCATATTCGAATGGGCCACGCCGTTAGTTCAGGCAAACCGGTGGTTAGAGCTTCTTGATCCGGTTATTACGTGCGATTTACCGGAAGCGAGCGTGGTTCAGAAAGTTGTGGACTTGGTTTATTCTTGTACACAGAATGTGCCATCGATGCGTCCTAGGATGTCTCATGTGGTTCATCAGCTTCAGCAGTTGGTCCCACCATCAGAGATTTAAGTAGTTACTGTAGTTTCAGCTTTTTTAATCAAAATGTAGTTTCAGCTTTTTTTAATCAAAATGTAGTTTCAGCTTTAGAAATGTGAAAAGGCAAAACGATGCCGTGTGAGAGAAGCTTCTAAAAGTTTGGGCTTACAGCAAAACTAATAGCTTGTGAACCAAGTCGTTATGCATAATGAATTGAACTACCTCACTAAAGACAATACTTTTTATTGTGTGCGCATTCAGTACTTTATTTTATCTATTAAAAGCTATAACCTAAAATTATACAGACACTATCGAAACCATTTTAGCTTTGCTTCATAGCTTTTGCTATATTCTGATCTTCACTGGAAACAAAAAGATGCTTTGCGGATATATATATATAGAGTTTAGGAGATATACACAAGAATATTTTTGATATTGTCTATAATATATTTTCTAGATTTCCTAGTCGATCAACAATAGGCCATGATCTTCTACATTGTATATATCTCTGACCTAATTCTCTAGCTAAATTTTCTTCTTGTGGCTCACAAATTGTGATCACGTTTCTATACTACATCATAACAGTTCTTTCTATGTCAACTGTTACTTCATCTACTTATGCGGAGAGCTCTTCTACGGAGTCTCCATATTACTTCATCCTTCGGATAATCCTGAAGCACTTATAACACCGATGCTTCTTAGAGGAGACAATTATTCGGAGTGGTCCATTGAAATATGGAATGTTATTCAAGCTAAGCGAAAGATCGGATTCCTTGATGGCACAATCTAGAAACCGACTTCGAATCTTGATCTCACGCGATGGGCATCAACAAACTCAATGATCATAGGCTGGATTCACACTGCCATTGATCTGTAGGTCTGGTCTACGGTTGCTCACGTCCCAGATGCATCCAAATTTTGAGATTCCTTGAAGAGACGATTGTCGGTCAAAAACATGGTCCAAAAACATCTCTTGGAGGATGAAATTAACAACTGCAAATAGAATGGACAATTTGTGCTTGGGTATTATGGAAAACTTTCCAAACTTTGGGAAGAACTACAAACTTTCAAATCGTCTTTTGTTTGCACTTGCGAAGCTTCCGCTGGATTGGAAAAAGAACGTGAGGATGCTAAGGTTCACAAGTTTTTGTTCAGACTTGATGAGCCATGATTTAACACAATTTGCTCACAAATTATAGACGAGGATCCTCTTCCTGATCTCAACCTCGCCTACTCTCGTACTGGCCGAACAACATCTCACTACGATGGGTACTAATGAAATCAAGCAGGATGCATTGGTTTTTGCGGTCACACCATAACCGTCTTCCTCAACGTCTGCAACAACAATCAACTCTCGCAACCGGGATCCTAATCGTTCATGTACACACTGCAAACGAAAGGGTCATGATGCATCCGAGTTCTTTGTTTTATATGGATACCCAAATTGGTATCTTGAACAACAACAACACTCTTCTTCGAATCAAAACTCTTGAGGTCGGGGAGGACGCAACTCATCTTCAGATCAAAGTCGTGTCAACTCTGCTATATCATCTAGTGGCACACCTAATTCATCCATACAACCGGATCAGATCGCGGCTCTTATTAGCTTGTTGTAGAACCAACAAAGTCAGCTTTATACCGATCACTTATCTGGTAAAACTCATATTGCTGATGTTATTATCGACACATGTGCTTCGCACCATATGACCGACGATTTATCCTTACTCCAAGAAGTGATTGACATTACACCATTTGAGGTTATTTTTCCCGATGGCAAGTCATCTCGTGCTACTAACATTGGAACTCTATGAATGAACAAAGATTATCATATTATCAACGTTCGTTATATTCCAAAATTTCACTGCACTTTGATAACAGTATCGCGATTGTTAAAGCAAATTGGTTGTATTGCTATCTTTACTGATACATTGCGTGTACTGCATGACCGTTTTACGAGGACTCTGATTAGAGCCAGTGAAGAGAGAGAGAGGGGGTTTACTATTTTACGGGGGTCAAAGTCGCATGAGCTAGTCAAACAACTACATCGAATTCTTCTTCACTACTATGACAGCGACGTCTTGGGAACCCATCTTACAAAGTGCTTCTAATTTAGATTTTTTAGATAATGTTGATTTTGGTGGTCAAAACACTTGTGATATTTACTTTCGTGTTAAACAAACACAATCTGTTTTCAAGAAAGCTCCAATAAACGTATGATTCTTTTCACTTAATCCATAGTGATGTTTGGGGACCATACCGTACACTTTCTTCATGTGGTGCTGCATATTTTCTAACAGTTGTAGATGATTACTCCAGAGCCATCTGGATTTATCTCATGCTCGCTAAATCAGAGGTGCCTACTCTGATTTAGAATTTTTGTGCCATGACTATCAACCAATTCGGAAAACCAGTCAAAACCGTGCGGTATGATAACGGTTCAGAGTTTATGACCCTTACCTCCTAATTTCGACAGCATGGTATTACTCACTAGACATCTTGCGTCGACATACCACAACAGAATGGACGTGTCGAACGTAAGCATTGTCACATTCTTAACATCGCCTGCATTTTACACTTTCAAGCCAAAGTTCATGTAACGTTTTGGGGCGAAAGTGTATTGACTGCAGTTCACCTTATCAACCGGACGCCGATTACTCTTCTTCATGGCAAAACGATATATGAGATGTTACATGGCTCAGCCCCTTCATATGATACACTCCGGATACTCGGTTTCTTGAGCTATGCTCATCACAAACCACGCGAAAAGGAAAAATTCAAGGATCAGAGTCGCAATTGTATCTTTGTTCGATATCTCTTTGGGAAAAAGGCTTGGAAGCTTTATGACATTGAGCGTAATGAAATTTTCACAAGTCGTGATGTCGTCTTTCTTGAGGATCAATTTCCAGGGATTCCGGATGCAGAGTATGTTACACAGCATGCTTTCCAGCTCGATCCAACCATTGACGATTGGCTACTACCTCATCATACGTCTGAGATTGCTACCTCAGCGCAACCTGATTCTCCTGCATTAATGCCATCAGCAACATCAACTGCTACAGACTCTGTACAAGACGTCTCACCACAGACCCATCCAATCCCAACGATCGTTGAACTCTCGCACACTACTCCTAATACTACTGAGGCATTTGGACAGTCTCCGCCTTCTCCAAGCCTTCTGGAGCTGCTTGGTCGTGGTCATTGACCACACATACCTTCCATGCTGCTGAAAGACTGTTTGCTTCTCAACATCCCTCCTCTCTCTCTCTCTCTCTCTCTCTCTCTCTCTCTCTCTCTCTCTCTCTCTCTCTCTCTCTCTCTCTCTCTCTCTCTCTCTCTCTCTCTCTCGCATCTTCGCTCTCCTCTCAAGAGTCTCATAACTCGCTCTCAGGTACTACTTCCTATCCTATTTCACTACAATAAAAATCATCATTCATAGCACACGATACAAGCTATGGTATGTAATAGATAATGTTTATACAAACGCTCTGACAAAGGCAGCTATAATAGATCCCTCCTACCATAGCATTTTCGTTCGTGCTATGTTATTATTGCAATGTAATAGCGTTAATTTTTGCTTGCTATGTTTGGTGCGATCTATGATAGCTTTAATTTGGGACGCTATATACATTGTTTTATAGCATTGTTAAATTGCTTTAATATATGTTATATTAAATTTTGTAAATTATAATCAATTGGATTTATATTAATATATATATATATATATATATATATATATATATATATATATATATATAAATTTGAAATTTGATTCAAAATATAATTTTCATTAATAATCCAAAAATATCTTATATAAACATCATACAAATACGTATCTAGAAATTCCTAATATATTTCTAACAATGTTTTGTTTCCACAACCATCCTTTCTGAGACTACCGTGAGTATACATTTTCACTAACTTGTCATCATTTTTTGATTGAATAAGCGGTTAACATAATTGTCACCAACATAATCTCAAACACATTGTATGTGAAGCTCAAGCGAATATCAATGCTACATCTCCTCCCTTGTACCTACAGTAAATATTTAGTAACGAGAAATTGTTAGCCTTGGGCAGATGAGCAGAAAGCAAGAACATAATGTGTACTACAAACAACCATACATACCTGCGCAGGTAGCAAATAGTACACAAACGGACAAGCTTTAGCATTAAAACACGAAGGATAAAGGAAACTAGTTTCAAACAATATTAGTTCAACAACTGATGACAAACACAACTAACTTGTTGCTTATCAGTTTTTTCTAAGTTACGTTTGCTTCACTCAACTAATAGTGAGTTCTAACTCTTCTACAATCTAACATGTTACCATGATTGTAGTCATTAAAAACTTGACTTACTACACATTATACAACCAATCTGAACGGTTATTTCACCAATCAAGTACATCTAGTGATATAAACAAAGGAAATAAAATCAACAAAGAGAAGTCAAAGCACATGAACTAACCTGATGTATATAGTGATCACCAACAATAAGAGCTCAAATATGTCCCACGTATTGTTCCTGAAACACAACCCACCATAAAAAAGCCAAAGATTTTCAGAAAGTGATTGAATGACAAAAAGCAGAAAACAAAAAATAGCTCAATAGCATTTTTCTTGTAGCTAAAACCACGTGTCTAATCTGCACATGTTGAGACATGACTAACACTTGTTTTCTAGAATTTAAGAATATGTAGAATGTATCAGAGAATATGATATGAGAGTCACCTTTACCACAAGGTTCTTTCTGGTGGTGATGTTAAGAACCTTAGTGGGCATTCTCAGTGGTCCTTTAACTCTAAGTCTCTTTTCCTTAGTTCCACAGACATTCACCATGAGGTGCCTTTTTGGTGGTGATGTTAAGAACCTTAGTGGGCAGTCTTTATCGATTTGATTGTAATGTGAACAATAAGCCATGATAAATGAAACAAGCACTAACTATAACTGATGAAGAGTGGATAATAATAGTTCTTTACCTGATGAATTATTGGTATCATGTTCTCTGCAATCTGAAAATGAAATTCAGGTTGAGATCTTTTAAGAATGTGTTTGAATCGATTGCTGATTCGGGTTAGTCAGTGGTACGACAAGAGAAGATCCTTTCAGATCGAAGCGTTTGTGAACAGAGTAATTAGAACAAACAGATTACCCATTATGCATGACAAACCGCACCTGCATTATTTACAGACCAACAAAAATATGAGATCAAACCTACTCTTTCTAATGCAATGTCACATTGAGTGCTAATGTTTTGTATCTACATCCTTTTGGGTTGGTCCATTCAATTTCATACAGTGTAAACCAAAGAAGATGATTACCAAAGAACACACAGAAAACAATAACGAAATATAGTGATTGAAACTCAAGTTGCAAAAGCTAGAGAATACACACAAAAATACAAAAGACTTCAATACCAAATAATCATTGAATCATTTGCTTTTGCTTCTTCATTGACATTTTTGCCATTCAACTTCATTTATAAACAGAACCAATATCAAATATTAACTAGAATCAAAAAGATGTATCTATATATCTCCAAACCAATTAGCGACAACAACATTGTAAGGAAACAAAAATAATTTCAGGGAACTTGCAGCCTAAAGAATACTTACTAAATAGAAGCAGAAAAGATAACCACTACAAAACATTGTTCGAACTTGGAAGTTCATATTTGAGACCATAACTGAATACACAAATCTTGTTCATATTAGACACCAAATAACAAACAGGTTGGTATGAGGCAACATTCGCAGGAAAGTTAGACACATTCGTAGGATAGCAGGTTCGAACGTTCTACTATACATCTACAAATCAAGAAGAAACAGATACCCAAGAGATTAATTCAACTTTTAAACACAAAAATCCAAAGGCCAAAATTTCATAATTTCAGCCATTAACAATATCGATGTGGTCAAGAGTTTGGGGTTTAGGTCTGGTACACAGAAAACTATAAAAAAATCGTCAAACACCAATCAGAATAACAAAACCTATTACGAAATCTACAAAGGGAAGAATGAAAATGAAACAGAAAAAGTAAGGTCTTACAATTTCTGGTAATTGTCGATCTTAAACTCACAAGCATCAAGCTCGCTCATAGTCAGAACCAGTCTCAGTCTCGGATTCAAAATCTGAATCAGAGGGTTGTTTTGCATCTGAAGCGTCGTATGTGGTTTTTCCTGGAACATGATTGTGACAGCAGAAGAGAAAGGATCTTTGGGGGGGGGGGAGTTTTGGTTCGAGTTCTTCGATGGTGAGATTAATGGGTGGCTGGCAACATTTTTGGATATGAGATGATTAGGTCTAAGATGTGTAGGTCTGAGAAATTTTTTAGTAAGTTATGGGACTAGAGGGAAAATGAAAAGTCATGGAGCTTAAATGAAAATTTTGGGTAAGTGTACCGCGGATAAGATTTAGCTTCCCACTTAGTGATATTTTTATTTTTTTTTACGTCTAAATTATCATTATATTAAAACTTTCAAATTTACAATGCTAAAAACCAAGCCGGAACACACCAGAAACATCATATCCCGAGCGTTTTACGGGAAACTAAGGCAGCAAGGTACAGAACACCTTCCACAGACAAAGCCTCAAAAGAGGAGACATTTCTAATGACCAAATTAAACATTAAGATAAAGCTGACATAAGGAGCAGCATAAGACTATACCGATCAAACTGAAACAAAGCTCCAATCAGACTCAAACAAGCTCCCATAGAACCATTTTGATGTCGAAGAGGGCTGAGAAACACGGACTCAGGCTGAAGCAAACCAAAGAAAACCCAACACTGAGCACGTCCAACCAATCTCCGAGCAGATACAAGCATGAGCACAAGAAGACCTAAGCAGAAACAAACCTCCACGCTCGAAACAAAACACACTGACGAAGGAAGACTAAGCACAAGGACAGAAACCCCTTGAACTCCGAAAGGGAAAACCGCCATCTAAGACCTCTAGCTCTTACACGCGGATACTCGACGACCCGAACCCGGCCAAAGCGCGGTGACGTCCTCGCAAGAGAAGAGCTAAAAGACTGAACCACTGCGACGCTGAGAACCCAACTCGAACAAACCAAGAAGCAGAGCGGGTGATGTAGATGCTCCCGCAACAGAACCACATCCAGAAAGCGGACCCCAAAGCGAAACCTGGACCACCTTCGACCAAATAAACTTCAGAAGAGCAATGGAAACGAGCCACTCGGTAGTCTTAAAACAATGCCATCACCAATGGCAAAAACTGAGAAACACACCAAGGCCGGAGAGTAATACCCCGTCCATACATCCCGTTGCCAAAGGAGTCCACAGCTCTAAGACCACGGTAAGGACCTCAGCACTAGAAACAACCACAAGCAACACCCGAGAGATAAACCACCTAAAGCCAGGAAAAAACAGTAGATCAGACATGAAAGAGAATCGGCCAGAGACTCACGCCTCATCACCCCACCAAAACCTTCAACCCGCACCACTACCGGAACCTAATCGACCACAACAACTAAAGATCTGACCAGATCTGTGTTGGAATTGTGTCCAGTAATCTCGGTACTGTCTCTAGAAAGTAAGAGTATGTCAAAGATCAGACATAAGTCATATAATGCTGGGGGTCATGATGGCTTGCTAGAGTCCGCTCATGATCTATAAGTCTTGGACTTATTGCCTTTATTATATGATCCCATATGGGTCACACGCCTAAGCTAACATGAAAATGTGTTGGAACGGCTTAGCAGAAGTACGGTAAAAGTGCCAGGCATTTGTCGTACTAAGAGAGAGACTAATGGGTCTGATTAAATCCATGGGATTTAATCAGATTGGTATTTTGGGCCCAAAAGCCCAAAAGGGAAAGAGAAGGCTTTTATAAACTAAAAGCCAAGTCTTTTCTCCCTAACCCTAGCCTCCCCAGCCGCGAGCCTCTCTCTCTCTGCGCGCCTCTCTCCTCGTGGTCTAGCAGCCATTCCTGTGATCGCGTGTGTGAACCTTTGGAGGATTCATCCCTCGGTGTATCTCTCTGATCTCTGACCTGTTCTATTCCTTCCGCTGCAACAAACAGGTAAAAGGTGAGATCATCTAATGTTTCTATTCAAGAGAACCTAGATCTGTATGTTTAGGTTGATATGAATCTGTAAATTGAATCAGGATCAACTAAACAATTCCTACAGTGGTATCAGAGCCATTGGTTCTTAGGATTTCTTGTTTTAGATTCATGTTTAGGTTGTTTAATCTGTTTAGAAGTGTTTTGAATCAATTACTGATAAGATAAATCACTTAAGAAACAAATTTGAATCCTAAACACACTAAAGAAATCGCAAACCGAGCTATATGACTCGGGTTTTGCGATCGGCCGAGATGATGAACCGATGGCCAAGCCGTTCGTATGGATCGCGCGTTGGCCGGTTGCATCACTCGACCGTGAGGGGCAGGCGCAAACCGATCGCATGGCTCGGCCGAGATCGATCGCAAGGATCCAATCGGCCCGACCGCATGGATCGAAGCCACACGCGTTTCTGCCGAGAGCCGAGCATCGTCTCGATCGCGTCTCGGCCTGAATCGTCCCGCCACTGTCCCAAGCATACCGAACGATCGTCCCGATCACGCAGCCAAACCGTCCCGATCACGTCTCGGCCAAGCATGATGGCTTGCGGCTTGGACAAGTTTCGACCGGTTAGGGTTTTGGGTGTGATGGACCGGTTCGATTTCGGTTAGATGGTTCGGTTCAAAACTTAATTAAAATTGATTCGTTCTGGTCTAATAAACAGATTTTAATAATTTTATTAAATCTGGTTAAACCGGGATAAGAAATCCAATGTCGAAAGAATTATTGGATTTTGTGCCTAAACCAGGATTTTCTAATTTGATTTGGTTGGACCAAATAAATTGAGAAAATCCGGTTTAGTAAATAACCGGTTGACAATTGTGGTCATCGTAGTAATTAAAATTTGGTTAGACCAATTTTAATGAACCAGACCGGTTATGTCAAATAATTGGACAATTGGGTCATGTCTTGGACATGGACCAATTCTTGGGCCTCGGGCCAAGAAGTTGAAACAATTGGGCCAATTATTTGAGTCTTTCTTCAGATAAATTTAAAATTTATTTTATAAAATTATAAAGTCGATTTTAAATTAAAGTTTCCAAAATTTTGAAATTAGAAAGTTTCTTAAAATAGAAGTTTCTGGATTTGCGGGTTTTGGATTTTAAGAAATTTCTAAAGTTAGAAAGTTTCCGGTTTTAGAAAGTTTCCAATTTTAGAAAGTTTCCAAAAATAGTAGGTTTCCAAAAATAGAAAGTTTCCCGAAATAGTAATCTTCTATTTTGGGAATGAATTTTAATAAACCTACGAACCTCAAATAATATCAAGCGTTGGATGTCTTGTCCAGGCTATGTCAGCTGTCAAAGCCCATTCAATTGTATTCATGGCCTTACAGTGTGAGGGTGTCTACTTTTGCATGGGTAAGACGGTTTGTGATTCACAACCAAGAGTTATGTCACGGATATAATTAGCCGATATAGGGCTTACCGATATAAGCTAAGGTTGGGTGACGGCCAGTGGCCCACTTTAATCTTAGTTATATGTGGATCTTGGAATCATTATATTCTATTGAGGGTAACTGATGTTATTGAATATAATGCATGATTAATCATATTATATTTTAATACGAGATTAATCATTTTGAACATTTAACTAATAACCTTTTTATTTATATATTTCAGATATGACTACTACAAGCACACAAAACACATTCTCGATCCGGTCTGTTCTCGAGAAGGAGAAGCTGACTGGAACGAACTTCCTGACGTGGTCAAGGAACTTGAGGCTAGTCCTCAAGCAGGAGAAGAAGGATTATGTCCTTCGTGATCCTCTCCCCGAGAGGCCTCCTGCCAATGCCGCCAGGACTCTGCATAATGCTTGGGAAAAGCATTCGTCAGATGAAAATGATGCTTATTGCCTGATGTTGGTGACAATGACTCCTGAGCTGCAAAAACAGTTCGAGAGTGTATTGTCACCCATCGAGATAATGGCAAGCCTGAAATCGCTTTTTCAGGAGCAGGCTAGGACTGAGAGGTTTCAAACAGTTAAGAACCTCTTGGACTGCAATTTGGCTGCGAATGCGGCAGTGAGTCCTCATGTCTTGAAGATGATGGGTTATCTCGATCATCTTCAGAAACTCGACTGCCCAATCAGCCAGGAACTTGCCTGCGACATCATTCTGCAGTCATTACCTGCAAGCTATGATCAGTTCATTCTGAACTTTAACATGCATGGCTTGAGTAAGACATTGCCTGAGCTTCACGGAATGCTCAAGACTGCGGAGCCCAATTTGAGGAAAACCGCCAAGGACCCAAATGTGCTTATGGTGCAGAAGGGCAAGGGGTTTAAGAAATCCTCTGCTAAGGATAAGGGAAAGGCCAAGGCTGTCCAAGTCGCGGACAAGGACACGCCAAAACCCAAGCCCAAGTCCAAGGCTGGGCCAACTGACATATGCAGGTTCTGTAAAGAACCAGGGCATTGGAGGAGAGAATGTAAGAAATTCCAGAAAGGTCTAAAGGAATTGAAGAAGAAGACTTTTGAGACTTCTTCATCAGGTATTTTTGTTATAGAAGTTAATACAACTACTTCTGATAATACCTCATGGGTTATGGATACTGGTTGTGGGGCTCATATTTGTACTAATATGCAGGCACTCAGCAACAGTAGGAGGCTGAAGCAAGGACAAGTGGAGCTACGAGTTGGGAATGGAGCGAAAGTTCCAGCACTAGCTGTAGGCACTTATTTGTTGTCTTTACCTTCGGGATTGATTTTAGAACTGAATAATTGTTATTTTGTACCTGCTATAAGCAGAAATATTATTTCAATTTCTTTGTTGGATTTGGAAGGTTATGATTTTTCAGTTAAGAATAAATTATGTTCCTTCAATTGCAACAATTTGTTCTATGGTTCTGCCCCTCTTTCGAATGGGCTTTACATACTCGATCAATCCGCGCCAATATATAACATTAATACAAAACGGTTTAAACCTAATGAGGAAAACCGAACGTTTCTATGGCATTGTCGTTTAGGGCACATCAGCGAGAAACGCATCAAGAGGCTCCATTCAAATGGACTT
The DNA here is from genome assembly GCA_030180135.1 of Orychophragmus violaceus. Lineage (NCBI taxonomy): Eukaryota > Viridiplantae > Streptophyta > Magnoliopsida > Brassicales > Brassicaceae > Orychophragmus > Orychophragmus violaceus. The sequence goes on from CM058230.1 coordinate 92,677,493, forward strand.
CTTGGCTCATTTGACTTTGAGTCATGTGAGAAATGCGAATCATGCATGATGGGCAAAATGACACGGGCCCCCTTTAATAAACCTAACGAGAGGGCCAGTGACTTATTGGGCCTGATACACACTGATGTGTGCGGCCCAATGTCCACAAATGCAAGAGGAAACTATCAGTACTTCATTACCTTCACTGATGATTTCAGTAGGTATGGATATGTTTATTTGATGAAACATAAGTCTGAATCTTTTGAGAAGTTCAGAGAATTCCAAAATGAAGTACAAAACCAACTTGGCAAAAGCATTAAGGCTCTTCGGTCCGACCGAGGAGGAGAATACTTAAGCCAAGAATTCAGTGATCATCTGAGAGAGTGTGGGATCGTATCCCAACTCACTCCTCCTGGAACACCTCAATGGAATGGTGTGTCTGAGAGGAGAAATCGGACCTTATTGGATATGGTTCGATCTATGATGAGTCACACAGACCTTCCAATATCCCTTTGGGGATATGCTCTGCTAACAGCAGTGTTCACTCTAAATAGAGCTCCATCAAAAGCAGTAGCAAAGACACCATATGAATTATGGACTGGAGAAGCTCCAGTGCTGTCTTATCTCAGAATTTGGGGTTGTGAAGCCTACGTCAAGAGATTGATCTCAGACAAGCTTACACCAAAATCTGACAAATGCTACTTCATTGGTTATCCACGGGAAACCAAGGCTTATTACTTCTATCTACGTTCCGAGAACAAGATTTTTGTTGCCCGGGATTGTAACTTTCTTGAGAGGGAGTTTCTCTCTAAGAAAGACAGTGGGAGTAAGGTACTGCTTGAAGAAATTCAAGATGAACAGGATACTGCTCAACCTAATGAGGAAGAGCAGGAGGAGGCCCTACAAGAAATTGTAGAGCCTGAACCTGTGGTACCTGAAGTTCGAAGATCCGGGAGGATCCGTCACGAACCCGAGAGATATCAAGGGTTCCTCGTGACTGACTGTCATGATCTTCTGATCATTGATGGTGATGAACCATCGAACTTCAATCAAGCCATGATGGGCCCAGATTCCTCTAAGTGGCGTAAGGCCACTGATTCCGAAATGGATTCCATGTCGGTCAACCAAGTATTTTCGTTGGTTGACTTGCCTGCTGGTGTAAAAGCCATCGAGTGCAAATGGATCTTCAAGAAGAAGATTGACGTGGATGGAAATGTCCAGATTTATAAAGCCAGGTTGGTGGCAAAAGGTTTCAGACAAGTTCACGGAGTGGATTACGATGAAACCTATTCACCAGTGGCTATGATGAAATCTATTCGGATTCTACTAGCAACTGCAGCTTTTCATGATTATGAAATTTGGCAGATGGACGTGAAAACCGCCTTCCTGAATGGTATTCTGGAAGAGGATGTGTATATGACGCAACCTGACGGTTACATAGATCCAAAGAATGCTGGGAAAGTATGCAAGCTTCATAAATCCATTTATGGATTGAAGCAAGCATCGAGGAGCTGGAATCTTCGTTTTGATGAAGCGATCAAGCAATTTGACTTCATCAGAAACGAAGAAGAACAATGCGTGTATAAGAAAACTAGTGGGAGCAAGATAGTATTTCTTATTCTGTATGTCGATGACATACTGCTTCTCGGAAACGACGTTCCAATGCTGAAGTCTGTAAAGGACTGGCTTGGAAGTTGTTTTTCCATGAAAGACATGGGTGAAGCCGCATACGTTCTTGGAATTAGGATCTATCGGGATAGACCTAAGAAGCTGATAGGCTTGTGTCAAGACTCATACATTGACAAAGTCCTACAAAGATTCAGCATGAAAGATTCCAAGAAGGGCTTCACACCAATGGTACATGGCACAACGCTAAGCAAGAAGCAGAGCCCTACGTCGGCTGCTGAGCTTGAGCGCATGAAGAATATTCCTTATGCATCTGCAATAGGATCTATCATGTATGCCATGATCTATACTCGTCCTGATGTTGCTTATGCATTGAGCATGACGAGTAGATACAGTCAAATCCAGGTGAAAACCATTGGATTGCCGTAAAGAATATCTTGAAGTATCTAAGACATACTAAGGATAAGTTCTTGGTGTACGGTGGAAGTGATGTGCTTAAAGTCAGTGGATTCACGGACGCAAGTTTCCAGACAGACACAGATGATTTCCGGTCACAGTCCGGTTATATCTTTTGTCTGAATGGCGGTGCAGTAAGTTGGAGAAGCTCCAAGCAGGACACCGTTGCTGATTCCACTACAGAAGCTGAATATATCGCCGCCTCAGAAGCAGCGAAGGAAGCTGTTTGGATACGAAAGTTCATTATTGAACTAGGTGTGATACCAGATGCGGCTGAGCCTCTGGCGCTATTTTGTGACAACAATGGTGCTATAGCTCAGGCAAAGGAACCAAGTTCACACCAGAAATCCAAGCATGTTCAAAGAAGATTTCACTTGATACGTGACATCGTTAATAGAAAGGAAGTCAAGATCAGCCGAGTTCCGACAGATGATAATGTCGCTGATCCGTTGACAAAGCCACTCCCAAGGCCTAAGCTCGAGTTCCTGACTGAAGCTGTAGGCATTAGAAACATTGAAATGTAATCTAAATTTGAGTGGGAGTTTTGTGAGCTTTATTTTAGTTATTTGATATGTTCTTGTAAAACATTATTTTATGTTTAATGAAATTATTATTTCAAGATTATTTTAACTGTGATGAAATAATCGTTCCAAAATGATATGAACCATTTTATAGGTCATCGAAGTAAGTGACTTGATCTTGAGTCATCAAAGTCATTTAGCTTGATCATGAGACCCTATATTTGATAAATGTTTTATATCATCCTGTCCCTAGTCGAAGGTTGTTGAAATTGGAACACCAACAACCGTGTGAGACTGGATTGGTACGTGACTTATGACAAAGTCTCAATGTGTCATAGATGCGCGGCATCAAAGTCAGTACATAGGTGTATGTTGGGAACATACGACCGGACAAGACCCGCTTATAAGAACTCTTCAGGATATTTATATCTGTGTCATAAGAGATTCTTACTACGACTATAGAGTATAGTCCTTAGACCTGAGTTCACATGCATGTGACTGCACATGGACTGATGTACTTTGATCATTGTCTAACGCTATCGTTCTGCGATAGCTATAAGGACCTTGTTTGGGTACATCATGAAATGAGTAGTTTACAGTGATGGAACAAGATGGGATTTGTCCCTCCAATATAAATGGAGTGAATATCTCTAGGCCAATCGGAGATTTGAATACTGGAAAACGCATGGCCATGCTCAAACGGACTTTCCCGAGTCGTTTGGATTGTCAGTATCAAATCAGAGTCCGATGAACAAGATTAGGCTTTATAAGGATGACACTAATCTTGCCTTATGACTAATCGAGATATTGAGACAAAAGGATTATGAATACAGAGATTCCAGTACAAGTGGGAGATTGTTGGAATTGTGTCCAGTAATCTCGGTACTGTCTCTAGAAAGTAAGAGTATGTCAAAGATCAGACATAAGTCATATAATGCTGGGGGTCATGATGGCTTGCTAGAGTCCGCTCATGATCTATAAGTCTTGGACTTATTGCCTTTATTATATGATCCCATATGGGTCACACGCCTAAGCTAACAGGAAAATGTGTTGGAACGGCTTAGCAGAAGTACGGTAAAAGTGCCAGGCATTTGTCGTACTAAGAGAGAGACTAATGGGTCTGATTAAATCCATGGGATTTAATCAGATTGGTATTTTGGGCCCAAAAGCCCAAAAGGGAAAGAGAAGGCTTTTATAAACTAAAAGCCAAGTCTTTTCTCCCTAACCCTAGCCTCCCCAGCCGCGAGCCTCTCTCTCTCTGCGCGCCTCTCTCCTCGTGGTCTAGCAGCCATTCCTGTGATCGCGTGTGTGAACCTTTGGAGGATTCATCCCTCGGTGTATCTCTCTGATCTCTGACCTGTTCTATTCCTTCCGCTGCAACAAACAGGTAAAAGGTGAGATCATCTAATGTTTCTATTCAAGAGAACCTAGATCTGTATGTTTAGGTTGATATGAATCTGTAAATTGAATCAGGATCAACTAAACAATTCCTACAATCTGGGCTTAAATCAGACACATACCTCCAAAAAGCCTGAATCAAAACAACGACCCAAACCGAACGAGATGGAAGCCCGAGACACAGAGACGACGACACACTAGACACCACCGGAGATAAACCGTCACGCCGGATACGGAGAGCACGAGACTCACCAGACCGCCGTCAAACAAAATCAGCTAACCCGAGAGGAGCAACGAAGCCGAAAGAGAAAGCGAAGAACTGTACACAGAGGGGACGACAAGCTCACTACATCGCGCCGGCTAGGAGCCAGAAGACACAGTCGGAGAGCTTGCCGCCGGACGAGAAAGAAATGAAGTCGGCGGCTGGAGAGGTGAGAGCGTTAAAAATAGGGCGAACCCGTAGCACGAAATTGTCACAATTCCTATCTGCCCACTTAGTGATATTCTATTTTAGCGTTTATTATATGCTATTATAAAGTAACCAAAATTACAAACTCATTTTTATAGCAGTTTGGTAAACTGTGCTATTATAATGTGCTATCAATGTAGATTTTTTTTTGTAGTTTTTCTAATTAAATCTCACAAGTGAACTTCTTTGCTTGTCACAGAGTTTTCTTAGCAGCATTGACCATTAATGTTGAACCGTTTCACTATAAAGAGGTAGTTCGTGAAGATCTTTGGAACAAGTCAATGCGGGACGAATATTCCACGCTTGAACTGAATAACACTTGGGAGATTACTAGCTTTCGCAAGCTAAAAGGGCAATATGAAGTAAGTGGGTTTAAATTATAAAGTACCATTCCAATGGGAAGATTGCACGACATAAATCCAGGCTTGTTGCACTTTGTAATCGCCAACGAGAGGCGATCGACTACACATATATTTTCGCACATGTTTCCAAGCCTATAACTGTGCGTATTATTCTGGAGATTGTGGCTTCGGAAAAGTGGGAGATCCATCAAATGGGTGTCTACAATGCCTTCTTACATGGCGACTTACAAGAGGAAGTCTATATGTGATTTCATACAAGATTAGAACACTTAGATTCCACTAAAGTTTGTCACTTACGAAAATCAATTTACAGTCTAAAACAAAAACCGCATTGTTGGTTTGCTAAACTTAGCCCGGCTTTGACAAGGTATGGCTTCAAACAAAGTCGACCAGACTACTCGCATTTCTATTATATCAAGGGCATTAATTCTCTTCATATCTGAGTATATGTCGATGATTTCATAATCACTGGTAGTGATCTTTCCACTATTCAGAAGTTTAAGAATTACATGGGTCAATTTTTCATATGAAATACTTGGAAACTTAAATACTTTATTGGTATTGAAGTAGCTAGAAACAACGAGGCCTCTTCATCTCTCGACTAAAATATGCCCTTGACATTATTGCGAAAACCGGTCTCTTGGGAGCCAAACCGTCCCCAGTTCCTATTGAGCTTAATCATAAGCTTCAGCTTGCCGCCGTTCCACCTATTTCTAACCCGGAGTCTTATAGGTGGTTAGTAGGGAGGCTTTTCTACCTTACGTTTACAAGACCAAAACTCTGTTATGCCGTTCATATACTGTCTCAATTCATGCAACAACCGCTTCAAGCTCACTGGGATGCTGCTTTACGACGATGTGTTATCTTAAGGGATCATCCGGCCAGGGTGTTATACTTCGGGCTGATTCTAACTTGCGGATTACAACCTATTGTGACGCTGATTGGAGTGCGTGTCCTATCTCTCGTTTCTCCTTAAGCGCTTATATTGTTCTTCTTGAAAATTCGCCAGTCTCTTGGAAAACAAAGAAACAAGATGTGTGTCTTTATCCTCTGCCGAGGCCGAATACCGATCCATGGCTAAGACACTCGAGGAAATCAAATGGATCAAACAAGTACTACAGACCCGACATTACACATGATGCTCCAATGCGATTGTTATGCGACAACAAATCCGCTATATATTGCAGCAAATACTGTATTTCATGAGCGCACCAAGCATATCGAGTCTGATTGCCATTATATTCGGGACGCGGTGCATGACAAACTTATCACATTGGAGCACATTTCAATAAAAGAACAGCCGTCAAACATGCTCACTAAAGCTCTTCCAGGACCAACATTTGCAAATTTACTTTCCAAGTTGGAGATTCAAGTCTCTCACCTGCAACTTGAGGGGAGGGGTATAGAGTGTAGGAGATATACACAATAATATATTTGATGTTATCTACAATATATTTCTTAGATGTCCTAGTCGATCAACAATATCAACAATAGGTCATGATCTTCTACATTATATATATATATACTTCCTCCTATGTGAATAAGACATACACTTTTCCCATAAACTATACTTTGTTTCAATATATATCTTTTTAACTAAGTTTTTCAAATTAAAGCAATGGAAGAGTTACAACATGGATACATAAGAATAACACTATAATAAATCTCACTTAACAACAACAAAATGGTAAAAATAAAGAGGATACTGAAAGGATATAACACAAATAAGGCAGGGAATCCTAAAGCCAACTCCAAAAAATAGTTGAGCCACAACAACAACACACACAAACGCCAGCAGATGATAAGAATAGAACTAGCACTGCCCAAACCATAGACCAAAGACGACCGCCGAGCCGAACCTTGCCACGAGATGAAGCAAAAATGCCGATCCAATAACTTAACTTGCGCTCCCGGATGAGAGCCAAGGGAGACACAAAACCGTAAGAAAACGGTTAAAAATTCTTTAAGATGGGGTAGCTCGTCTTAGGAGATACGCTGGGATCCACATATCATTCCATACTGAAATGGTTTTTCCTGTTCTCACCCTCTTAATTAGTCATTTGTTAATTAGAAATGTAACTGATACAATACTCCACCAGCCATAACATGGAGTATATGATCATATTGGATCCAAAGGATCTGAGACCGATAATATCTTGCCTTTAAAACCTTCGCAAAGAGGGTATCAGGATCCTCTATCAGTCTCCATAGCTTCTTTTCTAATAAAGCCGTATTACAATCAAAAATATCTCGAAACCCAACACCCCCCCCTTCATGTTTGGGTCGACAAATTTTATCCATGACATCCTTTACTGTTGCTACCCGGATTAAACCAAAATTGTGCCACTATAATCTTCATTTTGTTTGTAATTTTATATGTCGTCGAAAACAAGACATCACATGGTTAGGTAATGCAAATGTCACCGATTTAATCACACTTCTTTACCTCTCCTTGATAAAAGATTTATTGTTCACCCATTTATACGATTTTTGAAGTCTATCCTAAAAAAAACTAAAGATTTGGGTTTTTGGACCACCCAAGCTTTCAAGAATTCCCAAGTACAGCCCATACTACTTAAATTAATGATATCCAATGTAAGTTTCAATTCCTCCTTTATTGTTTCTTAAATATTATGATCGATTGTAATGTCGTTTTCGTGAAATTTATTTGTTGACCTTAAACCGTTTCATATGCTTTAAGGATTTGCAGGATAACCTGACACTCTTCCTTCGTAGCCTAACAAAAGAAAATATTATCATCCACAAATAAAAGATGTGAAATGGGTGGGGTATTTCTTGCCACTTTCAAACAAGTTATCCGTTTTGCATTTTACGCTTTACGTATGTTTGCAATCAAAGTCTCTGTACATAATATGAAAAGATATTGAGACAACAGATCTCCTTATCGAAGACCTCTTTTGGATTAATTAAACCCTGTGGTTGTCCATTCAAAAGGGTCTTATATTAATTGATGAGATGCATTTCATTATCTATCCCATCCATTTTTTTTTTTTTTTTGCAAAATCCATCTTGCTTAACAAGTTCTCAATAAAGACCGATTCGACCCGATCCTATGCCTTACTCATATATGTTTTATTTGACATAGATTTGTTCCTACAAGAAGGATTTGAACTCATATATATATTTGGTCATTCGAACCGAATTAGAGACTAATATACCCAAGACATAAGAAAATATTAGCTATATATTTAATCTAAAAATGGTATTAGTAATATATCTAATCTAAAATAACCAAAATAGTTAAAATTACAATTATAAATTTGAAAATATTAGTTATGTTTAAATTCTGAATAACCCACAAAGAGATAATTACCTTTGGATTTTGTGGTATATTTGGAAAACCCGAAACAGTAATTTTTTTTGAATGAAATGAAGTTTCCCCTATAGAGATACTTCAGTTAGAAACCATTGAGGCGGAGGAGTGTAGGGATGCAAACAAGAAAGCAAAAGGCGAAGAGGAGGAAGATGGACTTTTTATGCGAACGTTGGAAAACTGCTGACCTACTAACATGCCCACTACGACCCTGACGTGTCAAATTGATGCTTTGTGGGTGGATAATGGCGCGACAAGTAGCATAGCATGGTTCTTTAAAGACCCTTCCGAAAGGATTTACACATGAGCACAAGGATGTAGACGTAGTCTATCACCGCTATACGCTGAGCTGGATGGATTACTTTGGGCGATATCGTGCATCCTGGAAGGGGGTATCTACTCGGTGATAATCGAGACGGACTGTTCAGATCTGCTAGCCATGACAGAGGATCCGCAAGAATGGTCGGGCTTCAAGACAGAGTTGGAGTTCTTCACCTCCCTTAGATCTTATTTTTGTCATTTGTTATAAGTTTAATCCTAGGAAAGCAAATGTTTGTGCCGACTCCCTTACAAAAGGGGCGAGAGCACGGGGTACGAGTCGGATCATGTTACTCTTCGGAGTAAAAACATGAACTGAGAAACATTGATTAAATCTATGGTATTTTTTTGAAAAAAAAAATAACCGAACTCAATAACAGAAAAAGAAGATAATTTTTCAGAATATTGACCAAAATTCACTGAAATTTTAAAATAACCAAAATTGTTAAATAATCCGGTTCTTTTTTACACTATCTTATCCAAAGTGAATCAAACCTGATTAAAAGGAAAACAGTCAAAATAGTTACCATTTGATGTAAAACGATTTAGGAGTTCATGTCGTTTGGTGAATCATAATCTAATTTCAAAATACAAAACTTGTAACCCCTTTAGAAGAGTAGATAGAACATTTATAAACAAAGCCTAACCGTCAATAATCCTTTCGTCTCTCTCGAAAGCGATTCCCAAAACTCGGAAGCTTTCTTCATTTTCTTGCGCTCACGGTTGGCGTCGGCTTGTGTGACGTCGGTCAGCATTCTCTTTTTCTTTAGTTTTGCATATTTCTTTGATAATGAGAATTCTAGAATCTCAGGTCAACGATTTGTGGATTTCAATGATTTCACACTTATTCAATCTCAATAGTGGCACATCCACGTTTTGAGTAACACTTCATAACACCTAAATTTCATTAAAATACATGAGATATTTTGGATCTAAGAGTGGCTGTTGTTATCTTCGGACGCGATCCTAAGTATTATCATTACTGGATGGGATTGAAGACTTTCTCTCAACCTTGTGTCTTTTTTTCTCTGCTGAAGAAGAAATACTTCCGACCATAAAACACACGAGTATTTGTGTCGGTTTCAGTCCGTCTCCCAACATGGCTCATTGTTTCATCACTGGAATGTGTTTTTCTTAACATCAAAGAGTGTGTCTATTATTTGGATCTCTTGATTTTTCAAAATGGAGAGGAAATGGGATTCAAGGGTAAACAATTGTTTTTGTACCGTTTGTGGAATGGAATTAAGGATGTTGACTAGTTTTGATCAGAATTGGAGGTTTCGCAGTGCGTCCGTGATTTTCAGTGTGGAATTTATTGTTATGATCGGGTCTGACAATTGTGTGTGTAGGCGAGTACGGCATGTTTTATCGTGTTTAAAAAGATATGATTCAGAAACATTTACAACAACACTTCAACAAAATCTTATAATCAGAATAATGCGGAAATTATTTTGGAGTTTCATTGTAACACCCGTATTGAGATATTGTAAGGATTAATGGGCCATGAAGCCTTAATCTCTAGAGAGTGTGTGGTAATTGTCCTATATTGGAAGTTGGGAATGATAATGACTAATATATAAGGGATTTAGGCCAATTCACTTATCACCAATTGGTTTTAGGTTGGAAGCCCATAAAACTTATCATGGTATCAGAGCCTTAACCTAACTACAAAAAAGGTTTTTGGTTTCGATCTTGACCGCCTACCGCTGCGGATTTATCTCCTTATCTATTTCTTATGTTTTTTTTTTTCGATTTAAAAAAAAAAACTTTGTTGCTTTAATTCGTCTTTCGTTTGAGAGAATTCGATTGTTTTTTTTTATTTCTTTGATTAATCTTTGTTTCCTCCTTAAGTTACGTTTTGATTTTCTAAAAAAAAAAACAAATGTCTTCTACTATGTTGGTTTTCTAAGAGATCTCTTACTATGCATCTATTATACGTTTTTGTTTTGCTTGATTTAAAAAAAAAAGAAAAAGAAAAAGATGGTGTTCGTCTCTTTCATCAGAGACTTGATACAATATCACATGATTGTGATTTGATTTATTAAATTGGTCTTCATGTGGTTTTCTATCTACTACAAATTTGATAGACTACGAAGATATTATGACTCCGATGGATATATACGGATCCTGTGGAGTGATGAAGTTGCCGTGGACTATGAGCATGAACCAATTGATGGGCTCGTTCAGTTCACATGGTGATGTGAAACGACGGAGATATACAAATGCGACAGTATTCTCTATTGAATCGATGACCTTATGGCGAGGTATAAATGCCATTGACGGTCCTACGGTGGGGGTATAAACACCGTGAAGATGAATTGATGATTGTCCAATCTCATACGTGTTACCACGTATGAGCTTGCGGGAGGGTATTGGGAGATCTACCAGATCGACCGAACCAGACGAAATAACAAACCGAGATCGATGGAGACTACAAACCGAGATCGAGATTCGGTTATGGAAATATGTCGATATTTGTCAGTATATTAAATTAGGAAAGTTAATATATTTGTGTATATTCTAGTTAGGAATATTTCCTATTATCTTATGTATAGAACTTGCACGACAAGTTAATCCTTTGTATAAATAAGCCTATTGGCTAATGAATAAAGTTGAGAAAACCATTTATAACTTCTACGGTTTCTCCAAATCTATCATGTCAAGATCTATGGGCTTCCAACCTAAAACCAATTGGTGATAAGTGGATTGACCCAAGTCTCTTATATATTAGTTAAGGTCCCTCCCAACTTCCAATGTAGGACAATTACACACTCTCTATAGATTAAGGCCCCATTGCCCATTAATCTCTACAATATCTCAATACCTCCCCTCGAGATAATGGCCCTTCTAGCCATTAATCTCGACAGACCATCAATCCTAGGGTTCCGAAAGCACGGGCCACTTTTGGGCCGGGTTACGAGAGTTTGTGGATCAGGCTCTGATACCATGTCAAGATCTATGGGCATCCAACCTAAAACCAATTGGTGATAAGTGGATTGGCCCAAGTCTCTTATATATTAGTTAAGGTCCTTCCCAACTTCCAATGTGGGACAATTACACACTCTCTATAGATTAAGGCCTCATGGCCCATTAATCTCTACAATATCTCAATATCTCCCCTCGAGATAATGGCCCTTCTAGCCATTAATCTCGACAGACCATCAACCCTAGGGTCCGAAGGCACGGGCCACTTTTGGGCCGGGTTACGAGAGTGTGTGGATCAGGCTCTGATACCATGATAGATTTGGAGAAAACCATTTACATCTTCTACGGTTTCTCCAAATCTATCAACCCGTTTCCCGGCGAACCGGAAACGCGGCTTTAGGACACCTGTCGAACCGAAAATGGTCCAACCGGACTGCCTCCTCAATCGGTCCCAGGAACCCGCGCGCTTCCTTCGTATTCAAGTCCACAAATAACATCACTCGATCGATCAATCCCGCATCCGGACCTGCAAGAAAAGGGGACGGGAAAGGAAAAGGAGGACTGAGTATTGTTTCAAACACAATTACCCAGCGAGGGCGGATTTCTAGGAACCTGCGATCCCGGCTTACGACACACAATTACGAGAAAGAGTTCTAAGCTAATATCATCTTGCAAGCAAACGCCCTAAGACACACCGCAAAATTTCTAACATCCACTTGTGCTTATCAGGCCCGAGGCTTACACACTCATGGACACCTCTTCAGCCCGAATGCCCACACAACCGGCCAAATCCAAACTTCCTGGCCAAAAGCCATTCACTGGGGGGCTAGCCAAAACCCCCTTCCGACGATACAAAGGGCGCGTAACACGTACCGGCCAACGCGCCCTTCACCCAACACCCATCACGAGGGTGTTGGGATTATGTCCTGAAATCACATTGTACGAACTCTAGAGATAGTTGTATTGTCGAGATCGGACAATTCATGTGGTACTGGGTAGTCATAACGTTTTGCTAGAAACCGCTTATGACAAATGAGTTGTAACTCATTTCCAGTATCGTGTGAACCTACAGGGTCACACACCTAAGCAAGTTGGATATACTCTGCATGGGATAGATCATTGGCAAATGGTCTGATCGATGTGTATTAGATACGCATCGAATTGAGTTTCAAAGGGGTGTATCGATCGACACCATTGGGTGCGTCGGTCGATACAGGACGTGTGTCGATCGACACCAATAAGGGTGTCGGTCGACACAAGGGCGAAACCGAGACTGATGTTTCGGTTCACCGCGAGGTCAATATATAAACTCGTTTTATGTATTTCGCCAGAGTGTGAGTTGGTTCTTCTGCGCCGCCCAGAGTGTTTTCTCAGAGAGAAAACACAGAAACCTCAGAGAAACTCAGTTCCCAGGGAGATCCGAGTCCCGGTGCTAGCAACCCGGCGGATTCCAGCTTGTGTGCGTGTGGACTACGATAGAGGCGCAACATCTGAGGCGCAATAGATCTCGTGCTACCTGATCAATCTTCCGCTGCCAAACACCAGGTAATCACGAGGTGAGATCCATGATTCAATTAACTAGACCCTAGATCCTAGGCTATCGGGAACTCGCGAGAATTCTGAATCTGTAGAATTGGCTCGGATTCCCAACATTGGTATCAGAGCCTTAGGGTTTTATCATTGAATCACACCTGTTAATCGAATTTGATGATTTAGATTCGCAAACTAGGTTGTTTGAATTAGAATAGGTGAGATCGATTTGATCGATCTGCGAATCTGTGTTTTCGCACTGTGTCGATCGACACATGAGGTGTGTCGGTCGACACAAGGTGGCGAAATCGACAGATTCGGCGGCTAGGGTTTTTCGCGAAGAAAAACCGAAAGCCTTCTGTGTCGATCGACACAGGTTGTGTATCGGTCGACACAGAACAAATTCGGCCACGTATCGATCGACACAGGTTGGTGTCGGTCGACACAGACAGAGCGAATGGTTAATCGGTTCAATTAGATTGGACCGGTTATCATGCTTGGTTAAGTCCGAATTGATTGGTTTATATTGGATGAATTGGTTCAATTGGATTGAACTGATTATCTCAATTAGCATGAACCGGTGGGTTAAATCAGTTTGATTGGATAATACGGTTCAATAGAATTGGACTGGTTATCGCAATCAGTTGAAACTGATTAAAACGGTTTAAATTGGTTAAATTGGTTCAATTGGATTGAACTGATTATCCCAGTTAGAATAAACCGATTGGTTAAGATCAGTTTGATCAGACAAGTCGGTTCAATTGGATTGGACCGGTTATCAAAACGATCTTCGGTTTAGGTCTATGTCGACCGTCACACATGGGTTGTGTCGATCGACATGACTGGTTCGATGAACCGGGTTAATTGAATTAACTGGTTATTGAAGTCCGGTTTTGTTTGGTAGTGTCGATCGACAGACATTGTCTGCGTCGATCGACACAGTATTCGAAATTCTGGTTATTGAACCTTGAATTTGCAGAAACCAAACTCGACCAAAACCTTGATTAAAGCTTAGCTTCAATATGGTCAACTGTCAAGACTCATTTCGTTGTGTGATGTCTAGCCAAGAGCTTGGTGTCCACAATTACGTGAGTAAGGCAGGTAATAACATTGATGGACTTGTAGTGCATTAACATCAACAATTACATGACCTAAGAGATTGATTTGCTAAACTTTTGGGTTTAGTTTCCTCAACCAAAATATCAAGTGACCTTGATGTCTTGCCCAATTTTGTCTACTGTGAAAACTTGTGTTGTTTGTTTGATAGTCTTGGAGTCCTTGGTATCCACCACAACGTGAGTGTGGCAGGTGGTCATTGACAGACTTGCAGTGCGACTGTCATATGATCACAAGACAGAAGAAATTGGTTTTACTTGACTGAACTATCAGAAGTTCTGAGCCCAGAGACATCAGAGTGGATTAGACATAGTTTGTATCATCCACGACCAAGAGTTGTACTGAGTACAATTAGCAATGATTTGCTTACCTAGATAACTAAAGTTTGGGTAATGGCGAGTCGCCCACTCAGATTTTGGTGAAGTATGGATCTTGGATTATTATATTCATAGAGGAAACATTGTTTGAATATAATGCGAGTTTTCTTATTCGATAAGATTTCTCATCATACACATAACTAAATCTTTGTTTTCTTGGATTTCAGCTTATGTCTATGACTACTTTCTCGTTGCGATCCGTCCTGGAAAAGGACAAGCTAAATGGATCCAACTTCCTGGATTGGTATCGGAATCTGAGATTCATTCTCAAGCAGGAGAGCAAGGACTATGTCCTTGAAAAGGCTCTTCCAGAAAAGCTTGGGACCAATCGCTCGCATGCAGTGTATAATGCTTGGAATAAGCATTATACTGATGTGGTAGATGTGCGTGGTCTGATGTTGGCTTCCATGAACTCAGACTTGAAAAGTCAGTATGAGAACATGGAGTCGCCAATAGAGATGATCACCAGCCTGAAACTGAAGTTTCAAGATCTGGCACGAGTTGAGAGATTCCAGATGGTGAAGTCTCTCACTGGGTGCAAGCTACCAGAGGATGCTCCAGTAAGTCCTCATGTCATTAAACTGATGGGTTACGTTGATAACCTGGGGAAACTGGAATGTCCTGTCAGCTTAGAGTTGGCTACTGACATCATTCTGCAGTCACTGCCGTCAAGCTATGATAAGTTCATTAAGAACTATATCAAGAAAGGCCTGACGAAGACGTTGACTGAGCTGCATGGCATGCTCAAGACAGCGGAGCAAAACATCAAAAGGGGAAAAAGATTTGAGAAATCTTTTATAGACAAGGGTGAAGGCAAGGCCGTCCAGATTTGGAATCAGGATAAGCCTGTGTCATCTTTTAAGCCCAAGTCAAGCCCATCAGGTGTTAGTAAGTGCTTCTACTGTAATGAGTCGGGGCATTGGAAGAGAGATTGCAATAAATTCTTGGAAGATTCACAAGAGATGGAGAAGATGTATGGTACTTCTTCTTCAGGTGTTGTGTTATTAATTCAAGTTCTACATAAGTATTGGATACTTGTTGTGGTACTGATATTTTTTGAAATATGCAGGACCTAAGCGACAGTAGAACGTTGAAGAAAGGACAAGTGGAACTACGTGTCTGGTTGAAGCAATGGTTGCTACATAAGCCGTAGAGGTTCTTCACTTGTAGGAGCCTTTCATACTTGGTTTTAGAAATTAAGTAATTGCTACTATGTATCTGCCTTGTGCAGAAATGTCTTTCATTTTCTTTTGAGAATTTGGATGTTTTTCATTTTGATAAAAGACAAGTTCTTTGGATCTTAATAAAATATTCTGTGGTAGCACCCCGTTTAGAATGGGTTTTATATCTTAAACCAGCAGAAGTTAAATATAACACAAATACTAAAGGTTTAAGTCTGATGACTCAAACTCGATTTTCTTTGGTATAGTCATTTAACCACAAGAGTGAAGCGGATTCAGTAAATCCATAGGTTTTGGACTCATTTGATTGTAAATCAATTGAGACATGAATCCTGCTTGCTGGACCAAATGACTAAGGCCCATTTAGCAGAGCTAAAAGGAAACGGGCCAGAGGCTTATTGGGCCCTACACATACTGATGCATGCGGCCCAACTAGCATAATTGCTAAAGGAAATATTCTGTACTTCATTACTTTATTGATGGATTCAATAAGCATGGCTGTGTTCATTTGATGAGACACAAGCTGGAATCCCTTAAGGGAGTTCCAAGATGAAGTGTAGAACCGATTTGACAGAAGTATTGAGATCCTCGATTGAATCGCGGAGGAAAATACTTAAGTCAAGAATTGGGTGATCATCTAACAGAATGAATCGGATCTTATTAGATATGCTCCGATTAAAGATGAGTCACAGAAATCTTCCATAACGATTTAAGAATACGTCCTAAAACGTCTGTCTTTGCGCAGAAAAGAGTTTCTTTCAGAATCAGTGAAAAACACCACATTGGATGTGGACTGGGTGATTTCCAGATTTGTTTTTCTGATTAATTGGGATTGCAAGGTTTGTGTAAGACAGTAGTCAACAAACAAACTTGAATCCATATCTGATAAGTTCTACCTCGCTGGTTGTCCTGAGGAAACCAAGGCTTAGTACTTTTGTTGTCCAGAACTGTGTCTTTTAAGAAAGGTGATACTTTCAAAAGGAACAGTGGGAGTGAAAGTACACATCGAAGAAATTCGATAAACACAGTAAGCTGTTCAACCTGGTGAGGGAGAGCAGCGGTGAGATCTACAAAGTGCTGTAGGATCTACAACTGTGGAGCCTGAAATTCGCAGATCCGAAAGGATCCGTCACTAACTCGAGAGTGATTTCTCGTAACCAAATGTCGTGATTTGCTGATCATTGAAAAGTGACATGCGAAATTCAAAGAAGCGATGGTGAGCCCCAACTCCGAAATATGCTGGGCATGAATGTAAGCTTCATCGATCCAATTCTGGATTGAAGCAAACATCTTGGAATTGGAATCAACATTCTGATAATGTAGTCAAGAGTTTTGACTTGATCAGAAAGAAACAGAAACCATGCGTTTACAAGAAGACTAGTGGGAGCGAAATGACAATTCTCACACAGTATGTGGATAACATACTTGAATCTCACAAACGACGTTCCGACACTAAAGTCTTGTCAAGATTTAGTTCGGAAGTCAAATGATAGACATGGGAGAAGCCGTGTGAATTCTTGGAATGAGAATCTATTGATATAGATTGAGTAAGCTAATTGGATCGTGTCAAAATCCTTATGTTGATAAGGTTCTGGACAGTTCTGATGTGCTTGATTCCAAGAATGGCTTCATACCAAAGGTCTTATGGCAATAATCTAAGCAAGATGAAGTGTCTTGGACACTGGCTGAGCTAGTAACAATATTAGCAAGATGAAGTGTTTTGAACACTGTCTGAACTAGTATTAATGAATGTGATTGCTTATGCTGATGCAACAGAATCCATCATGAATGCCATATTTTGCGCTCGTCTAAGTGCAGCTTATGCATAAAGCATGACGAGAATATACCAATATATTCCGGTAATAGTCACTGAACAGTTACCAGAAATATCCTAAGTGTTGAGAAACACTAAGGATAGATTCGTGGTGAACTGATAAAGTGACGAACCAGTTGAAAGTAGTCAAACAGACAAATACGAATACCGGTTCCCACCTGGTTGTGTCTTTTGTCTGTATAAAGGTGTTGACTGTTTGAAAAGCTCCAAGCAGCGGGCCGTAGAATAACGCTGTTATCTGAATGGCGATGTGGTTTGTTGGAATTGTTCCAAACAAGAACACCGCAATATCTCCCACAACCTAAGCACCAGATTTATTTTGTTGCTGTAGGTATAAGATATCTAAAGAGATGATCTTGATTCTAGTGAGAGTTATTTTAGTTATGTTGTAAACTCTACATAGACATGCCTTGGTAGTGTTTATGTGAGTTAAAACTGACATCAATATTATTTAATTATTGGATAATTAAATAATAGTCCCAAAGTATTTTATGATCATCGTATAGGTCATCAAGTCGAGGACTTGATCATGAAACCCTATAAGTAAAAGATGACATAAATTATGATTGTCCCTAGTCAAGGTTGTTAAAATGGGACACTAACAACCGCGCAGACTAGTATGTGAGGTGACTGTTGGACTAAGTTTCATGAAGTCAATGATATGATTATCACAGTCAGTCACATAGATGTATGTTGGTGAACATATGATTGGACATGACCCGCTTAATGAGAACTCCACATGATAGTTAGATCAGTGTCATGGGAGGTTCTCATTACGACTATAGAGTATAGTCCTTAGACCTGAGTTCATCATGCTTTCTAGCATATGAATTGGTGCGTATTGACCTTGTCAAACGTCGTTCCGTAACTGGCGGCTATAACGGCATTGCTTGTGCGTATCATGAAGTATGTGTAGAAACAGGGATGGAACAAGATGGGATTTGTCCCTCCTGGAAAACGGGAGATAAATATTTCAGGGCCCATCGAAGATTTGATACTGAGAAAATGCATGGCCGTGCTCAAACGAGGTGATTGTCAGTCGTTTGTTTTAATCAATATAGATCAGAAGTTCGATGAACATGATGTTGGCTATAATAAGGATGACACAGTCTCTTGCCTTATGCCATATCGAGATATAGAGACGAAGGGATTATAGGAATAGGTGATTCCAGTACAAGTGGGAGATTGTTGGGATTATGTCCTGAAATCACATTGTACGAACTCTAGAGATAGTTGTATTGTCGAGATCGGACAATTCATGTGGTACTGGGTAGTCATAACGTTTTGCTAGAAACCGCTTATGACAAATGAGTTGTAACTCATTTCCAGTATCGTGTGAACCCACAGGGTCACACACCTAAGCAAGTTGGATATACTCTGCATGGGATAGATCATTGGCAAATGGTCTGATCGATGTGTATTAGATACGCATTGAATTGAGTTTCAAAGGGGTGTATCGATCGACACCATTGGGTGCGTCGGTCGATACATGACGTGTGTCGATCGACACCAATAAGGGTGTCGGTCGACACAAGGGCGAAACCGAAACTGATGTTTCGGTTCACCGCGAGGTCAATATATAAACTCGTTTTATGTATTTCGACAGAGTGTGAGTTGGTTCTTCTGCGCCGCCCAGAGTGTTTTCTCAGAGAGAAAACACAGAAACCTCAGAGAAACTCAGTTCCCAGGGATATCCGAGTCCCGGTGCTAGCAACCCGGCGGATTCCAGCTTGTGTGCGTGTGGACTACGATAGAGGCGCAGCATCTGAGGCGCAATAGATCTCGTGCTACCTGATCAATCTTCCGCTGCCAAACACCAGGTAATCACGAGGTGAGATCCATGATTCAATTAACTAGACCCTAGATCCTAGGCTATCGGGAACTCGCGAGAATTCTGAATCTGTAGAATTGGCTCGGATTCCCAACAGAGGGCCCTACCAGACATCTAATCAACATATGTCCACCACACACAATCAACATTTTCGGTTTAAGCGATACATTAGCAGTTTTACATTCCAGCAATCAAGCACATCAAGCGCTTTACTACCCTACGCTAACTAGGAAAGACGGTATTAACAAAGAACTCATGCCCGGAATTGAATGAGATAAGCAAGGGTCAAGACCGATCCTCACCTTGGCTAAAGAAGGGGAAAAATCGTAAATTGGAAGTTCCATTAGTCCAAACGGACATCAGATCTGGAAAGAGTACGGAAAAGTAAGTGGATTAGGCTTTCGTTTCGTTCGAATCGGGTTTACGACGGTCTAGTTATGGTCAATTGAAGTCAGTTGACTAAAAGTCAACAGTCCAAGCCCAAGTCAACCGGGTCAACCCAGTCAACCCAAGCCAAGACCCAAACCCAGTAACCCATGCCCAATTTCTTAAACAACCCTAAAGAGTGTAGTCCTAAGACCTGAGTTCATCATGTCCTCTCTCATATGGATTGGTTCGTCTTGACTTTGTCAAACGTCAGCCGTAACTGGTGATTATAAAGACACTGATTAGGCGTATCATGAGATATAAAAGAGACATGGATGTAACAAGATGGGATTTGTACCTCCTATATAACATGAGTTAAATATCTCAGGGCCTATCGAAGATTTGATACTGGAAATGCGTGGCCGCGCTCAAACGAGGTGATTGTCAGTCGTTTGTTTTTCATCAGTACAAATCGGGATTCGATAAACGTGATCTGGCTTAATAAGGATGACACAGTTCTTGCCTTATGCTAGATTGAGATATAGCTACAAAGGGATTAAAGGAATAGATGATTCCAGTACAAGTGGGAGATTGTTGGGAATGTCCTGAAATCTATTGTACTTACTCTAAGTGAAAGTCGTATTGTCGAGATGAGACAATCATATAATACTAGGTAGTCATAATGCTTTGCTAGAAGCCACTTATGATCAATGAGTTTAGAACTCATTGCTAGTGTTATATGATCCTACAGGGTCACACACCTAAGAAAACTGGACGTCAAAGACGAGGTTGATCATTAATGTAATGATCTAGTGAATGCATATTTGATATGCATTCGGTATCGAAATTCTGGGGCCGTGTCGATCTACACAGAGAGTGTGTCGGTCGACACAACTCGCGGATTAACCAGATTAATACGGTTTAATCGTTGGTTAATTCGGTTGTGGTTTAAGCTGATATATATAAGATATATGGTCGACCTAAACTCGAACTTAACCTAATTCACAGCCACCAGAACTAGAAAAGAAACCTCTCTAGAGATTAGATCTCTTACAGGCACTAGCATCCCTCCTGTTCAGTTTGTGTGCGTGTGGATACCAGTAGAGGCACAGCGTTTGAGGTGCTTCGTGATCTCGATTATCTGCAAATCTTCCGCTGCTAATCACCAGGTAAATCTGAGATCCCATAGATTCAATAACATGAACCTTAGATCCTAGGCTTGGAATTCAGACCATGATTGCCTAATTGGATTAGGATCTGCTAGAAATTCCTTCAGTGGTATCAGAGCTTTAGGGTTCCATTGAATCTGTAGCATGTTGATTAGATTAGTTGAATCTGAGTCTGTATATGGTTGATACAAACTTGCTAAAATTCGTTTTCATGAAAACCTAGTTTTATGATTTTTTGCTTGAAAACGATTAGGGTTTATCGCCCTGTGTCGATCGACACCAATCCGGTGTCGGTCGACACAGAAGGATAACCCGAACAAATTAGGTTTTGCCTAGTGTCGATCGACACAATAGTTGTGTCGGTCGACACACACCTCGCTAGATTGATGAATCGGTTCAATTGGATTGGACCGGTTATCGAGCTTGGTTAATGATGGTTAAACGCTAAGAATGGTTTATTGCGATTGGGTTGGTATCGACCGATGCTAATGTAGCATTGATCGACACTGACCGGTACTCAAAACCGGATCAATTGGATTGATCGGTTATCGCAGATTGGTTTTGGTTAATCTGCATCGATCGACACTAAAGTAGTGTCGGTCGACACCAGATTCGATGGTTTAGGTTATGGAACCTGAAACCACAGAACCAAACCAAGACAAATCATTTAATTAGAAGAATTAAAACATAATAAAACTGAACGTTTTAAATAGTTCTGTTCCTCAATCAAATATCAAGTGATACTTGATGTCTTTCCAATCTTGTCAACTGTCAAGACTCGTTTCATTGTGCGATAGACTTGCAGTGCGAGATGTCCACAATTACATGAGTAAGGCAGGAGGTAATCGTGTTGATGGGCTTGCAGTGCATGACATCAACAATTACATGACTGAAGAGATTGGTTTACTTGACTGGGCCATCAAAATCGTTTTGGGCTCAGAGACATCAAGTGGATTGGGCATGGGATGTCGATCCACAACCAAGAGTTATATTGGATATAACTAGCAAAGTTGTTGCTTACCTAGATAGCTAAATTTGGGTGATAGCCAGTGGCTCACTCAAGTTTAGTGAAATATGGGTCTTGGATCATTATATTCATTTGAGGAAACAATGTTTGAATATAATGCGAGTTTTCTTAAAAGTTAAGACTTCTCATTTCTTGAACATCATAACTAAACCTTTTTCCTTTCTTTGTTCTCAGCTATGACTAACACTCATAATAACTCTTTCTCCCTGCGATCCGTCCTTGAGAAGGACAAGTTAAATGGATCGAATTTTCTCGAATGGTATCGGAACTTGAGAATTGTTCTCAAGCAGGAGAAAAGGGACTATGTCCTGGAAACTGTTCTCCCTGAAAAACCGAGAGCCAATGCTGCACATGCAGAAAGGAGTGCTTGGGATAAGCACTCCAATGATGTGGTCGATGTGAATTGTCTCATGTTGGCTACCATGAACTCGGATTTGCAGAAGCAATACGAGAACGTGGAGTCGCCAGTAGAGATGATTACTAGCCTGAAAAGCATGTTTCAGGAGCAAGCAAGAACTGAGAGATACCAGACGGTTAAATCTCTCATTGAATGCAAGCTACCAAAGGACAGTCCAGTCAGTCCTCATGTCATTAAGATGATGGGTTATATTGATAACCTGGGGAAGCTGGATTGTCCCGTTAGCCAAGAGTTGGCTACTGACATCATTCTGCAGTCACTGCCGTCAAGTTATGATCAGTTTGTTATGAACTATAACATGAATAACTTGACAAAGACGTTGACTGAACTGCATGGCATGCTCAAGACAGCTGAGCCAAATGTCAAGAAGGGCACTCCTAATGTACTTATGGTACAAGGGGGTAAGAAGTTTAAGAAACTTGGCAAAGGCAAGGGAAAGGGCAAGGCAGTCCAGGTTGAGAACCAGGACACGCCTACGCCAGCCCCGAAGCCCAAGCCGGGCCCATCTGAGACTGATAAGTGCCATTACTGTAAAGAGCTTGGGCATTGGAAGAGAAATTGCAACAAATTCTTGGAAGAGAAGAAGAAGAAGAAGACTTTCGAGACTTCATCTTCAGGTATTTTTGTTATAGAAGTAAATGTTACTACTTCTGGTTCTAGTTCCACTTCTTGGGTATTGGATACCGGCTGTGGTGCTCATATTTGTACAAATATGCAGAGCCTAAGCAACAGTAGGACGTTGAAAAAGGGACAAGTGGACCTGCGCGTGGGGAATGGAGCAAGAGTTGCTGCATTAGCCGTAGGAACATTTAACTTGTCTTTACCTTCTGGTTTGATTTTAGAACTTCATAATTGCTACTATGTACCTGCTATAAGCAGAAATATTATTTCTATTCCTATTTTGGATTTGGAAGGATATCAGTTTTCAATTAAGAATAAATGTTGTTCTTTTGATTACAATGATATATTTTATGGTAGCAGCCCATTAGAGAATGGGCTTTATGTTCTAAACCAAAGCACTCAAATCTATAACATTAACACCAAGAGATTCAAATCAAATGACACGAATCAAACTTTTCTATGGCATTGTCGTTTGGGCCACATAAACGAGAAACGGATTCAAAAGCTCCATAGTGATGGGCTTTTGGGCTCATTTGATTATGAATCATGTGAGAAATGTGAATCTTGTTTACTAGGCAAAATGGCAAAGGCCCCTTTCAACAAACAAAATGAAAGGGCCAGTGACCTATTGGACCTTATACATACGGATGTATGCGGCCCAATGAGCACTAGTGTCAGAGGAAATTTTCGATACTTCATTACCTTCACTGATGATTTCAGCAGGTATGGCTATGTCTATTTAATGAGACACAAGTCGGAATCTTTTGAAAAGTTCAAAGAGTTCCAAAATGAAGTACAAAATCAACTTGGCAAAAGTATTAAGGCTCTTCGATCAGATCGTGGAGGAGAATACTTAAGCCAAGAATTCAGTGATCATTTGAGAGATTGTGGAATTGTTTCGCAACTCACTCCTCCTGGAACACCACAATGGAATGGGGTGTCTGAGAGGAGGAATCAAACTTTATTAGATATGGTTCGATCAATGATGAGTCTCTCAACTCTTCCATTATCCTTTTGGGGATACGCTATAGAAACGTCTGCGTTTACACTTAATAGGGTTCCGTCAAAATCAGTTGCAAAGACACCACATGAGATGTGGACTGGAAATGTTCCGAATGTGTCTTTCCTGAAGATTTGGGGTTGTGAAGCTTATGTTAAGAGATTAATTACAGATAAGCTCGAACCCAAATCTGATAAATGCTACTTCGTTGGTTATCCTAAGGAAACCAAGGCATACTACTTTTACAACCAATCCGAGAACAAAGTGTTTGTTGCTCGGAACTGCGTCTTTCTTGAGAGAGAGTTTCTTTCCAAGAGAAACAGTGGGAGTAAAGTACAACTCGAAGAAGTTCGAGAACCGCAGGAAAATGCTCAACCCGTAGAGGAAGAGCAACAGTTGGATCTACAAAGAGTTGTAGAAACCGCGCCTGTGGAGCCTGAAATTCGCCGATCCGAAAGGATCCGTCACGAACCCGAGAGATATGGATTTCTCGTAACCAATTGTCATGATTTGTTGATCATTGACAGTGACGAGCCAGCGAATTTTGAAGAAGCGATGATGAGCCCTGACTCCAAAAAGTGGCTAAAAGCCGCTGAATCCGAAATGGGATACATGTCACAGAACCAAGTATGGACTTTGGTTAATTTACCCGATGGTGCAAGACCCATTGAGTGTAAATGGATTTTCAAGAAGAAAATTGATGTGGATGGAAATATTCAGATATATAAAGCAAGGCTGGTGGCAAAAGGTTTCAAACAAATTCATGGCATTGACTATGAAGAAACTTATTCCCCGGTTGCCAAGCTTAAATCCATTCGGATTCTCCTTGCAACAGCCGCTCATTATGACTATGAGATCTGGCAGATGGATGTGAAAACAGCTTTCCTTAATGGAATTCTGGAAGAGGATGTGTACATGACACAGCCCGAAGGTTTCATCGATCCAAATGCAGCTAGGAAAGTATGCAAGCTTCATCGATCCATTTATGGATTGAAGCAAGCATCTCGGAGTTGGAATCTTCGTTTTGATGAAGCAGTCAAAAAGTTTGACTTCATCAGGAACGAAGAGGAACCATGTGTTTACAAGAAGACTAGTGGGAGCGCAGTTGCATTTCTCGTGTTGTATGTAGATGACATACTTCTTCTCGGAAATGACGTTCCGTTGTTACAGTCTGTTAAGGCTTGGCTCGGAAGTTGTTTTTCAATGAAAGACATGGGAGAAGCCGCGTATATTCTTGGAATTAGAATCTATAGAGATAGATTAAACAAGTTGATTGGACTGTGTCAAGACACTTATATCGATAAAGTCTTACACAGGTTCAGAATGCAAGATTCCAAGAAGGGCTTCATACCAATGTCTTATGGCATAAGTCTCAGCAAGAAGCAGTGTCCTGAGACACCTGCTGAGCGAGAACGCATGAGTCGGATTCCCTATGCCTCGGCGTTGGGATCCATCATGTATGCCATGCTCTGTACTCGTCCAGATGTTGCTTGTGCTTTAAGCATGACGAGTAGATACCAATCAGATCCAAGTGAAAGTCACTGGACATCAGTCAAGAATATTCTGAAGTATTTGAGAAATACTAAGGATAAATTCTTGGTGTATGGAGGAAGTGATGAGCTGGTAGTAAGTGGTTACACAGACGCAAGTTTTCAGACAGACAAAGATGATTTCCGATCGCAATCTGGTTACATCTTCTGCCTGAATGGCGGTGCAGTCAGCTGGAAGAGTTCCAAGCAGGACACTGTAGCAGATTCCACAACTAAAGCTGAGTACCTCGTTGCTTCTGAAGCGGCAAAGGAGGCTGTTTGGATCAAGAAATTCATCACTGAACTTGGTGTGACTCCTAGTATTTCTGAGCCAGTGGCTTTGTATTGTGACAACAATGGAGCCATTGCGCAAGCAAAGGAACCTAGATCACACCAGAAATCCAAACACATAGAAAGGAGATATCACCTTATTCGTGATATTGTGAATAGAGGAGATGTGAAGATCAGCAGAGTCCCGACGGATGAGAATGTTGCTGATCCACTGACCAAGCCCCTCCCAAGGCCTAAGCATGAGTTTCACACTGCTGCTGTAGGCATTAGATTTCTTAAGATGTGATCTTGTTTTCAGTGGGAGTTATATTTGGTTTTAGTTATGACATGATGTTCGTAAAACATAATTTGGTTATGTTATTTTAATGAAATTGTTTCAGCATTATTTAATTGTGTTATTAAATAATAGTCCCGAAATATTTCATGGCAATGTTATAGGTCATCAAATATGTGACTTGATCATGAAACCCTATAAACAAAGATTGTCATGGATTATGTTGGTCCCTGGTCGAGGTTGTTAAAATGGGACATTAACAACCACGTGAGACTAGTATGTGAGGTGACTGATGACTATGTTTCATGGAGTCATTAATAAGAGTATTAAAGTCAATCACATAGATATGTGTTAGAGAACACATGATCGGACATGACCTGTTAATGAGAACTCTACAAGATGTTATATGAGTGTCATAAGAGTTTCTCATTACGACTAAAGAGTGTAGTCCTAAGACCTAATTTCATCATGTCCTCTCTCATATGGATTGGTTCGTCTTGACTTTGTCAAACGTCAGCCGTAACTGGTGATTATAAAGACACTGATTAGGCGTATCATGAGATATAAAAGAGACATGGATGGAACAAGATGGGATTTGTACCTCCTTTATAACATGAGTTAAATATCTCAGGGCCTATCGAAGATTTGATACTGGAAATGCGTGGCCGCGCTCAAACGAGGTGATTGTCAGTCGTTTGTTTTTCATCAGTACAAATCGGGATTCGATAAACGTGATCTGGCTTAATAAGGATGACACAGTTCTTGCCTTATGCTAGATTGAGATATAGCTACAAAGGGATTAAAGGAATAGATGATTCCAGTACAAGTGGGAGATTGTTGGGAATGTCCTGAAATCTATTGTACTTACTCTAAGTGAAAGTCGTATTGTCGAGATGAGACAATCATATAATACTAGGTAGTCATAATGCTTTGCTAGAAGCCACTTATGATCAATGAGTTTAGAACTCATTGCTAGTGTTATATGAACCTACAGGGTCACATACCTAAGCAAACTGGACGTCAAAGACGAGGTTGATCATTAATGTAATGATCTAGTGAATGCATATTTGATATGCATTCGGTATCGAAATTCTGGGGACGTGTCGATCGACACAGAGAGTGTGTCGGTCGACACAACTCGCGGATTAACCAGATTAATACGGTTTAATCGTTGGTTAATTCGGTTGTGGTTTAAGCCGACATATATAAGATATATGGTCGACCTAAACTCGAACTTAACCTAATTCACAGCCACCAAAACTAGAAAAGAAACCTCTCTAGAGATTAGATCTCTTACAGGCACTAGCATCCCTCCTGTTCAGTTTGTGTGCGTGTGGATACCAGTAGAGGCACATCGTTTGAGGTGCTTCGTGATCTCGATTATCTGCAAATCTTCCGCTGCTAATCACCAGGTAAATCTGAGATCCCATAGATTCAATAACATGAACCTTAGATCCTAGGCTTGGAATCAGACCAGGATTGCCTAATTGGATTAGGATCTGCTAGAAATTCCTTCAGAAAACACATTGGATCTATGGTTTCGAGAGTTACCTGGTGGAGGTGGGGGAAGGAAAACGTCGGGATGAGCTTGCTAGGGATTCGAACGGCTCGGGATATCGACAGAGCTTCACCAGAAAGTGTTTAGAATGATTTCTTAAGGGGGGGGGGGGGGGGGAGGGTGGCTTGTATTTATAGGAGTGGAGAAGAGGGAAAGCCCTAATTCAAATAAAGAAACTGGGCTTTCCTCCTGGGCCTTGGGACTTTCTCCTCCTTTTCCTAAATTTTTTAAAATGGGCTGGGCCAAGGCCATTACAATTCTCTTCCCCCCCCCCCCCCCCCCCCCCCCCCCCCCCCCCCCCCCCCAGAAAGAATTCGTCTCGAATTCTGTGGCATTTGGACGTCCAGAACCGCCTCAAACTTGAGGGCACCATTCTTTCCATGGTACACAGACTTGTACTGGCGGAATGCTATTAACTAAAAGGGATGGCACGACAAATATAAAGAATAAGTATATAAATAAATGGCGTAGGGCTACACTTAGTTTAATGAATAGAGGATCAAAAACCAACTACGCGAAAGCCGTAAAACAAAACCCCAAAACGAAAACCCGAAACAATAAAACAATAACTATGCCCTTCTCCCAAAGTCACGATCCCCTTACTCTAGCCAGTCGGTGATCCTAGGGCCCGATACTCGAGGTCCGTATCGCCCTGATACACAAAGTCTGTGTCGCTCTGGTACTCCTCTGGATCAAATTCCGGCTCTGTGTCTGAGCTGGAAATGGTGATGACTGGTGGCATTGTTGCCTCTCACTGCTGTCGCAACTGCTCATGCATATGATCCCATGCAGCCCTATGCTGGCGTGTCCAGTCCTGCTCCTGCTATCGTGCAACCTGATGCTGACTCAACCGCTTGCTTCTGCACTTGTGCAGCCTGCTGCTGTCTCAACCGCTCCTGCTCCTGCTCTCGTGCAGCCTGCTGCTGAATCAACCACTCATAATCTATGGCGTCCTGCTGCTGTCTCAGCCTCTGCTCGCGGTCCCATGCGGCATGCTGCTCTGCCATCACCTGATATTTGTAAGCCAAATCCCTCTGGTTCCTCTCCATCACCTGCTGTCTGTTTGCCAAGTCCCTCTGGCTAGTCTCCACTAACTCAGCATAGCGTGCTGCCATAACCACTAGGTTGTACTCTCCATACTCACTACCATCTCTCATCCCTCGAAAAATCTCAGGCAGAAGTCCATCCATGAACGTGGTCATCAAATGTGTCGATGATCGGGGGTGAGTGCGAGTTGCGCCCCAAATTAATCGATTCAAGTACTCCTCAACGCTCCTTTCGATCACCTGAAACGGCCGGGGTACATCTGCCGGGGGTGCTTGCGCCCGTGAGGCTGGTGCGGCTCATGGGGTGTCGTCCTCCTGCGGAATCAACTCCGGTCCAAACTCTGGGTAGGGTAGATCATATGGGGCTGGGGGTCGCACGATCAAAAAGCAGACGCGAGCGGTCGGCTCGGGGTGGTCCTCCTCCACTAATGTCTCCTTTCCGGGTCTCCTGACACTTGGTGCATCCATCGGGTCCGCTGATGTGGACGGAACATCCACGGGCGTCTTCCATGGTCGACCTCTCTTTCCTGGTGGTCACGAAACTAACGCAGCTAACATCTGCGGAAGCACATGTCTGCCTATGGGAACCGAGGCAGGTAGTGGAATCACGGCTGGGGTCACAGCTGGGGTCCTCATCGCAAAACGTCTCCACTGGCTACTGCATGGCGGAACACTCTTCTTGGTTAGGGCACGGGCGCGTAGAACAATGACGGGACTGTAAGCATACTCGGACCCTTAATCAGAATTAGAGTCAGAAGACATCCTGCATAAAACGAAAGTGGGTGAGGTCACAACACGAGATAATCAGTCATATAGTTGGTGTTTGAAAATTTTTTCCGCAAAGTAACCATTTTAGAAACTTTCACAAACACTTTTGAAAATTTTGAAAACACAATTTTTGGGGTAAACAACGGAAGCTAATCCCCCCGAAGGGGACCGGGGGATATTAATCAGGCTCTGATACCATATTGTAACACCCGTTTTCCGGCGAACCGGAAACGCGGCGTTAGGGCACCCGTCGAACCGGAAATGGTCCAACCGGACTGCCTCCTCAATCGGTCCCAGGAACCCGCACGCTTCCTTCGTATTCAAGTCCACAAATAACGTCACTCGATCGATCAATCCCGCATCCGGACCTGCAAGAAAAGGGGACGGGAAAGGAAAAGGAGGACTGAGTATTGTTTCAAACAAATTACCCAGCGAGGGCGGATTTCTAGGAACCTGCGATCCCGGCTTACGACACACAATTACGTAAAAGAGTTCTAATCTAATATCATCTTGCAAGCAAACGCCCGAAGACACACCACACATTTTCTAACGTCCACTCTTGCTTATCAGGCCCGAAGCTTACACACTCATGGATACCTCTTTAGCCCGAAGGCCCACACAACCGGCCCAAAGCCAAACTTCCCGGCCCGAAGCCATTCACTGGGGGGGGGGCTAGCCAAAACCCCCTTCTGACGATACAAAGGGCGCGTGCCACGTACCGGCCCACGCGCCCTACATCCAACACCCATCACGGGGGCCCTACCACACATCTAATCCACACATGTCCACAACGTTTTCGGTTTAAGCGATACCCTAGAAGTTTTACGTTCCTGCAATCATTCACGTCAAGCGCTTTACTACCCTACGCTACCTAGGAAAGACAATATTAACAAAGGACTCACGCCCGGAATTGAATGAGAAAAGCAAGGGTCAAGACCGATCCTCACCTTGGCCAAAGAAGGGGCAAAATCATAAATTGGAAGTTCCATTAGCCCAAACAGACATCATATCTGGAAAGGAGACAGAAAATAAGTGGATTAGGCTTTCGTTTCGTTCGAATCGGGTTTAAGACGGTCTAGTTATGGTCAATTGAAGTCAGTTGACTAAAAGTTAACAGTCCAAGCCCAAGTCAACCGGGTCAACTCAAGCCCAGACCCAAACCCAAACCCAGTACCCAGGCCCAATTGCTTAACCAACCCTAAACCACCTAAACCGCGAATTGGAATTAGAATCGAATTGAACCAAATTGATTTTAGAAAACCGAACCAAACCTATATTGAAATCGAAAATCGGTTAAACCAAAAATAAAATTGGCAAACCGGATTGGACTGGATCGAACGAGGTTAACCGGACCAGATCCGATTGAACCGGAACAAACCGGTCAACCCAGTTGGCCCAGCCGACCGAGTCAACTCGGCGGCGGCTCCATTGACATGCAACGGCGGCGCTCTGGCGGATCTCCGTCAACGGCGGCAACTCCGGTCGGCAGCGGCGGTGGCGCGTGACGGCGGCATGTGGCGGTCCTCCAGATGACAAACCCGAATTCCTTCCTTCCTCCGGCGGCTTGTGGCCGCGTGTGGATCTTACGCGCGCAGCTCCTCCCGGCGCGTGGCGGCGTCTCGGCGAGCGGTCGACTCCTCCGACTTCGTCTCGTCGAGCTGATCACGGTGGTGGCTTAGGATTCTCGGGATTTGGGATATTTTGAAAGATATAGCAAAATCAAAACGTTTTCTTTGAAAACACACTAGATTTATGGTTCCGGAAGTTACCTGGTGGAGGTGAGTGAAGAAAAACGTCGGGATGAACTTACTAGGGCTTCGAACGACTCGGGATCTCGACAGAGATTCGCCGGAAATTGTTTAGAATAATTTCTTAAAAGGAAGATGGTTTGTATTTATAGGAGTGAAGAAAGGGAAAAACCCTAATTTAAATAAAGAAACTTGACTTTCATTCTTGACATTGAATATTTTTCCTCCTTTCCCAAATTTTTAAAATGGGTTGGGTTAAGACCATTATATTCATCACAAAATGATAGTTAATAAATAGTTTATAAAGATGAGACATAACATATTTTATATATGTTAGTCTATAAATTTTCCGAAAATAAAGTAGGGTTATTCTCGTTAAAATTGTTTGAGTTTGTTTTACTTGTGTTAATGATTGTACAACAAAGCTTCTCGATTTTGTACAGTTTTTATATATTTGATTGGCTGGAAAAAAATAGAACATTTATAATATCAAGCCAATAAGAATTTCTTCTGGTAACCAATGATTAACAAATTTAATAATAAAGTTTAATTATACACTCAACTAACACAATACATCAATACTATTAAAAAATTGGAGTTTGTCCATGGTACATAAATGTTGTTCCTGAAATTTGCCCTTAATATTATTAGGATTTGTAACCTTCATTAAGGGTAATTAGAGAATATAACATTATCTCTACAATCCATGTTTCCAAACAAGACAATTATTAAACATGTAACCAAACAACCAAAATCTAATAGGTCCCACTTTCATAATTAATTAAAATCAAAACAAATTAATTGATAAATATAATGAATAATTTATACATCAACTATTATATATAAATTAAGATTCTCTAATTTATGATCTTAATTTATGATTTAATTCAAAATATATTTATAATATATTTTAATATCTTTTTTATTTTGTTTCAAAAAATATATATATATATATACACATATTACGATTGATGTTTTTACGATTGTACTTTTTAGCAGGTTTTTCCATCAAACTGAAAAATATTTAATTAATTAAACGGGTTGAAAAATTAATTAACCAATCTCGATTATAAATTTTCTATAAAAAAATTCGCATATAGTAAATAATTTCAGCTGATATATTTTAAAATTAATAAAATATTAAAATGATTTCATACTTATATTATTCAAATATTTGAAATATATTTTAATATCTTTTTATTTTGTTTCAAATATATATATATATATACACATATTACGATTGATGTTTTTACGATTGTACTTTTTAGCAGGTTTTTCCATCAAACTGACAAATATTTAATTAATTAAACGGGTTAAAAATTTAATTAGCCAATCTCAATTATAAATTTTCTAAAAAAAAATTTGCATATAGTAAATAATTTCAGCTGATATATTTTAAAATTAATAAAATAATAAAATGATTTCATACTTATATTATTCAAATATTTGAAGCGTCAAATTATGCTTTATGTTTGAATGAAGTTTTTAACGGATAGTTCCATCAAATTTGCAAATTATATATACGACTACAACATGTATTTTATAAAATAATATTTTAGATAAATAAAATAACAATTAAACATATACCACATAACTTTTACTAAAAAGTTGTTTTCACATATATATATTTTTCCAAACTATGATCTTACGATACAACGCAGATTAAAATATATAATGCGAAATCGTTATTTTAATCTCTTAATCCTTACGATATATCTCCTCCAAATAACACATAATTCATTTAAAAAAAAACTAAATTGCTAACTCACTGTTTATAATGTTGGTTAAACAATTATAATGAAAATTAGATTACATAATTAAAAATCTAAACTACTATTAACAAATGAATAAAAAGTAAAATTTGTAAAGAAAATTAAACCCGCACTTAAGTGCGGGTCAAAATGTAGTTACAAGTTATATATTGATATATATCGAACCTTACCAAACATCCAATCTCTCATAAGCCATGGCCATAGAAGAAGATCCTGAAGCAACTCCGTCGTCACCGGAGTATAAGCCTTTACCTTCATCCAGTCGCGATCTAAATGGCGCCGTTCTTATCTCACATACTTCCTCTATTACACGACGCCGGTTCATCATCTCTATATTTCTCATATCTTTTGCCTCGATCCTCATCTACATCTTCTGGCCGTCAGATCCACGCATTGAAATCGAACGGATCAAAGTTTCTCACGTGCACGTTCACCGTCGACCGGTGCCATCTATAGACATGACGATGCTCGTTACGCTTAAGGTATCCAATGCTGACGTGTACTCTTTTGACTTCACGGCGCTTGACGTTGCGATTGATTACAGAGGGAAGACGTTAGGTCACGTGAGTTCGGATGGCGGGCACGTGAGGGCTATGGGTTCGTCTTACCTGGAAGCGGAGACGGAGCTTGACGGCGTCACGGTGTTTGCTGACGTCATTCACCTGATTCACGATTTGGCTAAGGGGTTCGTTGAATTTGACACCGTTACGGAGACTAATGGAAAACTTGGCGTTTTGTTCTTCCGTTTCCCTTTAAAGGTAAGGTACTTCAAGTCTTCTTTTTTTTTTTGGTCGGCAGGTACTTCAAGTCTTCAACACTAGTTTTACGCAATTGTTCGGTTTTATTTATTACTCTTTTGTAACAAGGGTTAATTATTGGGTTTGATTAACTCCTCATTATCACAATTAAGACTTTATAATATCTTCTTATATCATTTTAATTCGATTCTCCACTATTAATGGTTGGTTCTAATTATATATTTTTGGTGAACAGGCAAAAGTGGCATGTGGGATTCTAGTAAATACAGTTAATCAGACAATTTCTCGTCAAAGTTGTAGACCTGTCTAATTCAGTAGACACAATCTTTTGTACGACTCAGATTTTATTTTCTGTTATGAACATCTTTTATCCTATAAGTCACTAGCATCATTTCTGTAAACTGATTCCCTCTCCATCTGACACGTGGCAAAAGCTTACGTGTCATATTCTCCTACATTATCGTTTTTCAATTCAATTCACTATTCTTCTTCGCCGTATTCTCATTTTCTGTAATTTCTGTTAATTCCTTTTTTTATTAATTTCTTTTATTAACTAAAAAAAAGAAACTAAACAGCGGTTTCTTCCCCACTCTCACACACTACCTCCACTCTATCCCATAATCGTCGGTACCTTCACCTCTCTAAACAATGAACCCTCACCTGATTCTCCTTTCCAATTTCCTCTTTATTTTAATTGTCTCTTATTTCTGCAAGAACCTTCGTTTCGATTATACAATCTCTTAACGCTTCTAGGTTTTCGGAGGTAATTTGTCTCTCACCTTTTTTCTCTCTAAATTCATTTTTAGTTACACAGATAGATCTTCATACTACTTATCTACTTTCCATAGATCGAATTTGCATTCTGAAGAGTGGAGCTGTCCTATCTCTTACCATCAACGTTTGGAAGGTAAATTCTCAACAATTTCATCTATATCGACCCAATTTTTTCTTTTAATGGCGATAGTTACAAACTAATTATGTCCCTCTTTCGTTCGAATTGCTTGGCTGAAACAGGATGCCGCTCGATTGCTCAAGCTTGGTTGATTTGTATGTTAGCTATAGATTCTTTGTGGGCTCCTTTTGTTTATCCTCGGATCGTGAATTCGGATTTTTTCTTGGATCGTTGATCTCCGATGTGCTTCTGTTTCCAATTTGAGGGAATTTCAACCGAATTTTCTAATTACGAAATTAAATAAATTCTCTAAGCGTTATACTTCTGATTTCATAGTTTCCAGAAATTGCATTTTTTATTTTTTTGGTTTTCGTGCTTAACTTGGTTAACTCCTTCAGGTCTTATTTGGAGATGTTGGGGCTGGAAAATCAAGTCTTGTGCTTCTCTTCGTCAAAGATCAGTTTGTTGAATTCCAGATTGGTGGAAATTCTCACCATTAGTCTTTTTCCAGAGATTTACAAATATAAATTTCTATGGCTGATTCTTGAGGTTTTGATACTTGGTTGTGTTAACAGGAATCAACCATAGGTGCAGTTTTCTTCTCTCAAACGTTGGTTGTGAATGATGCAACTGTGAAGTTTGATATTTGGGGGACATCTGGTCGTCTTCGATTCTCTCATCTCCTAAGAAAAAGAGGTATTTCTCTGGATCATTGGACCCTTTTTTCCGGGATTATTAGGGATTTTGCTTTGACGGAAGATGAGTTTTCTCGAGCTTTACAGTTTCAGTCTTATCTGATTTGTTTGTCTATTGGCCTTCTTAGAAGGGATTGGTCTGATCTCTGTAAGCGTTGATATCATTGTAGAGTCTCTTGGATATTCAATTCTCTCTTACGTTTCTGCAGGTTTTTGTTGATCAGTTTTTGATATCTCCTTTCAGCGTTTTGTTTATAGGAGTTCAAAGTTGCAGTTTCGAGACCTGCAGATTCACCTGACTAAGGTTTCTTTTTTTTACTAGCACTTCCACGATCATTTTCCTTGGTAGTAATCTCTGAATCTGAAAATTAAACTTTTTTGTTACCTTTTAATCTGATGGAGCTTGCTAGAAACAGTGAAACAGTACACGCACCTGCTCATTTCTATTCCACCTTTAGCTGACATTGGTGGTCCGGTTTGCTTTCTTTCCTCAGCTTTTATTGTATATCATTTTTAAATCCCTGCCTTAACTAACAAAAACTTATCTTTTGATCACTTGAACAAAGACGTTGCAGAATGTATTTTGTTGTTCTTTTCATGATGTTTCTGATAGGCAATAGATGATGAGATTGAAACTATTGCTAAAGTAGATTCTAAAACTATTGCTAAAGCATATTTTGTTGTTCTTTTCATGATGTTTCTGATAGGCAATCCCTCATTCTGATGAAATAAGAAGCTTAAGCTGTAAGTGTTTATCTGTGTAAATCAGTGTATATGTGTTTTGTTTTGGAAAAGATTAATTCTTTATTAGTTTTGTTTCAGAGGGTGTTCGAGTCTACATTTGCAGGAAGAAAATCCATTGTTAAAGAACGGTTCTCGAAGAAATATAAACACCCAATTCTGGATTCAAAACTCACACTCAAACCCTTGAATGCTGTTGGTTTGTCGCAATCACCTTTTCTTGCTTAAATCTAGAGAGAGTAGTAAATCAACATCTTCATCTTATATGTGCTTATACGTTCTTCAATGTAGGAGGCTAGGTGTATGACAAAGGCAAGAAAGCTACAGGTTAGTACTCCAGTCCTCTATGATGTGGATCCTATGCTTTGCTCCTTGACACTTGAATGCATCGAGGGCGTTTGTGTTAAAGACGTCTTTCTGGAGTTTAAGGCCAATGGAATTGTCGAGGAACTGTTGGATGATGATGCTGCTCAATTTGGGGAGGCCATCGCTATGCTCCACGATGGTGGCTTGGCTCACGGTGACTTGACGTCATCAAACACGGTGACTTGACCTATAAAAGTAGAAGAATGTCACAGATTTCATCAAGCATCTGAATTCTTATTTCTTTCTTCAGGATACCATCAGTCGATAGCAGGGACATGATCATCATCATCAGTGATCCCTAAGATCAGATTTCCAGAGGTTTCATTTCTTAACCAGGAAGTTGGGCATCATCTGGAGCAAATACTAGAGAGGATGATGATGAGCACAAGATCAGCATCGAACCACAAGAGAGGAAAGAAATAATGGTGGAGGGGTGGTTTACTATGGACCAATCTCATCAACCATAAAGAAAGTGAAACTCCTCTCACTCTCCACTTGCCGTCTCTTTGCGTCTCTTGGCGCAGTCATCATCTTCATGACTTCACCGGGACTGAACGTAATCATGAAAGGTGTATTTGCCTCCACCGTGATCTTCCTCAGCGCATCCACAACCGCTGCTCTCCACTGGTTCGTTAGCCCTTACGTGCACAAGATGAAGTGGCAGCCTGGTTCAGACACTTTTGAGGTCGAGATGATGACTTGTCTTGCCACATTTACCCCAAAGAGTCTGAAATTCTCGGACATCCGTTATCCAGACACGCAAAGGCTGTTTGTGAGCTTCAAGGCAGAAGGGAATTACTACTTCGTGGATACAGATCATTGCCCCAGTAAGGTATTGTTGGCCAGGCTCACTCCTCCAAAGGATGCACATGACTCTGCTTCCAAGAACTTGTGATCCAAATTCCATTTTATCTTCTTTTTCATACTTTTATCTCCTTTTTGTGTGGATTTTTGTTGGGGTTTTTAGCTCTTTTGGATCCTTTGACTACCTGAAGATGCAAATGATAAAAAAGTTTAAAAATGCAAATGCTTAATATGTTCTTTTTCATGTCCAAAAAAATAGTAGCTCTCCCTTATTTGGTGAAGTTTGCCTAGAAAGATGAGAAGAAAATCTAACTAGCATTTTTTACAAAGCCATGCTTGACTAGCACACTTATTCCTTCCAGTCTATAACTGTGTAAGCCCGAACAAATCAGCTGATAAGTGTCACACGCAAGTCACACCTATGCGATTTGATTTCTATAATATACATTAACAATATGTATGTTAACTATATAAAATACTTTACATATATCTTTAATCTAATTATATTGTACAATATTTATAAGAAGTCAGCTAAATAAAATTATAATTTGTACTCGAACATAACAATATCACGGCGATATTCAATATGCAAAAAACACTATATCATTTGATAACTGAATTATACAACCAAAATCCTTAAAAGTTTCAAATGATTGTTTTGAAGAAATAGAACCACAACAAACTCTAGATCCGTATATCTTTTTTAAATAGATCTGAACCAAAACGATATCAAGAAGATGAGTCTCATTCTAACTTTATATTTAAACAAACAAAAAATATTAACTATGTTGTTCCACCGTCTATTTAAACCAATCCTAACATGTATTTCGTTATCAAGTAATAGCCGATGTCAAATCCGTACGATAACATATGTCAAGCCTCTTATTTTTAATCATGCGTTATGGTAGTTGAAAACACTACAAGAAATTTACACCAGGGATCATGTTAATTGTGAACCTTTTTCCAACTACAAAAAAAAACACCAGGGAGAATTTCAACTGGGAGAGATGGCACCTGAAGAATATCAATTGACCAAGAAAAAAATAGAAAAATACCGACCTTTGATCCTGCAATTATTGTGATTCGAGAAGATGGGTTAAGATGAAAGATATCCGGTGGTTGTTTAAGATCAAATTTGATATATACTATGGATCTCTGAAGATCATCGATATTTTCTATGAAACATGATATGAGTTGATTATGTTATGTTTTGGAAATAAAAATTTATGTCTGTTTTTTTCCTTTCAAAACCCATATCTTATTTCAATTTGATTTGATGAATATACTTTTATTTTAAATAAAACTTTAATTAAATTATTATATTATTTTAAATTTTTTTAAACAAATAAATAGCCCGTGCAAACGCACGGGCCGTATACCTAGTTAGTGATTATTCATTATTGGAGGACACTTGTCAAATATGGCAAAAGAGGCAAGATATTCATTATATCTTTCATGCATGTTGTTTGGGCTATGTGGTGAAGCAAAGAGAAAAGAGGGATAACACTTGTCTTTGATCTGCTCATCAAAATCTAGTATAAAAGGAACCCTTCATCTCTTCTTAAAACCACATACCAACGAAAAGAAGAAGAAAATCTAAGAGAGGAAGAGTAACAAAAGAATAAAGAGTGAGAGAAAGAAAAGGTTGTAAGAAAATATAAACATTTGTAGAAAATATATAAATAAAGTAATTCATAACACGTTATCAGCGTTGTTCCATCATCTGTTTAACACTGTGCCGTCTTTTTGCTTGTTCGCTATTACAGAAGGTAAAATTTATTTTAGTTAAATTTATGCTAAAATTTTGTTAAATTATCACCTACAGAGTAGAAGGTTATACCTCCTCCTAAACCGAGTGGTAGGCTAGACCTCTTCGAAATCACATGGATGGCTCTGTCTCCTTAGATGATTAATTTTATATTAAAATGAGTGGTAGGCTAGACTTCCTCAAAATCACATGGAAGACTTTGCCTTCTCGGATGATTAATGTTATATTATCTTTAATATATATTTTCTAATTAAATATTTATATAGTATTTAAAAAAAAAAAAATATATATATATATATATATATATATAAAATATTTGAAATATTTTAAGAATTAATCATTGTTTTAATTTATAGATATCATATCGAACTTGACAAAACTCGAAATCATTGTCCTTGATGCTGCTGGCAAAAACTATATGACATAGGCATCAAATGCAAAATAGCATCTAAGATCAAATGGTCTTCTGTAAACCATTGATCCGTCGGAAACGGCGTCTGATGAGGATAAGGTTAAGGCCATGGTGTTTTTACGCCACCATATCAACGATAAATTGAAAAATGAATACATCACGAAAGAAGATCTATTGGATCTCTTGCAATCACTTAAAGATAGGTTTGATCACCAAAAATACGTGATATTGCCAAAAACAAGATATGATTGGTTGCACCTCCAATTCATGGACTACACAAATGTTGAAGAGTATAATTTAGTGTTGTTCAGTATTACTGCCAGAATGACATTATGTGGAGGAATCATAAGCGACTTTGATATGATTGAAAAGACGCTCTCCACATTCCATTCTGGAAATGTAATCCTGCAGCAACAGTATCGGGCAAAAGGTTACACTCGCTACTCAGAGTTGATGCAAGTCCTCTTTGTAGCGGAGCAAAATAATGAACTTGTGATGTTAAACCATCAGACTCGTCCAGCTGGATCAACTCCTTTCCCTGAAGCGAATGTCGTAGCATCCAATAATAATGATAAATATCATGGGCGAGGACGTGGACGCGACAGAGGTCGTGGTCGAGGTCATGGACGATATCGTGGACGTGGAAAAGGAAGAGGTTTCAACACTGGAAGAAACAATAACTTCCAGATAAATGAAGGTTTTCGCACCATAAAGAAGCCGACCGATAGTGCTTGTCATAGATGCGGCATGAAAAAGCATTGGGAACGTACATGTCGTACACCTAAGCACTTTGTTGATCTTTACCAAGCATCGCAAAAGGCAACGGTCAATAATGTCGAAACTAACTTCATCAGCGATGAACCCATCCCTTCCTTTAGCAACCTATATGACGACACCCATCTAGATGTTGCAGATTACCTCATCGAAGAAGCTTAAATGAGTTGCCAAAGACACTGAAATACTAAAAATTGATGTTTTATATTACGTCTTTATAACTAAGTTTAAATGATAGTTTTAATAATGTTGTATAATATGGTTGTGATTTTAATAAAATCAAAAATATGTAACATAGTTTTATAAATAATTTTCCATTATGTTATAAAGAATCTCTTTAGGATTTTGTTTCATTATGTTGATATAATTTTATGAATATTATGACACAGAAGATGTCACAAATCGAGAATCAGGATGGAGATATATGCTTAGCAGATAGTGCTACAACACACTCTATACTCAAAGATAAAAAATATTTCTCCTGTCTCGAATTAAAAGATTCTGTGGAAAGCGTGAGTACTATATCCGGAAATGCAAAGATAATACTATGCTCCGGAAAAGCCAATTTTTCATTACCAAGGGGAACTAAATTCGAGATAAATAATGCATTATATTCCCCTAAATCACACAAACTTGATAAGTTTCCGTGACATCCGCAAAAATAGATATCACATAAAAACTATGAATAAGAATGGCACTGAATATCTTTGCATTACGTCTGAGAATAAACATGTATTGGAAGAGTTACCAATATTAGACTCCAAATTATATTTCACAAAAATAAACATTACTGAATCCTATACTATAATAAACCAAGAGGTTTCCAATACCTTTAAAGTCTAGCATAAAAGGTTGGGACATCCAGGATCAGTAATGATGAGAAGAATTGTGCAAAATTCTAGTGGATATCCCTTGAAAAACAAAAAGATTTTTCAATCGGAAGAGTTTCCATGTAATGCTTGTTCTCAAGGGAAACTCATCACTCGGCCATCACCAACTAAAATTAGGAATGAATCCCCATTATTTTTAGAAAGAATATATGGTGACATATGTGGACCAATTCATCCACCATGCGGGCCGTTTCGATATTTTATGGTATTAATTGACGCATCTAGTAGATGGTCACATGTGTGTCTGTTGACCACAAGAAATACGGCTTTGGCAAGATTCATTGCCCAATTAATCAGGTTAAGAGCACAATTTCCTGATTATTCCATAAAGAAAGTAAGGCTTGATAACGCTGGTGAATTCACTTCAAAAGCCTTTGATAATTATTGTATGTCAATGGGAATCGATGTTGAGCATCCAGTGCCCCATGTTCATACACAAAATGGCTTGGCCGAAAGTTTAATAAAACGATTGCAATGGATTGCAAGACCACTGATATTGAGGACAAAACTCCCAATTTCTGTATGGGGACATGCTATATTGCATGCGGCCGCATTGGTCCAGATTAGACCAAGTGCATATAATCAATATTCCCCATTACAGTTGACATCTGGTCAAGAACCTAATATATCCAATCTTCGAGTTTTTGGGTGTGCAGTCTATATTCCTATAGCACCACCGCAAAGGACAAAATGGGGCCGCAAAGGAAATTAGGCATATATGTCGGGTATACGTCACCAAGTATAATAAGGTATTTAGAACCGCAAACCGGTGATATGTTTACAGCTCGGTTTGCAGATTGTCATTTTAACGAAGATGAATTCCCCGCGTTAGGGGGGAGGTTTAAGAGAATCACTGATATACCATGGATTTTAGGGTTTTTAACCATGGTATATGTCTTATTTATCGATTCTTTTATTATGTTTTGGAGTCTTTTAGGTATGTTTACAGGTCTACGGACATTTGTAGCGGATTTGGAGATTATGGCGCAGTCTGGAGCATTTTGGGGCATTTACCCGAGAGGAAGAGTTCACTGTCCAAAACAGAGATTTGCATCGATCGACACATCTCGTGCATCGATCGACACACACGCGAGTCAGACAATTCTCGGCGGTTTAATGTAGAGTTTGGAAATTTCACTTTGGCCCAGAAGTTTCTCATAATTACAAAGAAGCCCCAGCCGTGATTAGATCATTATATTAGGGTTCTTAAGCCATTTTTAGGCTACGCTTTAGATATGCTTACTTAAGCTTTCATACTTTGAGCATAGATATTTTAGAGCTTTTGGGGCTGATCTGAACTTGTACTGCTTCCTGATTTTGGAGAAGATTTCGAACTCCTTTTATTCTTTACTCTCTATTTATGCAATTTACTTATTCATTGATTTGTGTTTCATTGATCATGTCTGAGTAGATTCATAGTTAGGTTTAGGGATTCTCTTAAAGGTTTTCATGACTTGTTAGATTTATTCATCAGTTTAGGATTCATAACTTAATTGTTCTTCAATCTGAATTGTGCTTAATACTAGTTTCTAACCTGATCACTTAGAGTCTAGACTTTAGGTTATTAAATTGACACGAAAGTGTACTTTAGAATCTGAACTATTTTGGTTGAGCAATGTAATTATCCGCAAAGAAATTTGGTTTAATTGAATTGTGAACATATCAAACCTGCACTTAAGGCTAGTTTAATCTGTTAGGAATTGCAAAGAAATTTGGATTTCTGCTATTAGA
Source organism: Orychophragmus violaceus (assembly GCA_030180135.1). NCBI lineage: Eukaryota > Viridiplantae > Streptophyta > Magnoliopsida > Brassicales > Brassicaceae > Orychophragmus > Orychophragmus violaceus. Next base: position 92,720,168 of record CM058230.1, read on the forward strand.
TTTAGAGAATTCTCGCAACGAAAGTTGGTTAATTCTATATTTGTGTTTGAGTTCTAGAACCAGACTTAATTTGATCATGACTGATAGTTAATCTGCTTGTCTGATTTCCTGAGAACTCCCTAGACTTAGCGCTTTTAGTACTTGCTTACAAAACCACTTCTGCTATTAATTTACTTTCTGCTTTGTTATTTAGTTTCTCATTAATTCACCTTGCTTAACTTGACAATTCTACAATCTATCGTAAGGTCTAGAGTCTTTGTGGATTTCGATACCCTGTATACTACTGTCACGTCTGTGCACTTGCAGTGTAGATCTAGGGATTAAAACTCTGATCGTATCAAGTTTTTGGCGCCGTTGCCGGGGACTCTTTTGAGTCTTCGATAGATTTGAATTTAAAGTTTAGACTAGGTTTTTCGTTTTTTTTTGTTACTAATTTCTCTGTTTTCCTCTGTCGCAGGTCTGATTTTCGCTTTGCATTGATCGATGCATTCTTTTGAATCGATCGACACAAGACGAATTTGAGTTGAATCGATCGTTGCATCCTAGCATCGATCGTTGCACTGCGATTACCGACGGTTTATGCAGACGCGTGAGACCAGAAGTAATCCAAACTCAAATCTCGTTAATCTCAGGCTTGAGAAACTTGCTAGACTAGAGAGAACACACAAAAAGGTCAACGAGCAAGGATGGTGCAAAATCGCTTGATTCTGATACCTGATGCTCAAGGTGTTCTGAGAGACCAACAGAACAACCCGTACAACGCTGCTAGGCAAAGGATTGATGCTGAGAGACGTGTGATCCCTGAACCTGAACTTGAACCTGAAGGTCAAAGGCAGATGATAAATCCACCTGCTAATGAGAGGACTCTAGCTGACTACAACCGTCCGGATGAGTTCCATGGTAACCGGTCAGCAATTGTACCTCCTGGATTTGAGAGGAATGACTTCGAGATCAAGACTGTCTACTACTCTCTTCTGAGGCAGAATCCATTCCATGGTCTCCCACATGAGCAACCCATGGACCATATTGACGAGTTTGAGGACTTCATCACTGAAATGAAGTATAATGGGGTAAACTATGACTACTTGTTTCTCAAGCTTTTCCCTTATTCTCTCGATGGAGATGCTGCAGCTTGGCTGAAACAACTTCCATCTGGGAAGTTTACTACTTGAGATGCTGTGAAGAGAGAGTTCTTGAGGCACTTTTATGATGATGCTCGCTCTGATCAGTCGAGACAGGATATTCTGACCTTTACCCAAGGTCCTACAGAGCCTCTTAAGTCTGCTTGGATGAGGTTTAAGAAGTACCAACGTTACTATCCTCACCATGGATTCTCTGAAGTGACGCTGCTGGGCTTATTTTTCAGAGGTATTGATCTCCACTATCAGTCTGCATTGGACAATGCTAGCAATGGAAATTTCAATACAAGGACTCCTGAGCAGGCTAAGACATTGATTGATATCTTGGTGAGCAGTAATAGCACCAAGACTGCTGATAGGAGAAGGAAAGAGTCTGGTGGGAAGATAGATAATCTGGAGATTGCTGATATTAGGAACAAGATGGACACTGTTCATAGTTTGTTGACTGGAAAGAAAGCTGTCCACTTTGCTCAGGAAGTTGAAGTGTTTCAGGCTGAAGAAGATCACCAGGAGGAGGATGTGAACTACATTAGTGGCTCTGGATTCCAAGGGAACAGGTTTGGGAATCAGCAAGGTAATAGGTTTTTTAATGGTGGACAGAAGAGTGCTTTCACAAGCAACAAGAACTCTTCTGGACATGGACGGACTGCTGGTTTTCAGAAACCTTTTCAGCAAGGTAATCAGAGGACTTATGGATCATCCTCATATCAGACACCTCATGCTGCTAATGCTCATGAGAGCAAGATGGAAACCATGATGGAGCAGTTGATGGAAGGGCAGACTAAGAATGTTGTGGACTTCAACAAGAAGTTAGATGCTGTGTATGAGGATCTTAATGGGAAATTTGAATCCTTAAGTACACATGTGACGCAATTGGACACACAGGTGAACCAAATTTCAAGCTCAGTTAAGGGAAAGAATGTCATGGACACCCACATCAAGGCTTGGTCAGTTTATATTGATGATGGGTCAAACCAAGGGGAAAAATTTGAGTTAAATACATCTGAACTCGTAGAAGAAGCTGAGAAATCCGAAACTGAAGCAAAACTCTCGGCTGGAATCTGTGAGGAATTAGCTGCATCGATCGATGCACCTATTGCGTCGATCCTTGCATGTCGTGAGGCAGACTCATTTGTTTCTTCTGGTAGCACGGACAAGAAGGCTCACAAGCCTAATACACCTTTCCCTGAGGAGTTTGAGGTATCTCAACAGGAACTTGATGAAGCCAGACAGCTGAGAGTAATGGATGAGAAGTTGGAAGAAGTTCCACAACCTGATGATCCACCGTATCACCCTTGTGTGCAGAGATACTTGGAGAGGATGTTGCCAATGGACGAAGTGTTGAAAGATTGGGTGATAGTGATCCCTAAACAGATCAGTGATGTGTTGCTAACTCAGATTCCCAAGAAGCTACCTGATCCTGGTATTTTTGTGTTGAGTTGTTCCATCTTTGAGGATAGCTTCAGGCGCTCCTTGTGTGATTTAGGAGCTGCTGGAAATCTCATGCCATACTATGTGGCAAAGAAGCTGGGAATGACAGATTTTTTCACCCACTAGAACCTCTCTTGTTCTAGCTGATCAGTCAAGAAGGATTCCAGAAGGAGTTCTTGAGGATGTCCCAGTGAGAGTTGGTAACTACTTAGTTCCGACAGATTTTGTGGTGCTTAAGTACGATAGTGATCCAGATGATGCCGTAATACTAGGAAGACCTTTCTTAGCCACAGCTGGTGCCAAGATTGATGTGAGGCACTGTAACGCCCCTTTCCCATTCTCCGCTGACCGTCGAGCTGACCGGTCAACAATCAAACAAGAACATGACCGATCGAACCCGAGCAAGTCGAACAGGAAAAGTTCGTCACAGGACGAAGTCAGAGACGGATCGGTTTGAGACAAAAGCTCGCACTAATCCATCTTTGACCTCGCTATCCTCACTTCCGTAATACAAGTTGTACACCTTGTACCACTTCGGTGAGTTGCGTCGGTTCGGACGAAACCTCATATCAGGGAAACAATTTCATTTCTGAGTAACCAAACGTTCAGCACAACGTTTAATAGAATTTTTACAAACAATTGATAGGCTCAAAGTTTATCCCTATACTAAACTGCAAGTGAACATCAATATCAATGTAGTATATAGGGTATCGAAATCCACAGAGACTCCGGTGTTCAATAGCTCAAGAACAGGAATTTAACTAGGAAGAAAGCAATGTAATTGAATTAAAAGCAATGCAAGAAAGTAAATCAGTAGCAGAGATTGTTGGTTGTGAAAACAAGTTATTAAGAGCGCTAGGTCTAGGGCGTTCTCAGGAAATCAGACAAGCAGACAGTTCATTCAGCAAGGATCTAATTGAGCACAGTTCTAGAACTCAAAACACAGATATAGAATTAACCAAATTCCTTTGCGATAATTCTCTAAGTCTAAGTGCAGCAAACCAAACTTTCGTTTGCGAGAACTAACAGATTAAACTAGCATTAATTCCAGGTTTGATATGTTCACAATTATCCTAAACCAAACTTCCGTTTGCGCAAAGTTTAATTGCCCAATTTAATTAGTTCAGATTCCTAAACCCCACTTCCGTGACGTATTTAGCAACCTAAGATCTAGATTCTAATTGATCAGGTTAGAACTAGCTTTAAGCACAATTAAATTGAAGAACAGATATAGTTTGAATCCTTAACGGAAATTGAACAAGTCTAGCAGGTCATGAAATCCTATGTGAGAAACCCTAAACCTAACAATGAATCTACTCAGACATGATTGATGAAAACATAATCATAGAAATAATAGATTGCATAAAAGATAAAAGATTAAAGGGGTTCGAAATCTTCTCCAAATACAGATGATGTAACAGGTTCAGATCAGCCCCAAAAGCTCTAAAAATCCTCTGCTCTTAATTATGAAAGCGTAATGTAAAGCGTCTCTAATTAAAACACTAAAAACTCTATTATATAGGTCTAATCTCGGCCAGGGGCTTCTTTGTAAATATCAGGAACTTCTGGATCAAAGTGCAATATCTTGATTCTTCTAAACCGCCGAGTTTTGGCCCATCTCGCTGGTGCATCGATCGATGCTAGGCATGCAACGATCGACACCTTTCTCTGTTTCGGACAGTGAACTCTATCTCTCGGCCAAACACTCCAAAAATCTCCAAAATGCTCCATTATCTCCAATTCAGCTCCAAACCTGATTATACTTGTAAAAGACTCTAAAAGAACACAAAAGACACTAAAAACACAACTATATCATGGCATAAAACCGGTAAAAACCATGATATATCAACTCCCCCACACTTAGCCTTTGCTTGCCCTCAAGCAAAACATAGAACCAAAACATGGTGAAGAGGTTTGAAAACTCTTCAAAAACTCATTTCATCCTAGAAGCTACAATACTCAGATTCCCCTTAGTAAACCACTGCAAGAATCAATCACAGGATATCAAGACCACAATGTACTTCCCTCACACTTAGCAACTGTCCTAGGTAAACTCCACAATCACATTTAAGCATTCAAATTCTCCCTACTGACTTCTGCAAGTATTTAAGTGCGGTCTCACCTAAGGATTATCGATCAAAGGGCACATGGATTCTTACCTTATCAGCTCTAGACCACCATACTATCTTTCTCTAGTCCCTTTCTTCTCTTTCCCTTCTTTAACAACTGATTTTTCCCCACTGCGTATCATTTTTTTTTTATCAGTGTTCTTCCCGTTATGGGGTGTACTTTGGACACATTCCATGGATCACATGAGAGATAATAGTGTTTGCTACTATTCCCATGACCACTTCGGAGTTACTAACTCATCCTCAGTTTATTATCTTTCTTTTTTTTTACTTTATAGAAGGGGAGAAGGGAACTAAATAGGATAGGTTGACAGGCTGTGTCAGAACTAACAAGGGAATCCGACACAAAGTATACCAAGCCCTTAGGTGAGAAATCTAAGTCAGTATTAAATTGAAGTCAGTAAAAGGATCCTCTGATACCTGAAGTGATGTGGGTGTTCCCAGTAGGTTGATCTGTGATGGGGTTTTCTAATAGTCAGAGATAGATCCTGCAACTTCATCCCAATGGTTACTTAAGTTCCTGCAAGTCTTGTAAATCTTCTCAGAAAATCATAGTTTCTTACTTAAACAATTTTGACTCAATAAAACAAATTTTTTTTGAAAAACGGACTGACTCTTAAGAAAACAGAAAACAAAAGTCAGTAGCACCTCCCCCACACTTAAGACATACTGTCCCCAGTAGTGTCCAGCGAAGGATCGGTAGAGAGAAAATAAAAAATTGAAAAGGTGAAATTATGTCTGTCGGGTTACCTCTGTCGCTCAGGCATCGACCGATGCACTAAGTGCATCGACCGTTACTTGGCGATTTTCGTGTATAGTCGATCGTTGCTCAGGACCGCAACGATCGCTGCAATGCGATTCCTTTCGTGTTGTGACGTTCGACACAGAAGTTCGTCGATCGTTGCACTGCGATTTCATCCGAGACCTGCAAACATAAACTCTCCAAAAACGAAAAATAAACGTAAAATCCTAACAAAAACACCAAAAATTAAGTAGAAAAACACCAGTACCTAATGGTGGGTTGCCTCCCACCCAACGCTTGTTTAAGGTCAATAGCTTGACCTATCAGAAAGAGATCGGACTCATGGCGGTTTCAACAGAGACTTTGAGTGTCTCTGTGAATGTCTCCTCATCCAAGGTGGCGTATAAGCATTCAGATCAGGTGATCTTCCAAGGAATGAGTAATCAGAATCAGGGCGGGAGCGAAGCTTGGGCTGTCTACTGCGTTGTCCTGCATTCAAAATAATGTGGTCAGAAGGTTTAAGCTTAGGTGATTTGTACCTTACCTTTGATGTATATCTGATGTCTGGAGCTTTCTGCTTATGAGCAGTTGCAGGTACTGAAGATGTTAGAGCAGGTTCAAGAGGAACCGCCATCTTCTTTTCTCCACTATCAGATATTGTAGTTCCACCAATCTGAACTTCTTCTTTCAGATGACCATCAGTGGAGATCACCTTCTTTTCATGAACTCGCAAAGTTTCAACTGGTGGTGTTTTATTCACCTTCTTATCCATCACTTTTATGCAGTTAGCTACTTCTAGCTCTTTTTTGGAAGGTTTGGGAACCTTAGGATATGGCACTGGGGGCTTGTAGACTCGTTCTGGTACTGTTGCAGGTTTCTGGACATGTCTGCGTTCTGTGTCGATCGTTGCATGATGTGTGTCGATCGATGCAAGGCGATTCTGTTTCTCGAAAGAACTCGAAATTGCCGTCAGAATGGCGTGTCGATCGTCACTGAGGGGGTGTCGATCGGTGCATGTATCAGGCAGACAATATTCATCCAGAAAATCTGAGATTATGCTCTCTTCTTCACCTAGCAACTCAATCTCATCCCTTATGTTCACAGCATTGATGTGCAGCTTCCGTTAAGCTCTCTTAGCTTCATTCTGCCTCTCTATTGCTACATCTCTTCGTTCAATTTTGATATCCAGCTCCTCCATATGCGTGCTCAAAGATTGAAACTTCTCATTCAAGTCTTCATACAAAGCATCCATCTTTGAGTTGAAGGACCTATCAATCTGTTGTTGTCTCTCAAGGTACTGCTCCATCATGATTTCCATTCTGCTCTCATGAGCTGTAGGTGCAGGCGGTACTTGGTAAGAAGAAACACTACAACTCCTTGTAAAGGGTTTCTGAAAAGCAGATCCGTGACTATAGAATCCAGTTCCTTCAACGCAATGGTTAGCTTCTTGTGCATACTTTCCAAGTAGAAGACTATGCAGAGAGTCAACTTGGTTCTTCAACCCAGCTATCTGTGAACTGTCAATCCCTGAGCTGAAAATATCATTCCGACACATCGTCCTGATGATCTCTTAGTGTTCTTGGTGATTCAGCGAAGTGTGTCGATCGATGCAAGAAGGGCGTCGATCGATGCAATGCGAAATCAGAGAAAACAGAAAAATAAATCAGCAAAAATAAAAAAAATAAAAACAAAAACGAAAAGAAAAAGAAAAATCCTAGTAAAACCCTAGGCTCGAAGCTATCGAAGACTCAAAGAGTCCCCGGCAACGGCGCCAAAAACTTGATAGGCTCAAAGTTTATCCCTATACTAAACTGCAAGTGAACATCAATATCAATGTAGTATATAGGGTATCGAAATCCACAGAGACTCCGGTGTTCAATAGCTCAAGAACAGGAATTTAACTAGGAAGAAAGCAATGTAATTGAATTAAAAGCAATGCAAGAAAGTAAATCAGTAGCAGAGATTGTTGGTTGTGAAAACAAGTTATTAAGAGCGCTAGGTCTAGGGCGTTCTCAGGAAATCAGACAAGCAGACAGTTCATTCAGCAAGGATCTAATTGAGCACAGTTCTAGAACTCAAAACACAGATATAGAATTAACCAAATTCCTTTGCGATAATTCTCTAAGTCTAAGTGCAGCAAACCAAACTTTCGTTTGCGAGAACTAACAGATTAAACTAGCATTAATTCCAGGTTTGATATGTTCACAATTATCCTAAACCAAACTTCCGTTTGCGCAAAGTTTAATTGCTCAATTTAATTAGTTCAGATTCCTAAACCCCACTTCCGTGACGTATTTAGCAACCTAAGATCTAGATTCTAATTGATCAGGTTAGAACTAGCTTTAAGCACAATTAAATTGAAGAACATATATAGTTTGAATCCTTAACGGAAATTGAACAAGTCTAGCAGGTCATGAAATCCTATGTGAGAAACCCTAAACCTAACAATGAATCTACTCAGACATGATTGATGAAAACATAATCATAGAAATAATAGATTGCATAAAAGATAAAAGATTAAAGGGGTTCGAAATATTCTCCAAATACAGATGATGTAACAGGTTCAGATCAGCCCCAAAAGCTCTAAAAATCCTCTGCTCTTAATTATGAAAGCGTAATGTAAAGCGTCTCTAATTAAAACACTAAAAACTCTATTATATAGGTCTAATCTCGGCCAGGGGCTTCTTTGTAAATATCAGGAACTTCTGGATCAAAGTGCAATATCTTGATTCTTCTAAACCGCCGAGTTTTGGCCCATCTCGCTGGTGCATCGATCGATGCTAGGCATGCAACGATCGACACCTTTCTCTGTTTCGGACAGTGAACTCTATCTCTCGGCCAAACACTCCAAAAATCTCCAAAATGCTCCATTATCTCCAATTCAGCTCCAAACCTGATTATACCTGTAAAAGACTCTAAAAGAACACAAAAGACACTAAAAACACAACTATATCATGGCATAAAACCGGTAAAAACCATGATATATCAACAATCGTCATCTCAAAGCACATATGTAAATCAAACACATAAAATGGCGCCAAAGCCAAACCGAAAATAAAACATCCAAAACCCCGAATCAAATCCCGTCACAAGCCATCCCGAAACTACACCGAGGCCTCCCGCGTCCGTCGCTGCTAAACCTGAAAACACAAAAGAGTCTAATGAGCGATCTAAGATCACCCAGTGAATCGGCTCCCCACTAAAGGCTTCTATTCTATCTAGAACTACAGATTCCCGCCCCAAAACCCAAAATAACAATCAATAGGAATAAATGGTCGATCACGCACTACCATGTCGTGATAAACCCACACACACAATCAATGCCAAAGATAAAGAGAATTAAGGAAATCGAAGGCACTGCGGCACATGTCCTCGATTGGACTCGATCTATCTAACGCGCAATAAAGGGAAAATAACAAAACAACGCTGGGCCCTACGAACTTGGTAACTTCCACGGGTTTACATCGTCACCTATATGGTAACTAACCCACGACTCCTAAACGTGTACACAAGGTCCCACGAATAGGACACCGTTCTCCGTCCATCGATACGCGGTGACTCGGACTACCCCTAGATAGCCAGAGTTTCCATGTGATTCGGCCCTAGGACATGATCCCGTATTCTCCAAATCACACACCTACCGGCGTCACCCGATAGGTTAACACCATAACCAGAATCACCGTGATCGAGTTAGGTAAAACCCGAGGATCCAATCGGGTCGGAAGTACCGGAACGTAAACAAAACCTAGGCTTGCGGAATCTAACGCACCCTAGAGTTCTAGTGCAGAAATGTAAACACGCAGACTCGCTGGGACTCTAGCACAGATCACGCAGTCAATATCAATATTAATAGAAAACCCCAACTGATGGATTCCGAGCTAGGACATCAGATCAGGATAGCTCAGACGATGAGGAACCGCTTGGAACGCAGCTGGAACAAGGAGAAACTGAGGTTCGTCCAACTGTCCGCAGTGACCGCACGGCCGTGTACCGTATCGACCCAACACGTCTGGGAATGGAGCTACATTTGGAACCACGACCAGATGATCGATTCACTCGACCGAGACGTTCTCTTTCTCGACCTAAATCCCATTCTAAGACTAATGGTCGTGACAGAAAAGCGTTGGTCCGAGCTGAATCACCGGTGGGACGGAACACTATCATTTCTATCGACCCATTCGACTTTTCTACCGACCAAACTTCAAAAGAACGAGCCATTGGACTGAAGATGAAGATTGGACGTGAGCTTTCACTTATGGAACGACCAAATCATGAGTTATCCAAGGAAGCATCCGTCTCCATGATCCGGGCCGTACCATGACCGCACTAAGGAAGGAAAAGCGGCCGAAGAGTCACTCAAAGGAGTTGCGGGATCCGAAGAGTTCTTTGACTCTATTTAATTTTGTCTTTGCTATTAATTACTACAATTTTAGTCTCTTTACATTCTAGTTCTCTTATATAAGTACCAAACTCTTGATCATTTTAATATACATCGATTTTTATCTTCTTCTTTGAGAGTTCATCTCTTTGTTCTTAGTTGAACATTTTCGTTTCTTTGGCAAGGGTTACTTCCAAAGCAACAAACCTTCTTAGAGTTCGTTGTTAAGGGTTACTTGTTCGATCCTCTTTGAAGTTGGGGAATACCAAAGGCCATCCGCAACCTTTGACGGTCTCCTTCGATCCACCACTGATCCGTGATCAGATTATCATTCGATCCATCAAAGAGTCTATCCTATCCGGGAATCTATCAAGTGGTATCAGAGCCACTCTTTGTTGGTATCTTCTATCTTTTCATCTTCTCATTTCATCTACACCATTTCTTAAACACTTCTTATCTTTATATCTAATATTTGGGATTTGGGCTAATTTATTTCATCTATCTACAAAAAAAAAAAAAGAGTTTGAACGATTTACAAAAAAGAAAAGAAAAAAAAGAGAGTGTTCTTAAGTTCTTAAAGGCTGAGGAGAAATCCAGCCTTGAATTGGTTAAGGGAAATCCCACCAAAAATCTTTCAACTTCCTATCTTCTTCTTCTTTTCCCCCTTGTTGCTTGGCGTACTTGTGGAATTGGTTTGAGTTTGTTTGCCGAGAACATTGAGAGATTACTCGGAGTGACCAGCAAAACACTTGTGTGGGCGAGTTTAAACACTTGAGAGTGAGAGTGTTTTCTTTAATTTGTTTGTTTCAAAGTGTTTTCAGGGAACTATGGAAAGCAGTGAAGAAGAACGAGATGACAACCCTAGGAGCGGATTGAATCGAGCCCAAATGAAAGCTCTTAACGACCAAATGGCGAGACTATTGACTGAACGTATGGAGGAACTACATGTCCGGCTAGATAGGATCCAGGAAGATCAACAAGGACGTCCTCAACGATCCGCACGAAGGAACCGGACAGAGAGACGGACCATCCGGTCAGCCGACGACCAAGATGAAGAGGAATATGAGGAGGATCGGTCCATTGTCCGATCAAGGAGAGGCCGCGATAACCAAGAGGATGAGAACCCATTTGGTAGGAGACCAAGTAACGGCCTTGGCAATCTTAAACTCAAAATTCCATCCTTTCAAGGTAAGAACGATCCTGATGCATATTTGGAATGGGAAAGAAAAACTGAACTTGTCTTTGATTGTCAAAACCTTTCCGAACTTAAGAAAGTAAGATTGGCCGCTTCTGAATTTAGTGGTTATGCTATCAATTGGTATGATAATATTGTGACTCTTAAGAGGAGAATGGGTGAAAGACCAATGGCTTCTTGGGATGAACTAACCACTCTTATGAGAAAGCGATTTGTGCCTAGACATTATCACAGGGATCTTCACCATAAGCTGAGACGGTTGGTCCAAGGAACCAAGAGTGTGGAAGACTATTTCCAGGAGATGGAGACCCTTATGCTCAAGGTGGACGTTGAAGAAGATTTGGATGCTATCTTGGCTCGATTTCTTGCAGGCTTAAACCGGGAGATACAAGACCGAATGGAGCTTCAGGACTTTGACAGTGTCGAGGACATGCTCCATAAAGCAATCTTGATTGAGCAACAAGTCAAGAGGAGGGGATTCTCTAAACCGGCTTACACTCCAAAACCTAGCTACCAAGACAAAGGTAAGACTCTTCCTCAAACAAATTCTGGTTTTAAGACTAACGCTCCTTCTAGTTTGGACAAAGGAAAAGCCGTGGAATCCACGAGCAGAGCTAGAGATATCAGGTGCTTTAGATGTCATGGCCTAGGACACTATGCCAACAAATGCCCAAACCAAAAGATCATGATCTTGCTGGAAAATGGAGAGTATGAGTCCGAGGAAGAAAAGGAGGAACCAAAGGACACGGGGCCGATCTTTGATGAGGAACCCGAACCATATGACTATCCGGCTCAAGGCCAACTTCTCGTGACCCGCAGATCACTTAGCGTCCAGACCAAACAAGCCGATCTTGAACAAAGGGAGAATCTCTTTCATTCTCGTTGTTTTGTTAAAGATAAAGTTTGTTCGTTGATTATTGATGGTGGAAGTTGCACTAACGTGGCTAGTGATGTTCTTGTTAGGAAACTTGGACTAGAAGTGAGGCCGCATCCTCGACCATTCAAGTTGGAATGGCTAAATGAGGAAGGAGAACTACATGTCAAGGAGGAAGTCACGGTTCCCATTACTATTGGCCGATATGAAGATGAGGTCCTATGCAATGTGTTGCCCATGGACGCAAGCCATATCCTCTTGGGAAGACCTTGGCAGTTCGACAAGAAAGCCATTCATGATGGCCACACAAACCGCCACACTTTTGATCATAAAGGAAAGAAGATAACTCTTATTCCTTTATCTCCAGCCGAAGTACACCAAGACCAGCTCCAACTCAAGAAGAACCGAGAGCAAGAGAAGCAACAGGAAGCTTTCAAAGAACCGGTCCGGAAATCCAACTTCTACATCAAGCCAAGTCAAGTAAGAAAAACTTTGTTTTCTCAACAATCCTTTATCTTACTTGTGTTTAAAGAAACACTAATGACTTCTAACCCAGCACCGGAGATTCCGAGTGAACTTCAAGCTTTGATGAACAGGTTCAGTGACGTGTTCCCTGAAGAGACTCCTAGTGGTTTGCCACCCATCCGTGGGATTGAGCATCAAATCGACCTTGTGCCGGGAGCGTCTATTCCAAACCGTCCTGCTTATCGAACCAATCCGGTTGAAACTAAGGAACTACAGAGACAAGTGAACCACCTGATGGAGAAAGGATACATCCGAGAGAGTCTAAGCCCGTGTGCTGTACCGGTCTTACTTGTTCCAAAGAAAGATGGCACTTGGAGAATGTGCGTGGACTGCCGAGCCATCAACAACATAACAGTTAAGTACCGCCATCCCATTCCTCGTCTTGATGATATGCTTGATGAATTGCATGGCTCCAAAGTCTTTTCTAAGATAGATCTTAAGAGTGGATACCATCAAATTCGTATGAAAGAAGGGGATGAGTGGAAAACGGCCTTTAAAACTAAACATGGATTGTATGAATGGTTAGTTATGCCGTTTGGGTTGACAAATGCACCAAGTACTTTTATGAGATTGATGAACCATGTTCTTAGAGCTTATATTGGTGAATTTGTTGTTGTGTACTTTGATGACATTCTTGTCTATAGCAAAAGTTTGAATGAACATGTTAGACATCTCGAGAAAGTCTTGGAAGTACTTAGAAAAGAAAGCTTGTATGCCAATGCTAAGAAATGCACTTTTGGAACGGATCACCTAGTTTTCTTGGGTTTTATTGTAGGAGCAGATGGCATCCGAGTTGATGAGGAGAAGGTCAAGGCAATCCGAGAATGGCCAAGTCCCAAAACCGTTGGAGAGGTCAGAAGCTTCCACGGCTTGGCCGGCTTTTATAGATGATTTGTTCTGGACTTCAGCACGATTGCAGCTCCTCTCACTGATGTTATCAAGAAGAACGTTGGGTTCAAATGGGAGCAAGCTCAGGAGGACGCATTTCAGACTTTGAAAGGGAAGTTAACCCAAGCTCCATTACTTGTTCTTCCTGATTTTCTTAAAACCTTTGAGATTGAATGTGATGCCTCAGGTGTGGGTATTGGTGATGTTCTTATGCAGGAAGGAAAGCCCATTGCATTCTTCAGCGAGAAGTTAGGTGGTGCTACTCTCAACTATCCCACCTATGACAAGGAGCTTTATGCATTGGTGCGGGCACTTCAAACGTGGCAACATTACCTTTGGCCTAAGGAGTTTGTTATTCACACAGATCACCAATCTCTACGACATCTCAAGGGTCAACAAAAGCTGAACAAAAGGCATGCACGTTGGGTAGAATTCATAGAAACCTTCCCATATGTCATTAAGTACAAACAAGGTAAGGAGAACATAGTGGCCGATGCACTATCTCGAAGGTATGTACTCCTATCCACTCTTGGAACCAAACTCTTGGGATTTGAGTTTATAAAAGGCTTGTATGAAACCTATTCTGACTTTAGAGAACCATTCTTGGCTTGTCAAAAGCATGGCCACGGCAAGTACTTCATCTTAGAAGACTTTCTGTTCTTTGATAATCGGTTGTGTGTACCTCACTGTTCTTTGAGGGAATTGTTTACCAGGGAAGCTCACAGAGGAGGTTTGATGGGACATTTTGGACCAGCCAAGACACTGAAGGTGCTTGAGGATCACTTCTATTGGCCGGGCCTAAAGAAGGATGTGGAAAGGATTTGCAGCCGGTGTATCACTTGCAAGGAAACTAAGTCCAAAAACACTTCTCAAGGTTTGTACTCTCCTCTTCCTATCCCATCTCATCCTTGGACTGATTTATCTATGGACTTTGTTCTTGGTTTGCCTAAATCTAGGACTGGTAAGGATTCGATCTTTGTGGTTGTAGATAGGTTTTCGAAAATGGCTCATTTCATCCCTTGTTTGAAAACCATTGATGCATCTCATATTGCCGACTTGTTCTTTAAAGAGATAGTTAGACTTCATGGCATGCCTAAGACCATTGTCTCTGATCGTGATGCTAAGTTCTTAAGTTATTTCTGGAAAACATTGTGGACTAAGCTTGGTACAAAACTTTTGTTTTCAACTACTTGTCATCCTCAAACTGATGGACAAACGAAAGTAGTGAATAGGACACTTTCAGCCTTGCTTAGATCGCTTGTTAAGAAAAATCTTAGGACTTGGGAAGAGAATTTGCCACATGTTGAGTTTGCTTATAACCATTCCATGCATTCTGCTACTAAGTACTCACCATTTGAGATTGTATATGGCTTTAACCCTTTGTCTCCACTTGATCTAATGCCTTTGCCTCTGACTGAAAGAATAAGTTTGGATGGAAAAAAGAAAGCCAAAATTGTCAAGCAGGTTCATGAGAAGGTCCGAGCCAACATCGAGGCAAAGACAAAGCAGTATGAGAAGTATGCTAACAAGGGCCGCAAACAAATGATCTTTGAGCCGGGCGATCTTGTTTGGATTCATCTTAGAAAGGAACGATTTCCCGAGGAACGGAAGTCAAAACTTATGCCCCGGAAGGATGGTCCATTCACGGTTGTCAAGAGGCTCCATGACAATGCCTATCAACTTGATCTTCAAGGTAAGTATGAAATTTCTCCTAGTTTCAACATTGCTGATCTATCTCCTTTTCATGCAGATACTCCAGATTTGTGGACAAATCCTTTTCAAGAGGAGGGGAATGATGGATTCCGAGCTAGGAAATCAGATCAGGATAGCTCAGACGATGAGGAACCGCTTGGAACGCAGCTGGAACAAGGAGAAACTGAGGTTCGTCCAACTGTCCGCAGTGACCGCACGGCCGTGTACCGTATCGACCCAACACGTCCGGGAATGGAGCTACATTTGGAACCACGACCAGATGATCGATTCACTCGACCGAGACGTTCTCTTTCTCGACCTAAATCCCATTCTAAGACTAATGGTCGTGACAGAAACGCGTTGGTCCGAGCTGAATCACCGGTGGGACGGAACACTATCATTTCTATCGACCCATTCGACTTTTCTACCGACCAAACTTCAAAAGAACGAGCCATTGGACTGAAGATGAAGATTGGACGTGAGCTTTCACTTATGGACCGACCAAATCATGAGTTATCCAAGGAAGCGTCCGTCTCCATGATCCGGGCCGTACCATGACCGCACCAAGGAAGGAAAAGCGGCCGAAGAGTCACTCAAAGGAGTTGCGGGATCCGAAGAGTTCTTTGACTCTATTTAATTTTGTCTTTGCTATTAATTACTACAATTTTAGTCTCTTTACATTCTAGTTCTCTTATATAAGTACCAAACTCTTGATCATTTTAATACATCGATTTTTATCTTCTTCTTTGAGAGTTCATCTCTTTGTTCTTGGTTGAACATTTTCGTTTCTTTGGCAAGGGTTACTTCCAAAGCAACAAACCTTCTTAGAGTTAGTTGTTAAGGGTTACTTCTTTGATCCTCTTTGAAGTTGGGGAATACCAAAGGCCATCCGCAACCTTTGACGGTCTCCTTCGATCCACCACTGATCCGTGATCAGATTATCATTCGATCCATCAAAGAGTCTATCCTATCCGGGAATCTATCACCAACCATTCCGCATGCCTCTACACTACCAATCTCACCGCTCTGACTAGGTAAGATACCTAGTCAGCACCACTAACTTACCCGGTCCCGTGACCGGAGTAAGTGTCCACAGCAACTGCTCGGCCCAACACCGAGCAGTCTAACAAGCCTGCACACAAATCTCACAACAACAGCAATACAATCACGCAATCACAATCAATCACACGATCACAACACAAGCAAACCTATTAGGGTTTCTAAGTCTTTTATTCCATTCTTATCCGCTACCTTGGGTTAGCGGATTGCTAACCCGTAGACGGCTTACAACTCACTCCACTTCCTTTATTATCTCAATCTAGATATCTTTTAACAACTCCTCGATCTGTCGGTT
Organism: Orychophragmus violaceus; assembly: GCA_030180135.1. Taxonomy (NCBI): domain Eukaryota; kingdom Viridiplantae; phylum Streptophyta; class Magnoliopsida; order Brassicales; family Brassicaceae; genus Orychophragmus; species Orychophragmus violaceus. The sequence goes on from CM058230.1 coordinate 92,736,515, forward strand.
TAAAGTTATTAAACTTACTAACTCCCCGACGTCTCATTATTATTTAATTGATTCATTACCCATTCCCGCTATTAAACCTAAACCCCAATCCCGTTATAATATTCTATACGTTCGGTTAGGTTTAACTCGTATTTTAATGTCGTCTTAATTCCCGTATATAGATTCATTCATTATCGTTCTTATACATATATAGATGCATATACGGTCCTAATCAAATGGTGGCTATATGAATGCGTCAATCAATTTTACTAACAACCTAACGGCACACAATCGATTAACCTTTTAATTCTCAAACCCTAACATGATTATTCGATCCTAACCGGTTTATCATTAAACGATTATTTAATTATCAATTATTAATCAGGTTATTAACAGGTATGCAAGCCTAGTACAACGGTTTCTCGATTTCCGGTCTATATGAATCTAAAGGTCTGTGAGCCGACTCACAGTGAGATAAGTGCGGGAATGGCGGCTCGATGCAGATGTGAATCCCGAGACGTCCGACACGAACCCCGAACTCCCGAATCTCGAACTCCGAACTCTCGAAACTCGAACTCCGAACTCTCGAATCTCGAACTCCGAACTATGAATATCCCAGAAATCTCGGAACGGCCATTGACCAAGCGTTGACTGGCTTGATCTCCGGCATTGACCGCGTTGACCGACGGCGTTGACCGGCGACGTTGACCGTGGACCGAAGGTTGACCGTCGACTTTGACTTGAACCGGTTGACTTTCCAGACCAAACCGGTTGAACCACTGAACCATCTGAACCAACTGAACCGGTCTAATTAGAACCGGTTAGGTTAAACCGGTTTTGGTCAAACATTGACCGGTTTGACCTAACCGTTGACCAAGGCTAAACCAGCCTATACCAAACCCAATCTTGAACCAAACCAGACCATCCCACTCCTTGAAGAACCGGCTTCAATCTGACGGCGGCGAGGCTTCTCCGGTGACCGGCTCCGGCGTTGACTGGCGGTGGTCCGGCGTTGACCGGCCGGTTCACCCCTTTTTCCGGTGACTCAGAAGACGATCCACCTATAAAACTGACCGCAAAGAAGATATCTAACCATCCATGGCTTCAAAACATTCAGATCTGATGAAGGAAGAGAGATATCCACCAAACCCTAATCCGCGGATGCATTCCGGCCAGATTCTGGCGAGCTCCGGCGACGGAGACGACGGTGGCTGACTGAAGATTGTAGAGGAGGGAGAGAGGAATCTATATCACTTTGAAGAAGTTGATTTGGGTTTATTTTGGTGAAAGAAGGTCTTATGAACACTCAAGAACACCTTGAATGTTCTTGAGGTTCTATGAAGATTCAAGGCTTTTTCTGGGTTTTCTGGGCAAGTGGGATGAACATAGAGAGAGAGAGGAGAGAGAGGTCGTGGGTGTGAGGTAGAGAGAGGTTTTTGTGAGCTCAAATGAAGTTTTCTCTTCACATGCTTGTTTTCCTTCCATGCAAAAAGATGCATGAACCACCATGCATTGACACCTAACCATGAGATGTGGCGACCCTGGGGCATTGACACTTGTCCTTCTGAGTGTTTTGAGTCCAAAAATCCTTCCCTAAACCGGCCTTGACCAACATTAAACCCCTTTTGATTTGTTGCTTCGGTTTCGCGGATATTGTTTTAGAAAATACCAACTGATTTCCATAAATCCCCAAACCTCTACAAACTGATTCTCCATGCTATTTTATGAATTTAGCATTTCGAATCACTCCGTTCGGACTTACGTAGCTTTGGTTATGAATTTTTGGAGTTTCTTCGGGTTTGTCGGTTTCCATTCCCGACAAGCCGAAAAACACATTTCCGCTCCGATTCTTCCAATTCTGATCTTCTAAACATTCTTTATGTTGAAACATAAGAATATTTGGCCCGTCTCGGCTTCCGTCTCGAACTTTGGCAAAATTACCATTTTGCCCCTCACTCGGCAAAAATGACAATTTTGCCCTCGGTTGACTTTCTGCTGCCCGTTGTGTTGGGAATGTCCTGAAATCTACCGTACTATCTCTAGAAAGTATGATAAGTGTCGAGATCAGACATAAGTCATAAATACTGGGTGATCATGATGACTTGCTAGAGCCCGCTCATGATCTATAAGTTTAGGACTTATTACCAGTATTGTATGATCCCTAAGGGTCACACACCATAGCTAACGGGAAAGTTAAATGGAATTAATACGGTAAGATGCAAAGGCATTTACTGTATTTGTACAGAGAATTGGGCCAGACAAAATACATGCTTTTGCCTGATTTGTGTCTTGGGCCCAAAATCCCAATAGGCCATTAGGATAATTCTTTGGGCCCATATAAGGGATGAGAGGCGCAGACTAGGGTTAACACACACACCTCCTGCGATTTTACCTGTGCCGTCTTCCTCTCTCTCTGATTCATTCCAGCTTGGTCTAGCAGCCTGATCCATAGCTTGTAAGCGTGTGGATACCAAGGAGGAGCCGGTAATCATCTGCTCTAAGTGATCTCGACATTACCAATCAATCCGCTGCACTCTAAAAGAGGTAATGATCCTGATCTGTATGATTCAACTGCAAATCACCTAGATCCTAGTTAATTATGTGCTAGGTTGTAACCTGAGAATTACACCAAGAACACACATAATCCTACAGTGGTATCAGAGCCTAGGTCGTTAGGTTTTTGCTGTTTGGATCATATTTAGGTTGTTTTAATGTTAAGAATCGAATTTGGCTTAAGAAATTTGATTAGAACTTAAAAGAAAACCTAATATGAAATCGCTACTGACTTTGTTTGATAATCTCGATCGAATTATTGTCATGAGGTTTGATCATGATCGATGTTGTGATTAGTAATGATTGTTTAATCATACAATTTGGTTAAGGTCAAAATTGTTTTGTCTTTAGTGAATTTCATGCTTCGCTTGTTGACTTAATATGAATCGCTTTTGTCAATTCAATTATTGAAAACTCAGAGTTGATTGTTTAATTAAGTTTCATTCGATTTGATAAAGTCAAAAGAGTTTTTGTCTTCTTGTTAATGGCATGATACGAATTGGATAAGTCAAAGGCTATTATTGAATTTCGATCGCTTGTAATCTTAAGGTCAAAAACGTGTTTGTCTTATATGTATAAAGCGATTGTTTGTCTTTGTTGATTTTGAAAAAGGACAAAATCGCTTGTGGATTTTGTTATATAATCATAATTGAATCGATTTGTAAATCATAACAAACGATTTTGTTGTTGTTGAATAATTAATTATTTAATTATTTAATTATTGTATGGTTTAAGCCGTTAACCCAAATCGCGGTTTACTGGAAATTATTTAATACAATTGGTATTATTTAATTTCTGGTTAAACCGGATTTAAATTCAAAAATTGAATTTTAACCTAAACCGAAGGCTGGTCTAAGTTTGATTTGGTTGGACCAAATAATTTAGAGCTGGTCTGGTTTAGTAAATAACCAGTTGGATTTAGTAGTTAATTTGGTCTTGGACCAGAATTAATGAACCGACTCGGTTATGTCAAATTATTGGGCCAATTGGAATTCTGTGGTCTTGGGCCAAGAATTGGGCCTATAATTTGTGACCCATCCGAAAACTTTAATAAAATATTAAATTAGAAATTTCTATTTTTAGTATATTTCTAAATTTAGAAAGTTTCTAAAATAAGTAAGTTTCCCAAAATAGTAATCTTCTATTTTTGGAAATAAAACCTAAAATCCTCAAAAACAATATCAAGCTTGGATGTCTTGCCCAATCTTGTCAGCTACTTAACGCTTATTCAATTACAGATATGGCTTACAGTGTGAGGTGTCTGTTTTTGCGTAAGTAAAGTAGTATATAGTCACTAATTTCATTGGGAGTCCCAGACTTTAGTGATTATTTGGCTGTAAGAGATTGGTTTCCTTGACTGGGCCATCGGGAGTCCCGGGCCTTGAGACATCTGGTGAATTGGGCCTTGGGCCCAATCCACAACCGAGAGTTATGTGGTTATAACTAGCTGTGTGTATGCTTACCAAGTAAAGCTAATTCCGGGTGACGGCCAGTGGCCCACTTTGGTTTTAGTTGAACATGGGTCTCGGAATCATTGCATTCTTATGAGGTTAAACAAAGAAATTATGAATGCAATGCGAGTTTTCTTATAAGTTGTTAAGATTACTCTTTTATGAACTAAATAACTAAAACTCTATTGTCTAATAATTTCAGCTATGTCAAGCACAACAACACAAAACACTTTCTCGATCCGGTCTGCCCTTGAGAAGGACAAACTGAACGGATCAAACTTCCTGAACTGGTCCAGGAACCTGAGACTTGTGCTCAGGCAGGAGAAGAAGGCTTATGTCCTTGAAAGAGTTCTATCTCCTAGACCTGCGAATAATGCCGCACAAGCTGTGAAGAATGCTTGGGATACGCATTCTTCAGATGCTAATGACGTGGTTTGCCTAATGTTGGCGACAATGGCTCCCGAACTGCAGATGCAGTGGGAAGGCCTGACTTGTCCCATGGAACTGATGGCAAACCTGAAAGCGTTGTTTCAGGAGCAGGCTCGTACAGAGAGATTCAAACTGTTAAGAATCTCTTGGACTGTAAAATGGCTAAGGATGCAGCAGTGAGTCCACATGTTCTGAAAATGATGGGTTATCTCGATCATTTGACAAGACTCGACTGTCCTATAAGCCAAGAGCTTGCTTGTGATATCGTTCTGCAGTCTCTTACTCCTGCATATGACCAGTTCATCTTGAACTATAATATGCATGGGTTGATAAAGACTTTGCCTGAGCTACATGGTATGCTCAAGACTGCAGAACCTAATCTGAAGAAGGCCAAGGAGCCATCTGTACTCATGGTGCAGAAGGGCAAGGGTTTCAAGAAATCCGCTGCAGACAAGGGAAAGGGCAAGTCAGTCGAAAAGGCCAAGCCCAAGCCCGTGTCTAAAGCTGGGCCTTCTGACATCTGCCACTTTTGCAAAGAGGCAGGGCATTATCGCAGGGACTGTAAGAAATACCAGGAAAGTCTGAAGAAGAAGAAGAAGTCCTTGGAGACTACTGCTTCAGGTATTTTTGTTATTGAAGTAAATACTACTACTTCTGATAATACCACTTGGGTATTAGATACTGGATGTGGGGCTCATATTTGTACTAATATGCAGGCGCTCAGCAACAGTAGAAGGTTGAAGCAAGGGCAAGTAGAGTTGCGGGTTGGCAATGGAGCGAAGGTTCCAGCACTGGCCGTTGGCACTTACTTGTTGTCTTTACCTTCTGGATTGATTTTAGAACTTGAGAATTGTTATTTTGTACCTGCTATAAGCAGAAATATCATTTCAGTTTCATTATTGGATTTGCAAGGATTTGATTTTTCTATTAAGAATAAATTGTGTTCCTTTAATCTCAATAATATGTTCTATGGCTGTGCCCCTCTTATTAATGGGCTCTACATGCTGGATCAATCTGCTCCAGTATATAACATTAATACAAAACGGTTCAAATCTAACGAAGAAAATGAAACGTTTCTCTGGCATTGTCGTTTGGGGCACATTAGTGAGAAACGCATCAAGAGGCTCCATTCAAATGGACTCTTGGGCTCATTTGACTTTGAGTCTTGTGAGCAATGCGAATCTTGCCTAATGGGCAAAATGACACGGGCCCCTTTCAACAAACCCACAGAAAGGGCCAGTGAACTATTGGGCCTGATACATACTGACGTGTGTGGCCCAATGTCCACAAATGCTAGAGGAAACTATCAGTACTTCATTACATTCACTGATGATTTCAGTAGATATGGATATGTCTACTTGATGAAACATAAGTCGGAAACCTTTGAGAAGTTCAAAGAATTCCAGAATGAAGTACAGAACCAGCTTGGTAAAAGTATTAAGGCTCTTCGGTCGGACCGAGGAGGAGAATACTTGAGCCAGGAATTCCGTGATCATCTGAGTGAGTGTGGGATCATCTCCCAACTCACACCTCCTGGAACACCTCAGTGGAATGGTGTGTCTGAGAGAAGGAATCGGACATTGTTAGATATGGTCCGATCCATGATGAGTCACACAGACCTTCCTATATCCCTTTGGGGATATGCTTTGCTAACCGCAACGTTCACACTGAACAGAGTGCCATCAAAAGCAGTAGCAAAGACACCATATGAGTTATGGACTAGAAAAGCTCCAGCAATGTCTTTTCTCAGAATTTGGGGTTGTGAAGCCTATGTCAAAAGATTAATCTCAGACAAGCTTACACCAAAATCTGACAAATGCTACTTCATTGGTTATCCTAGGGATACCAAGGCTTATTACTTCTATCTGCGATCCGAGAACAAGATCTTTGTTGCTCGGGATTGCACTTTTCTTGAGAGGGAATTTCTCTCTAAGAAAGATAGTGGAAGTAAGGTACAACTTGATGAAATTCAAGAAGGACAGGAACCTGTTCAACCTAATGAGGAAGAACAGCAGGATGAATTACATGAAGTTGTAATAGAACCTGAACCTGCAAAACCTGAAGTTCGAAGATCCGGAAGGATCCGTCACGAACCCGATAGATATCAGGGATTCCTCGTGACTAATTGCCATGATCTTTTGATCATTGACGGTGATGAACCCTCGAACTTTGCAGAAGCCATGATGGGCCCTGACTCCGTAAAGTGGCGTGAAGCCACTGAATCCGAGATGGACTCCATGTCTGTCAACCGAGTGTTTTCACTGGTTGATTTACCCGCTGGTGCAAAAGCCATCGAGTGTAAATGGATCTTCAAGAAGAAGATTGACATGGATGGGAATGTCCAGATTTACAAGGCCAGGTTGGTGGCAAAAGGTTTCAAGCAAATTCATGGTATAGACTATGATGAAACCTATTCACCAGTGGCCATGATGAAATCAATTCGGATTCTCCTAGCAACTGCCGCTCATTATGATTATGAGATTTGGCAGATGGATATGAAAACCGCCTTCCTGAATGGAATCTTGGAGGAGGATGTGTACATGACACAGCCTGACGGTTACATTGATCCTAAAAATGCTGGGAAAGTATGCAAGCTTCACAAATCCATTTATGGATTGAAGCAAGCATCGAGGAGTTGGAATCTTCGTTTTGATGAAGCAATAAAGAACTTTGACTTCATCAGAAACAAGGAAGAACAATGTGTGTATAAGAAAACTAGTGGGAGCAAAGTGGCGTTTCTTATCCTATATGTCGATGACATATTGCTTCTTGGAAATGATATTCCAATGCTGAAGTCTGTTAAAGACTGGCTGGGAAGTTGTTTTTCCATGAAGGACATGGGTGAAGCCGCGTATGTTCTTGGAATCCGAATCTTTAGAGATAGATCTAAAAGGCTGATTGGACTTTGTCAAGATGCTTATATAGACAAAATCCTGCATCGATTCGGAATGGATAAATCCAAGAAAGGATTCACGCCAATGATACATGGTGCTACACTAAGCAAGGATCAGTGTCCAAAAACACCTGATGAGCTTAAGCGCATGAGTAGGATTCCTTATGCTTCGGCTATAGGATCTATCATGTATGCCATGATCTGTACTCGTCCTGATGTTGCTTATGCACTAAGCATGACGAGTAGGTACCAGTCTAATCCAGGTGAGAATCACTGGATTGCCGTAAAGAATATCCTGAAGTATTTGAGAAATACTAAGGATAAGTTCTTGGTTTACGGAGGAAGTGAAGTGCGTGAAATGAGTGGATTCACGGATGCAAGTTTTCAGACAGATAAAGATGATTTCCGGTCACAGTCTGGTTACATCTTCTGTCTGAATGGCGGTGCAGTAAGTTGGAAGAGCTCTGCTTGCAGAGCACCGTGGCAGATTCCACAACTGAAGCTGAATACATCGCTGCTTCAGAAGCTGCGAAGGAAGGAGTTTGGATAAGGAACTTCTTGATTGAACTCGGTGTATTCCCAAATGCCACTGAGCCTCTAGCACTGTATTGTGACAACAATGGTGCAATTGCTCAAGCCAAGGAACCGAGACATCATCAGAAATCCAAACATATTATGAGAAGGTATCACCTGATTCGTGATATAGTGAATAGAGGTGAAGTGATGGTCAGCAGAGTTCCCACTGATGAGAACGTGGCTGACCCGTTGATAAAGCCACTCCCGAGACCTAAGCACGAGTTGCATACTACTGCCATAGGAATTAGAGATATTCAAATGTAATCTCTTTTTGAGTGGGAGTTGTGAGGGCTTTATTTTAGTTATTTTGATTGGTTCATGTAAACATTTTAAATGTTAATGAAATTTTATTTCTGGATTATTTTTAACTGTGATATAAAATAATCGTTCCAAAATGATTCATGTCATCATATATGGGCCATCGAAGTACATGAGTAGACTTGATCCTGAAACCCCATATTTAACGAAATGACATAAATCATAATGTCCATGGTCAAAGGTTGTTGAAATTGGAACACCAACAACCACTTGAGACTAGAGTGTGTTGAGACTTATGACCAAGTTTCGAGGGGTCATAGATGCTCGGCATCAAAGTCGACACATAGGTATATGTAGGGGAGCATATGACCGGACATGGCCCGCTGATGAGAACTCTACAAGATATTAATATCTGTGTCATAAGAGGTTCTCATATACGACTATAGAGTATAGTCCTTAGACCTGAGTTCGCATGCATGTGGCTGCACATGGAGTGATGCGCTTTGATCATTGTTTAACGTTGTTTCGTAACTGGGAGCTATAAGGACCTTGGTTGGGTGTATCATGAAGTGTGTAGTTCATAGTGATGGAACAAGATGGGATTTGTCCCTGCCGTTTAACGGAGGTAATATCTCTAGGCCAATCGGAGACTTGATAGCTGGTAAGAGAGTGGCCACTCCCAAACGGACTTGCCCAAGTCGTTTGAATTGTCAGTATCAAATCTGGTCCGATTAAAATGGTCTGGCTATATAAGGATGACACGCATCTTGCCTTATGCCAGATCGAGATATTGAGACAAAAGGACTAGGGAATGTAGGATTCCAGTACAAGTGGGAGATTGTTGGGAATGTCCTGAAATCTACCGTACTATCTCTAGAAAGTATGATAAGTGTCGAGATCAGACATAAGTCATAAATACTGGGTGATCAGGATGACTTGCTAGAGCCCGCTCATGATCTATAAGTTTAGGACTTATTACCAGTATTGTATGATCCCTAAGGGTCACACACCATAGCTAACGGGAAAGTTAAATGGAATTAATACGGTAAGATGCAAAGGCATTTACTGTATTTGTACAGAGAATTGGGCCAGACAAAATACAGGCTTTTGCCTGATTTGTGTCTTGGGCCCAAAATCCCAATAGGCCATTAGGATAATTCCTTGGGCCCATATAAGGGATGAGAGGCGCAGACTAGGGTTAACACACACACCTCCTGCGATTTTACCTGTGCCGTCTGATAGGTCTAGTTTTAACCCTATTCTAACTGCAAGTGCACAGTGATGTAGTTGTAGTACTTAGGGTATCGAATCCACAGGGACTCTGGTCAACGATAGATTTAGAACTATTAAGATTAAACTAGGAGAAAGCAAAGGTGATTAAACTAAAAGCAAAGCAGAAAAGTAAATAGCAGCGAGTTTGTGAGCAAGGAAGCGAAGCGTTAGGTTTCAGGAGTTCTCAGGAAATCAGGAACGCAAGCAATCAATCTATCTAAATCCAATCAATAACTATTCTAGAACTCAAACACTGATATAGAATTAACCAAATTCCTTTGCGATAATTCTCTAAGTCTAAGTGCAGCAAACCAAACTTCCGTTTGCGTGAACTAACAGATTAAACTAGCATTAATTCCAAGTTTGATATGTTCACAATTAACCTGAACCAAACTTCCGTTTGCGAACAGTTTAATTGCTTATCTAAATTCTTTCTAGTTAAATTAACCAACTTCCGCTGAATTAATCAACCTAACATCATAACTCTGATTAGCTACTTCAGATTTAGCATTAAGAACAACTTAGATAAAGAACTAGCAGATATGAATCTCTACAGATCAATTAAACTATAATTCTCTGAAATACCTAATGAGAATCCTTCAACCTAACAGGTAATCTACTCAGACATGTTCATCGAAACAGAAAACATCTTGAATAGAAAACCAAATATCATAAAACAGAATAATCAACAGGGGTTCGAAATCCTCTCTCTTTCGAGAGCAAGATCAGCCCCTCAACTCTCTGAAAATAAAATAAGACTTAAAAGTAAAGCGTAGCCTAAACAATGGCTTAAAAACCCTTATATAATAGCTAAAACACATTTTGGGCTTCTGTGTAAATATCTGGGCTTTTCTGCAAAATCAGCATTCTTCATTAAATCGGCGAGTCTGGCCCATTCGCATATGCAACGATCGATGCAGGTGTGCAACGATCGACGCAGTCTCCAAAACTGGACAGTGAACTCTGTCTCTCGGACCAAATCTCCAAAATACACCAAACAGCTCCAAAATCTCCACTTCTGCTCCAAATGTGTCTAAACCTGTAAACATACTAAAAAGACTCCAAAACATAACATAAGACTCGATAAATAAGGCATATACCATGGTTAAAACCGGTAAAATCCATGGTATATCAACTCCCCCACACTTAGCTCTTGCTTGTCCTCAAGCAAGTAAAGAACCAAAGTATAAGCGAAGAAGTTTGAAAATACAGAAACTCATTTCGTCCTAGGAACTTTCACAATCACATTCACTTAGTAAGCCACTGAAAACTTCCCTACAGAACTCAAGACCACAATATACTTCCCCCACACTTAGCAACTGTCCTAAGTAAACTCCACAATCACATTCAAGCATTCAAATTCTCCCTACTGACTTCTGCAAGTATTTAAGTGCGGTCTCACCTAAGGAGTATCGATCAAAGGGCACATGGATTCTTACCTTATCAGCTCTAGACCACCATACTATCTTTCTCTAGTTCCTTTCTTCTCTTTCCCTTCCTTAACAACTGATTTTTCCCACATTGGGTATCATTTTATTTTTTTTTATCAGTGTTCTTCCCGTTATGGGGTATACTTTGGACACATTCCATGGATCACATGAGAGAAAATAGTGTTTGCTACCATTCCCATGACCACTTCGGAGTTACTAACTCATCCTCAGTTTATTATCTTTTTTTTTTTACTTTATAGAAGGGGAGAAGGGAACTAAATAGGACAGGTTTACAGGCTGTGTCAGAACTAACAGGGAATCCGACACAAAGTATACCAAGCCCTTAGGTGAGAAAATCTAAGTCAGTATTAAGGTTGAAGTCAGTAAAAGGATCCTCTGATACCTGAAGTGATGTGGGTGTCCTCAGTAGGTTGATCTGTGTCTGAGTTTTCTAACAGTCATAGAGGCTCTGCAAGTCTGTCCAATGGTCACTTAGTTCCTGTTCAAGCGAAATTTTCCTCGAAAAATCATAGTTTCATACAAGTTTTGACTCAATAAAACAATTTTGAAAAACCAAAGACTGACTCATAAGAAAACAAAAGCGTGCGTCAGTAGCTTCCTCCCCCACACTTAAACTACACTGTCCCCAGTGTAATCAAAGCATGAGCTTGGTGAAAGAATAATCAAATTGAAGAACAAACCGAAAAGTTGCAGAATACTTACCTGTCGTCGCCATGTATCGATCGATGCCACAAGGGTGTCGATCGATGCACGACGAATATGCTCGCGGTTATTTAGATAACCGGTGTCTGAACCGCAAATGAATCGGTAAACCACAAATCGTGACTGCATCGACCGGTGCACTAGGTGTGTCGATCGATGCAATGCGATTCTGCCTGTTTCTCACGCTTCTGAACACACTTAAACAGAAAAATTAAAAATACCAAAACCAAAACGAAAATTGAAAAACAAAAACTAACCTACTAGTGGGTTGCCTCCCACTCAGCGCTTGTTTTTAGTCATTAGCTTGACTATTGGAAAGAGATTGGATTCATGGTGGTTTCAACAGAGACTTTGAGTGTCTCTGTGAATATCTCTTCATCCAAGGAGGTGTATAGGCATTATGATCATGAGGCTTTCCAAGGAAAGAGAAATCAGAATCAGGGCGGGAGCGAAGCTTGGGCGGTCTACTGCGTTTTCCTGCATTCAAAACAATGTGATCAGAAGGTTTAATCTTAGGTGATTTGTACCTTACCTTTGATGCAGATCTGATGTTTAGGGCTTTCTGCTTATGAGCAGTTGCAGGTACTGGAGATGTTAGAGCAGGTTCAAGAGGAACTGCCATCTTCTTCTTTCCACTATCAGATACTGTAGTTCCACCAATCTGAACTTCTTCTTCCAGATCACCTTCAGTGGAGATCATCTTCTTTGCATGAACTCGCGAAGTTTCAACTGGTGGTGTTTTATTCACCTTCTTATCCATCACTTTTATGCAGTTAACCACTTCTAGCTCTTGTCTGGAAGGTTTAGGAACCTTAGGATATGGCACTGGGGGCTTGTAAGCTTGTTCTGGTACTGTTGCAGGTTTCTGGACATGTGTGCGTTTTGTGTCGATCGTTGCATAATGTGTGTCGATCGATGCAAGGCGATTCTGTTTCTCGAAAGAACTCGAAATTGCCGTCAGAATGGCGTGTCGATCGTCACTAAGGGGTGTCGATCGATGCATGTATCAGGCAGACAATATTCATCCAGAAAATCCGAGATTATGCTCTCTTCTTCTTCCAGCAAGTCAATCTCATCCCTTAAGGTCACAGCTTTGATGGATCTACACTGTTCAGCTTTCCTAGCTTCATTACGCCTTTCTATTGCTCCAGCTTTTTGTTGAACTTGGACATCTAGCTTCTTCAAATGTGTGCTCAAGTATTCAAACTTCCCATTCAGATTTCCATGTATAGCTTCCAGCTTCCTGTCGAAGTTTGCAGCAATCTTAGCTTGATCCTCTAGCAACTGCTCCATCATGGATTCTATCTTGCTCTCATAAGCTCTGTTTCCTTGAAACCCAGGACCATTTATGTAGTTCCTCTCCTCTTCATATCTTTCCAGTAACTGCTCCATCATACTTATCAGCTTACCATATTGTTTATTTTGAGGAGGAACATGCTGATATGATGGAGATTCATAATCTCTGGTGAATGAATAGGAACCATAGCCTCCGCAGAACGAGTTATTCTGCTGATTTTCCAACATCTGTTCCATCATTCCCATTATTCTTTCGCACTGTGCCGATCGATGCAGAGTAGCGTCGATCGATGCAAGCTCGAGAATGCAACGATCGACACACTGGACAGTGTCGATCGATGCAAAGCGATTACAGGCGTACCTGAAACGCAAGAACAGAAAAAGAAAAAAAAAATTAGTAGCAAAAATTAAAAACGAAAATCCTAGTCTAAACCCTAAGTTCAAATCTATCGAGGATTGAAAAGAGTCCCCGGCAACGGCGCCAAAAACTTGATAGGTCTAGTTTTAACCCTATTCTAACTGCAAGTGCACAGTGATGTAGTTGTAGTACTTAGGGTATCGAATCCACAGGGACTCTGGTCAACGATAGATTTAGAACTATTAAGATTAAACTAGGAGAAAGCAAAGGTGATTAAACTAAAAGCAAAGCAGAAAAGTAAATAGCAGCGAGTTTGTGAGCAAGGAAGCGAAGCGTTAGGTTTCAGGAGTTCTCAGGAAATCAGGAACGCAAGCAATCAATCTATCTAAATCCAATCAATAACTATTCTAGAACTCAAACACTGATATAGAATTAACCAAATTCCTTTGCGATAATTCTCTAAGTCTAAGTGCAGCAAACCAAACTTCCGTTTGCGTGAACTAACAGATTAAACTAGCATTAATTCCAAGTTTGATATGTTCACAATTAACCTGAACCAAACTTCCGTTTGCGAACAGTTTAATTGCTTATCTAAATTCTTTCTAGTTAAATTAACCAACTTCCGCTGAATTAATCAACCTAACATCATAACTCTGATTAGCTACTTCAGATTTAGCATTAAGAACAACTTAGATAAAGAACTAGCAGATATGAATCTCTACAGATCAATTAAACTATAATTCTCTGAAATACCTAATGAGAATCCTTCAACCTAACAGGTAATCTACTCAGACATGTTCATCGAAACAGAAAACATCTTGAATAGAAAACCAAATATCATAAAACAGAATAATCAACAGGGGTTCGAAATCCTCTCTCTTTCGAGAGCAAGATCAGCCCCTCAACTCTCTGAAAATAAAATAAGACTTAAAAGTAAAGCGTAGCCTAAACAATGGCTTAAAAACCCTTATATAATAGCTAAAACACGTTTTGGGCTTCTGTGTAAATATCTGGGCTTTTCTGCAAAATCAGCATTCTTCATTAAATCGGCGAGTCTGGCCCATTCGCATATGCAACGATCGATGCAGGTGTGCAACGATCGACGCAGTCTCCAAAACTGGACAGTGAACTCTGTCTCTCGGACCAAATCTCCAAAATACACCAAACAGCTCCAAAATCTCCACTTCTGCTCCAAATGTGTCTAAACCTGTAAACATACTAAAAAGACTCCAAAACATAACATAAGACTCGATAAATAAGGCATATACCATGGTTAAAACCGGTAAAATCCATGGTATATCAACTCCCCCACACTTAGCTCTTGCTTGTCCTCAAGCAAGTAAAGAACCAAAGTATAAGCGAAGAAGTTTTAAAATACAAAAACTCATTTCGTCCTAGGAACTTTCACAATCACATTCACTTAGTAAGCCACTGAAAACTTCCCTACAGAACTCAAGACCACAATATACTTCCCCCACACTTAGCAACTGTCCTAAGTAAACTCCACAATCACATTCAAGCATTCAAATTCTCCCTACTGACTTCTGCAAGTATTTAAGTGCGGTCTCACCTAAGGAGTATCGATCAAAGGGCACATGGATTCTTACCTTATCAGCTCTAGACCACCATACTATCTTTCTCTAGTTCCTTTCTTCTCTTTCCCTTCCTTAACAACTGATTTTTCCCACATTGGGTATCATTTTTTTTTTTTATCAGTGTTCTTCCCGTTATGGGGTGTACTTTGGACACATTCCATGGATCACATGAGAGAAAATAGTGTTTGCTACCATTCCCATGACCATTTCGGAGTTACTAACTCATCCTCAGTTTATTATCTTTTTTTTTTTTTTTTTACTTTATAGAAGGGGAGAAGGGAACTAAATAGGACAGGTTTAGAGGCTGTGTCAGAACTAACAGGGAATCCGACACAAAGTATACCAAGCCCTTAGGTGAGAAAATCTAAGTCAGTATTAAGGTTGAAGTCAGTAAAAGGATCCTCTGATACCTGAAGTGATGTGGGTGTCCTCAGTAGGTTGATCTGTGTCTGAGTTTTCTAACAGTCATAGAGGCTCTGCAAGTCTGTCCAATGGTCACTTAGTTCCTGTTCAAGCGAAATTTTCCTCGAAAAATCATAGTTTCATACAAGTTTTGACTCAATAAAACAATTTTGAAAAACCAAAGACTGACTCATAAGAAAACAAAAGCGTGCGTCAGTAGCTTCCTCCCCCACACTTAAACTACACTGTCCCCAGTGTAATCAAAGCATGAGCTTGGTGAAAGAATAATCAAATTGAAGAACAAACCGAAAAGTTGCAGAATACTTACCTGTCGTCGCCATGTATCGATCGATGCCACAAGGGTGTCGATCGATGCACGACGAATATGCTCGCGGTTATTTAGATAACCGGTGTCTGAACCGCAAATGAATCGGTAAACCACAAATCGTGACTGCATCGACCGGTGCACTAGGTGTGTCGATCGATGCAATGCGATTCTGCCTGTTTCTCACGCTTCTGAACACACTTAAACAGAAAAATTAAAAATACCAAAACCAAAACGAAAATTGAAAAACAAAAACTAACCTACTAGTGGGTTGCCTCCCACTCAGCGCTTGTTTTTAGTCATTAGCTTGACTATTGGAAAGAGATTGGATTCATGGTGGTTTCAACAGAGACTTTGAGTGTCTCTGTGAATATCTCTTCATCCAAGGAGGTGTATAGGCATTATGATCATGAGGCTTTCCAAGGAAAGAGAAATCAGAATCAGGGCGGGAGCGAAGCTTGGGCGGTCTACTGCGTTTTCCTGCATTCAAAACAATGTGATCAGAAGGTTTAATCTTAGGTGATTTGTACCTTACCTTTGATGCAGATCTGATGTTTAGGGCTTTCTGCTTATGAGCAGTTGCAGGTACTGAAGATGTTAGAGCAGGTTCAAGAGGAACTGCCATCTTCTTCTTTCCACTATCAGATACTGTAGTTCCACCAATCTGAACTTCTTCTTCCAGATCACCTTCAGTGGAGATCATCTTCTTTGCATGAACTCGCGAAGTTTCAACTGGTGGTGTTTTATTCACCTTCTTATCCATCACTTTTATGCAGTTAACCACTTCTAGCTCTTGTCTGGAAGGTTTAGGAACCTTAGGATATGGCACTGGGGGCTTGTAAGCTTGTTCTGGTACTGTTGCAGGTTTCTGGACATGTGTGCGTTTTGTGTCGATCGTTGCATAATGTGTGTCGATCGATGCAAGGCGATTCTGTTTCTCGAAAGAACTCGAAATTGCCGTCAGAATGGCGTGTCGATCGTCACTAAGGGGTGTCGATCGATGCATGTATCAGGCAGACAATATTCATCCAGAAAATCCGAGATTATGCTCTCTTCTTCTTCCAGCAAGTCAATCTCATCCCTTAAGGTCACAGCTTTGATGGATCTACACTGTTCAGCTTTCCTAGCTTCATTACGCCTTTCTATTGCTCCAGCTTTTTGTTGAACTTGGACATCTAGCTTCTTCAAATGTGTGCTCAAGTATTCAAACTTCCCATTCAGATTTCCATGTATAGCTTCCAGCTTCCTGTCGAAGTTTGCAGCAATCTTAGCTTGATCCTCTAGCAACTGCTCCATCATGGATTCTATCTTGCTCTCATAAGCTCTGTTTCCTTGAAACCCAGGACCATTTATGTAGTTCCTCTCCTCTTCATATCTTTCCAGTAACTGCTCCATCATACTTATCAGCTTACCATATTGTTTATTTTGAGGAGGAACAGGCTGATATGATGGAGATTCATAATCTCTGGTGAATGAATAGGAACCATAGCCTCCGCAGAACGAGTTATTCTGCTGATTTTCCAACATCTGTTCCATCATTCCCATTATTCTTTCGCACTGTGCCGATCGATGCAGAGTAGCGTCGATCGATGCAAGCTCGAGAATGCAACGATCGACACACTGGACAGTGTCGATCGATGCAAAGCGATTACAGGCGTACCTGAAACGCAAGAACAGAAAAAAAAAAAAAAATTAGTAGCAAAAATTAAAAACGAAAATCCTAGTCTAAACCCTAAGTTCAAATCTATCGAGGATTCAAAAGAGTCCCCGGCAACGGCGCCAAAAACTTGATAGGTCTAGTTTTAACCCTATTCTAACTGCAAGTGCACAGTGATGTAGTTGTAGTACTTAGGGTATCGAATCCACAGGGACTCTGGTCAACGATAGATTTAGAACTATTAAGATTAAACTAGGAGAAAGCAAAGGTGATTAAACTAAAAGAAAAGCAGAAAAGTAAATAGCAGCGAGTTTGTGAGCAAGGAAGCGAAGCGTTAGGTTTCAGGAGTTCTCAGGAAATCAGGAACGCAAGCAATCAATCTATCTAAATCCAATCAATAACTATTCTAGAACTCAAACACTGATATAGAATTAACCAAATTCCTTTGCGATAATTCTCTAAGTCTAAGTGCAGCAAACCAAACTTCCGTTTGCGTGAACTAACAGATTAAACTAGCATTAATTCCAAGTTTGATATGTTCACAATTAACCTGAACCAAACTTCCGTTTGCGAACAGTTTAATTGCTTATCTAAATTCTTTCTAGTTAAATTAACCAACTTCCGCTGAATTAATCAACCTAACATCATAACTCTGATTAGCTACTTCAGATTTAGCATTAAGAACAACTTAGATAAAGAACTAGCAGATATGAATCTCTACAGATCAATTAAACTATAATTCTCTGAAATACCTAATGAGAATCCTTCAACCTAACAGGTAATCTACTCAAACATGTTCATCGAAACAGAAAACATCTTGAATAGAAAACCAAATATCATAAAACAGAATAATCAACAGGGGTTCGAAATCCTCTCTCTTTCGAGAGCAAGATCAGCCCCTCAACTCTCTGAAAATAAAATAAGACTTAAAAGTAAAGCGTAGCCTAAACAATGGCTTAAAAACCCTTATATAATAGCTAAAACACGTTTTGGGCTTCTGTGTAAATATCTGGGCTTTTCTGCAAAATCAGCATTCTTCATTAAATCGGCGAGTCTGGCCCATTCGCATATGCAACGATCGATGCAGGTGTGCAACGATCGACGCAGTCTCCAAAACTGGACAGTGAACTCTGTCTCTCGGACCAAATCTCCAAAATACACCAAACAGCTCCAAAATCTCCACTTCTGCTCCAAATGTGTCTAAACCTGTAAACATACTAAAAAGACTCCAAAACATAACATAAGACTCGATAAATAAGGCATATACCATGGTTAAAACCGGTAAAATCCATGGTATATCACCGTCTTCCTCTCTCTCTGATTCATTCCAGCTTGGTCTAGCAGCCTAATCCATAGCTTGTAAGCGTGTGGATACCAAGGAGGAGCCGGTAATCATCTGCTCTAAGTGATCTCGACATTACCAATCAATCCGCTGCACTCTAAAAGAGGTAATGATCCTGATCTGTATGATTCAACTACAAATCACCTAGATCCTAGTTAATTATGTGCTAGGTTGTAACCTGAGAATTACACCAAGAACACACATAATCCTACACGTCGACCGTATTTTGGATACGGGGTATCACATTCTTCCCCACTTACAGGAATTTGGTCCCCGAATTCTCCGTCACTAACAGACTTCAAATCGGTTACGAATCCTGCAAGTTGCTTCATCACTTCATTCTGACGCTTCCATACTCGAACATTGCTGCCTAACACTGACCTCAACCCTAGTCCAATCTGACATCTCAAACTGGTGTACCCTGATCCGCTCCACTCTTAACTGTCTCCATCGGTCTCAATCTTTAAACTCATTCCCTGATAGCTTCTCTGCTCTGATTCTCACTTCGGCTTCCCCACTTTGCTTCGACCTCCACATCCTTTGGATTGCGACTTTCTGTCTTCTTTCTGGGACACTCTTCAAGAATCTGATCATCTGCTTCCGTCTGACTGATTTCAACAACATCACTGATCCTTCTTTCCCAATCTTTTTGCTAACTCATCATTCTCGGCTTCTTTCTGTCGGTCGCTTGATAAACTGATACATTCTCCACTAACTATGTTTACCATTGCTTCACGGTCTGATCTACTGGTCTCGCGATGTCTTGACACTTCATCTCGCTTTCGGGTTCGGGTTCGGTCTCGGATTCACATCGCATTGCCATTCCGTCCTACATTCAATTCAACAACTCACTGGAACAATTAGTTTCATCCCGTTCTATCCCCGATATCACTTTCCCACAGAAATATGGTTACTTAATCATGTACCCGACGGTTACTCGTGATTAAATAACAATACACTATAAGTCTGTTCCCTCGTGAATTGACGGTTGAACACAACCGTTCTTAATCAGCTCCAAAACCCGAAATAAAACTAAAATAAAATTAACACCTTACCTCCTTAATAAAACTGAGAAAAGCTACCAATCACTACTCAAATTCCGAACTACCAACAATTCAACGGTCTCTAAGACCAAAAATAACCAGTCTACCAAAAACTACGCACGCTAATACTACACAATCTATCGCACAAACAAATCAATCAATCAATCAAGCAAGAAATGAAACAAGCAGTTACCACACACATTCACACAATCTAATGATCGGTCGGATGCGTCGTCAGTCCGGGTTCAGGTCATGATGAATGGTCGTCAGTTCCGCTCATCATTTAGTTTCACACAGTAATCCATTTGCTTTCAGAACCATCTCAATCATGCAAATAGTTACTATGCTACTCAAAACGATCAGCTGAACACTCTGCATCCACCACATACATAAAACGATATATCATACGTCATAAGGTTTTTAGTACATGGTCCTGATCAGAGTCCCTACACACATGGCCGCCATCATATCCAAAAACCCATACTGCGCCGCTATACATCCGAAAAGTCAAAGACGACACGCAAAGTCGCCTATCCGCTGATCTATCTACAAGACAAAAAGAAGTTAGTGCCCCCACTTACCTGGCCTAACTACTCCTATCCTAACCTAACGCCTCCAGCAAGACCGAAATGCCCAACACCACTGGCAAAATGGCTCGCTGAAGTATTCGCTAGCAGGTGCGCCGGGAGGGTGTGGCGAGTGTGTGTCTCGAGATGGTGCTCCGATATGCTGTGGCTCGGCTATCGGGCAAGGATGAGCAACGTGACCTGCGCGGACACACAACTGACAGACTGGAGTGGACGCTGAACGTGGTCCACGATAATGCACGGGCGCCTGATGACCATAGCTACCACACAACTGACAAAGAGAAGTCGGCTCGATCGGGGAATCGATGAAACAATCGGGTGTGCGATGACCCTCACCTCTACAAAACTGGCAAGTCCTCGCTAGCTCGGGTCGAGGTGGTGGAACGACTGGCATCAGAATGACTGGTGGCTAACTGGGCTCAGGATCTCTGCAACTAGGTCCAGCTCGATAATCCTCTGGTACTAGTGCTCGGTACGGCTCTACATCGGGTATACACGGTCCTGATCCGGCAATCGGGCATGTCAACGCTCCATGGCCCTCTGGTACTGCTGGCGGTGTCTCTATCATCTCGGCTGGTGACAAGACTGGCTCAAACTGCGCTTCGTAGACGCTGGTGACATAACCATGTCGAACGGTGTACGGGGTAATCCAGGTCGTAGGTCCGGCT
This sequence comes from Orychophragmus violaceus, assembly GCA_030180135.1. Lineage (NCBI taxonomy): Eukaryota > Viridiplantae > Streptophyta > Magnoliopsida > Brassicales > Brassicaceae > Orychophragmus > Orychophragmus violaceus. The sequence goes on from CM058230.1 coordinate 92,757,352, forward strand.
GGTGATGAGGCCCATCCTGCTGCTCTAACACATCCTCAAGCATCGCTACCTGCTCATCCATCCACTGCTCCCGATGCGGATACTGCTCCAGGTCTATAGGCTCCATATCTAAATCAAGCCGAACGGTAGTGGACTCAGTAAATAGTCCTCCACATGAAGTGGCGGGGAAAACTCGGGCGTCTCAAGAATCGATGACTGAAACATCGGTGGTACGTCTGATGCTGCAAGTGTCTGTGGCACATCTGGCTCTAGCCACTGCGGTGGTAACTGTAACTCAACATCTGCTCCTCCCAAGAATCCCGTCATCCCTGAAACTGAACCAACTGACCCTGCTGCGAACCGACTCATCCCTGCTGACTCATGCTGCTCAACAGTAACTACTCCACGCACACACACACAGACACCTCCACTCCACCCAGGACACACTGCTATAAGACTGCAACCTAGATAGCTAGAGTTTCCATGTGTTCGGCCCTAGGACATGACCCCGTATTCTCCGAATCACACACCTACCGGCGTCACCCGATAGGTTAACACCATAACCAGAATCACCGTGATCTAGTTAGGTAAAACCCGAGGATCCAATCAGGTCGGAAGTACCGGAACGTAAACAAAACCTAGGCATGCGGAATCTAACGCACCCTAGAGTCCTAGTGCAGAAATGTAAACACGCAGACTCGCTGGGACTCTAGCACAGATCACGCAGTCAATATCAATATTAATAGCAAACCCCAATCATTCCGCAAGCCTCTACACTACCAATCTCACCGCTCTGACTAGGTAAGATACCTAGTCAGCACCACTAACTTACCCGGTCCCGTGACCGGAGTAAGTGTCCACAGCAACTGCTCGGCCCAACACCGAGCAGTCTAACAAGCCTGCACACAAATCTCACAACAACAGCAATACAATCACGCAATCACAATCAATCACACGATCACAACACAAGCAGGACTATTAGGGTTTCTAAGTCTTTTAATCCATTCTTATCCGTTACCTTGGGTTAGCGGATTGCTAACCCGTAGACGGCTTACAACTCACTCCACTTCCTTTATAATCTCAATCTATATATCTTTTAACAACTCCTCGATCTGTCGGTTAAAAGTTAGTAAACTTACTAACTCCCCGACGTCTCATTATTATTTAATTGATTCATTACCCATTCCCGCTATTAAACCTAAACTCCAATCCCGTTATAATATTCTATACGTTCGATTAGGTTTAACTCGTATTTTAATGTCATCTTAATTCCCGTATATAGATTCATTCATTATCGTTCTTATACATATATAGATGCATATACGGTCCTAATCAAACGGTCGCTATATGAATGCGTCAATAAATTTTACTAACAACCTAACGGCACACAATCGATTAACCTTCTAATTCTCAAACCCTAACATGCTTATTCGATCCTAACCGGTTTATCATTAAGCGACCATTGAATTATCAATTATTAATCAGGTTATTAACGGGTATGCAAGCCTAGTACAACGGTTTCTCGATTTCCGGTCTATATGAATCTAAAGGTCCGTGAGCCGACTCACAGTGAGATAAGTGCGGGAATGGCGGCTCGATGCAGATGTGAATCCCGAGACGTCCGACACGAACCCCAAACTCCCGAATCTCGAACTCCGAACTCTCGAATCTCGAACTCCGAACTCTCGAATCTCGAACTCCGAACTACGAATATCCCAGAAATCTCCGAACGGCCATTGACCAAGCGTTGACCGGCTTGATCTCCGGCGCTGACCGCGTTGACCGGCGGCGTTGACCGGCGACGTTGACCGTTGACCGAAGGTTGAACGTTGACTTTGACTTGAACCGGTTGACTTTCCAAACCAAACCGGTTGAACCACTGAACCATCTGAACCAACTGAACCGGTCTAATTAGAACCGGTTAGGTTAAACCAGTTTTGGTCAAACATTGACCGGTTTGACCTAACCGTTGACCAAGGCTAAACCAGCCTATACCAAACCCAATCTTGAACCAAACCAGACCATCCCACTCCTTGAAGAACCGGCTTCAATCTGACGGCGGCGAGGCTTCTCCGGTGACCGGCTCCGGCGTTGACCGGCAGTGGTCCGGCGTTGACCGGCCGGTTCACCCCTTTTTCCGGTGACTCAGAAGACGATCCACCTATCAAACTGACCGCAAAGAAGATATCTAACCATCCATGGCTTCAAAACATTCAGATCTGATGAAGGAAGAGAGATATCCACCAAACCCTAATCTGCGGATGATTCCGGCCATATTCCGGAGAGCTCCGGCGACGGAGACGACGGTGGCTGACTGGAGATTGTAGAGGAGGGAGAGAGGAAGCTATATCACTTTGCAGAAGTTGATTTGGGTTTATATTGAAGAAGTTATGGCATTTTTGGTGAAAGAAGGTCTTATGAACACTCAAGAACACTTTGAATGTTCTTGAGGTTCTATGAAGATTCAAGACTTTTTCTGGGTTTTTTGGGCAAGTGGGATGAACATAGAGAGAGAGGAGAGAGAGGTCGTGGGTGTGAGGTAGAGAGAAGTTTTTGTGAGCTCAAATGAAGTTTTCTCTTCACATGCTTGTTTTCCTTCCATGCAAAAAGATGCATGAACCACCATGCATTGACACCTAACCATGAGATGTGGCGACCCTGGGGCATTGAAACTTGTCCTTCTGAGTGTTTTGAGTCCAAAAATCCTTCCCTAAACCGGCCTTGACCAACATTAAACCCCTTTTGACCCGTTGCTTCGGTTTCCTCGGTTTCGCGGATATTGTTTTAGAAAATATCAACTGATTCCAATAAATCCCCAAACCTCTACAAACTGATTCTCCATGCTATTTGATGAATTTAGCATTTTGAATCACTCCGTTCGGACTTACGTAGCTTTGGTTATGAATTTTTGGAGTTTCTTCGGGTTTGTCGGTTTCCATTCCCGACAAGCCGAAAAACACATTTCCGCTCCGATTCTTCCAATTCTGATCTTCTAAACATTCTTTATATTGAAACATAAGAATATTTGGCCCGTCTCGGCTTCCGTCTCGAACTTTGGCAAAATTACCACTTTGCCCCTCACTCGGCAAAAATGACAATTTTGCCCTCGGTTGACTTTTTGCTGGCCGTTGACCGTATTTTGGATACGGGGTATCACATTTTTCCCCACTTACAGGAATTCGGTCCCCGAATTCTCCGTCACTAACAGACTTCAAATCGGTTACGAATCCTGCAAGTTGCTTCATCACTTCATTCTGACGCTTCCATACTCGAACATTGCTGCCTACCACTGACCTCAACCCTAGTCCAATCTGACATCTCAATCTGGTGTACCCTGATCCGCTCCACTCTTAACTGTCTCCATCGGTCTCAATCTTTAAACTCATTCCCTGATAGCTTCTCTGCTCTGATTCTCACTTCGGCTTCCCCACTTTGCTTCGACCTCCACATCCTTCGGATTGCGACTTTCTGTCTTCTTTCTGGGACACTCTTCAATAATCTGATCATATGCTTCCGTCTGACTGATTTCAACAACATCACTGATCCTTCTTTCCCAATCTTTTTGCTAACTCATCATTCTCGGCTTCTTTCTGTCGGTCGCTTGATAAGCTGATATATTCTCCACTAACTATGTTTACCACTGCTTCACGGTCTGATCTACTGGTCTCACGATGTCTTGACACTTCATCTCGCTTTCGGGTACGGGTTCGGTCTCGGATTCACATCGCATTGCCATTCCGTCCTACATTCAATTCAACAACTCACTGGAACAATTAGTTTCATCCCGTTCTATCCCCGATATCACTTTCCCATAGAAATATGGTTACTTAATCACGTACCCGACGGTTACTCGTGATTAAATAACAATACACTATAAGTCTGTTCCCTCGTGAATTGACGGTTGAACACAACCGTTCTTAATCAGCTCCAAAACCCGAAATAAAACTAAAATAAAATTAACACCTTACCTCCTTAATAAAACTGAGAAAAGCTACCAATCACTACTCAAATTCCGAACTACCAACAATTCAACGGTCTCTAAGAACAAAAACAATCAGTCTACCAAAAACTACGCACGCTAATACTACACAATCTATCGCACAAACAAATCAATCAATCAATCAACCAAGAAATGAAACAAGCAGTTACCACACACATTCACACAATCTAATAATCGGTCGGATGCGTCGTCAGTCCGGGTTCAGGTCATGATGAACGGTCGTCAGTTCCGCTCATCATTTAGTTTCACACAGTAATCCATTTGCTTTCAGAACCATCTCAATCATGCAAATAGTTACTATGCTACTCAAAACGATCAGCTGAACACTCTGCATCCACCACATACATAAAACGATATATCATACGTCATAAGGTTTTTAGTACATGGTCCTGATCAGAGTCCCTACACACATGGCCGCCATCATATCCAAAAACCCATACTGCGCCGCTATACATCCAAAAAGTCAAAGACGAAAGTCGCCTATCCGCCGATCTATCTACAAGACAAAAAGAAGTTAGTGCCCCCACTTACCTGGCCTAACTACTCCTATCCTAACCTAACGCCTCCAGCAAGACCGAAATGCCCAACACCACTGGCAAAATGGCTCGCTGAAGTATTCGCTGGCAGGTACGTCGGGAGGGTGTGGCGAGTGTGTGTCTCGAGATGGTGCTCCGACATGTTGTGGCTCGGCTATCGGGCAAGGATGAGAAACGTGACCTGCGCGGCCACACAACTGACAGACTGGAGTGGACGCTGAACGTGGTCCACGATAACGCACGGGCACCTGATGACCATAGCTACCACACAACTGACAAAGAGAAGTCGGCTCGATCGGGGAATCGATGAAACAATCGGGTGTGCGATGACCCCTCACCTCTACAAAACTGGCAAGTCCTCGCTGGCTCGGGTCGAGGTGGTGGAACGACTGGCATCAGAATGACTGGTGGCTAACTGGGCTCAGGATCTCTGCAACTAGGTCCAGCTCGATAATCCTCTGGTACTGGTGCTCGGTACGGCTCTACATCGGGTATACACGGTCCTGATCCGGCAATCGGGCATGTCGACGCTCCATGGCCCTCTGGTACTGCTGGCGGTGTCTCTATCATCTCGGCTGGTGACAAGACTGGCTCAAACTGCGCTCCGTAGACGCTGGTGACATAACCATGTCGAACGGTGTACGGGGTAATCCAGGTCGTAGGTCCGGCTGGTGATGAGGCCCATCCTGCTGCTCTAACACATCCTCAAGCATCGCTACCTGCTCATCCATCCGCTGCTCCCGATGCGGATACTGCTCCAGGTCTATAGGCTCCATATCTAGATCAAGCCGAACGGTAGTGGACTCAGTAAATAGTCCTCCACATGAAGTGGCGGGGAAAACTCGGGCGTCTCAAGAATCGATGACTGAAACATCGGTGGTACATCTGATGCTGCAAGTGTTTGTGGCACAGCCGGCTCTAGCCACTGCGGTGGTAACTGTAACTCAACATCTGTTCCTCCCAAGAATCCCATCATCCCTGAAACTGAACCAACTGACCCTGATGCGAACCGACTCATCCCTGCTGACTCATGCTGCTCAACAATAACTACTCCACGCACACACACACAGACACCTCCACTCCACCCATGACACACTGCTGTAAGACTGCAACCAAACACACGAAACATTAGTACAGATCATACAAAAATTCTACTTCCCATCCCAACCCCGGGTTTAACGGACGCGGCTCGGTTTCCTAATGGATGCTTGTGTGACACATTTGACTCGATAAAACACGGAAAACACTCAAAAATGAAATGTTTCTAAACCCATGCAGAACCATGCTCTGATACCACCTTGTCTGTAATGCCCCTTTCCCATTCTCCGCTGACCGTCGAGCTGACCGGTCAACAATCAAACAAGAACATGACCGATCGAACCCGAGCAAGTCGAACAGGAAAAGTTCGTCACATGACGAAGTCAGAGACGGATCGGTTTGAGACAAAGGCTCGCACTAATCCATATTTGACCTCGATATCCTCACTTCCGTAATACAAGTTGTACACCTTGTACCACTTCGGTGAGTTGTGTCGGTTCGGACGAAACCTCATATCAGGGAAACAGTTTCATTTCTGAGTAACCAAACGTCCAGCACAACGTTTAATAGATTTTTTACAAACAATCGTCATCTCAAAGCACATAAGTAAATCAAACACATAAAATGGCGCCAAAGCCGAACCGAAAATAAAACATCCAAAACTCCGAATCAAATCCCGTCACAAGCCATCCCAAAACTACACCGAGGCCTCCCGCGTCCGTCGCTGCTAAACCTGAAAACACAAAAAGAGTCTAATGAGCGATCTAAGATCACACAGTGAATCGGCTCCCCACTAAAGGCTTCTAGTCTATCTAGAACTACAGATTCCCGCCCCAAAACCCAAAATAACAATCAACAGGAATAAATGGTCGATCACGCACTACCATGTCGTGATAAACCCACACACATAATCAATGCCAAAGATAAAGAGAATTAAGGAAATCGAAGGCACTGCGGCACATGTCCTCGATTGGACTCGATCTATCTAACGCGCAATAAAGGGAAAATAACAAAACAACGCTGGGCCCTACGAACTTGGTAACTTCCACGGGTTTACATCGTCACCTATATGGTAACTAACCCACGACTCCTAAACGTGTACAGAAGGTCCCACGAATAGGACACCGTTCTCCGTCCACGATACGCGGTGACTCGGACTACCCCTAGATAGCCAGAGTTTCCATGTGATTCGGCCCTAGGACATGACCCCGTATTCTCCGAATCACACACCTACCGGTGTCACCCGATAGGTTAACACCATAACCAGAATCACCGTGATCCAGTTAGGTAAAACCCGAGGATCCAATCGGGTAGGTGATAGGTCTAGTTTTAATCCCTATACTAACTGCAAGTGCACAGTGATGTAGTTGTAGTACTTAGGGTATCGAATCCACAGGGACTCCAGTCAACGATAGAATTAAAACAGAAGAGATTAAACTAGGAGAAAGCAATATGGGAAAGCAGTAAATCAGCAAGCATAAAGTAAATAGCAGCGAGTTGTGAGCAAGGAAACAAAGCGTTAAGTCTAGGGAGTTCTCAGGAAATCAGGAACACAGGCAATCAGTCAAGCGGGATCTAATTAAGAACTGTTCTAGAACTCAAACACAGATTTAGATTTAACCAACTGGCATTGCTAGAATTCTCTAAGTCTAAGTGCAGCAATCCAAATCTCTTTGCAATTACTAACAGATTAAACCAGCTTTAATTCCAAGTTTGATATGTTCACAATTAAACTAAACCAAATCTCTTTGCGAGTAATTTATTTGCTCATCTAGGTTCTTTCTAGCTAATTAACCAACTGTCGTTGCATCAATCAACCTAACATCATAAATTTGGATAGCTACTTTAGATTAAGCATTAAGAACAATCCTAGACGAAGAACTAGCAGATATGAATCCCTACAGATTGATTAAACTATAATTCCATGAAATCCCTAATGAGAATCCCTAAACTTAACAGGTAATCTACTCAGACATGTTCATCGAAACAGAAAACCTCTTGAATAGAAAACCAAATATCATAAAACAAAGTAAAGATCTGGGGTTCAAAATCCTCTCTCTTTCGAGAACAGGATTCGCCCCTAACTCTCTCTGAAATAAAATAAGACTTAAGAAAAGCGTAGCCTAAACAAGTGGCTAAAAACCCTAATATATAGTCTAAAACACGTTTTGGGCTTCTGTGTAAATATCTGGGCTTTTCTGCAATATCAGCATTCTTCATTAAACCGCCGAGTCTGGCCCATTCGCGCTATGCATCGATCGATGCAGGTGTGCAACGATCGACGCAATCCTCAAATCTGGACAGTGAACTCTGTCTCTCGGACCAAATCTCCAAAATGCACCAAACAGCTCCAAAATCTCCACTTCTTCTCCAAATGTGCTTGTACCTAATAAAGCCTGTAAAAGACTCTAAAGAAACACAAATAGACTCTAAAACACACTTATATCATGGTCTAAAACTAGTAAAAACCATGATATATCAACTCCCCCACACTTAGCCTTTGCTTGCCCTCAAGCAAAACAGAGAACTAAAATGCAGTGAAGAGGTTTGAAAACTCTTCAGAAACTCTTTTCATCCTAGAAGCAGTAACACTCAGATTCCCCTTAGTAAACCACATGAAAGAATCAACCTGCAGACATCAAGACTAACATATACTTCCCCCACACTTAGCAATTGTCCTAAGTAAATTCCACAATCACATTCAAGCATTCAAATTCTCCCTACTGACTTCTGCAAGTATTTAAGTGCGGCCTCACCTAAGGAGTATCGATCAAAGGCACATGGATTCTTACCTTATCAGCTCTAGACCACCATACTATCTTTCTCTAGTCCCTTTCTTCTCTTTTCCCTTCCTTAGCATTCTGATTTTTCCCCATTGGGTATCATTTTTTTTTTTTTATCAGTGCTCTTCCCGTTAAGGGGTGTACCTTGGATACATTCCATGGATGCACAGTATATGAGAGTTTCAGCTACCATTCCCATGACCACTTCGGAGTTACTAACTCATCCTCAGTTTATTATTATTATTTTTTTTTTATGGAAGGGGAGAAGGGAACTAGATAGGACAGGTTTACAGGCTGTGTCAGAACTAACAAAGGAATCCGACACAAAGTATACCAAGCCCTTAGGTGAGAAAATCTAAGTCTGTATTAGGGTGAAGTCAGTAAAAGGATCCTCTGATACCTGAAGTGATGTGGGTGTCCTCAGTAGGTTGATCCATGTCTGGGTTTTCTAATAGTCAGAGATAATCTGCAGCTTCATCCCAATGGTTACTTAAGTTCCTGCAAGTGCTACTAATCTTCTCAAAAAATCATTGTTTCTTACTTAAACAAATTTTGACTCAATAAAACAAAAATTTTGAAAAAATTAACTGACTCTAAGAAAACAAAAGAAAGAAGTTAGTAGAACCTCCCCCACACTTAAGACACACTGTCCCCAGTAGTGTCAAGCTTAGGGTCGGTGAGAATAAATAATCAAATCGAAACAATCCGAAAAGTTGCAGAACACGTACCTGTCGTCGCCCTGTGTCGATCGATGCCACAAGGGTGTCGATCGATGCAAGGTGAATATGCTCGCGGTTATGTGAATAACCGATGTCTAAACCGCAATTGATTCGGTAAACCGTAAATCGCGATTGCATCGACCGATGCACTAGGTGTGTCGATCGATGCAAGGCGATTCTGCATGTTTCTCAAGCCTTTGAACATACAAAAACAGAAAAATTAAAAACACCAAATCAAATTGAAAAACGAAAACTAAAACGAACCTAACAGTGGGTTGCCTCCCACTCAGCGCTTGTTTTGAGTCCTTAGCTTGACTATGGGAAGATATCAGATTCATGGCGGTTTCAACAGAGACTTTGAATGTCTCTGTGAATATCTCTTCATCCAGGGTGGTGTGTATGCTGTCAGATCATGAGGTCTCCCAAGGAAAGAGTAAACAGAACCGGAGCAGGAGCGAAGCTTGGGTGGAATACTGCGTTTTCCTGCATTCAAAGTGATGCAGTCAGGATGTTTAAGCTTAGCTGTTTTGTGCCTTACCTTTGGTGGAGATCTGATGTTTGGAGCTTTCTGCTTATGAGCAGTTACAGGTACTGAAGATGTTAGAGCAGGTTCAAAAGGAATTGCCATCTTCTTCTCTCTACTATCAGATATTGTAGTTCCACCAATCTGAACTTCTTCTTTCAGATGACCATCAGTGGAGATCATCTTCTTTGCATATCCCAACACAGGAGAATGAACTCGCAAAGCTTCAGCAGGTGGAGTTTCATTCATCTCCTTATCCACCACTACCATGCACTTGACTACACTCTGCTCATGTTTAGACCTTATTGGAACTTTTGGGAATGGTATTGGAGGTTTGTAGATCCTTTCCTTAGCAAAAACATCAGATTTGGGCGAAATTGGGTCTGCTCGACTGTCGCGTCGACCAACGCAGAGTGGGTGTCGGTCGTTATTGAATTGATGTCGACCTTCAGTGTCGACAATGGTCAATTTCTGTTCGTCGTAAGAACTCGAAATTGCAGTCAGAACTGCGTGTCGACTGACACTAAGGGGTGTCGATCGATGCATGTCTAAGACATACAATATTCATCCAGAAAATCTGAGATTATGCTCTCTTCTTCACCTAGCAACTCAATCTCATCTCTTAAGATCACAGCTTTGATAGATTTGTACTGTTCAGCTTTCCTAGCTTCATTATGCCTTTGTATTGCTTGAGATGTCTGTTGGATTTGGACATCCAACTTCTTCACTTGTGTGCTCAGAGATTCAAACTTCCCATTCAGATTTTTATGCATAGCATCCAACTTCCTGTCGAAGTCTACAACAGTCTTGGTCTGATCCTCTAGTAACTGCTCCATCATGCTCATCAGCTTATTAGACTGTGTATTGTGAGGAGGAACAGGCTGATATGATGGAGATTCATAATCTCTGGTGAATGAATAGGAACCATAGCCTCAGCAGAACGAGTTATTCTGCTGATTTTCCAACATCCGTTCCATCATTCCCATCATTCTTTCACAATGTGTCGATCGATGCATAGTTGCGTCGATCGATGCAAGCTCGAGAATAAAACGATCGACACACAGGACCGTGTCGATCGATGCAGGGCGATTACAGGCGTACCTGAAACGCAAGAACAGAAAAAAAAAATTAGTAGCAAAAAATAAAAACGAAAAACCTAGTCTAAACCCTAAGTTCAAATCTATCGAAGACTCAAAAGAGTCCCCGGCAACGGCGCCAAAAACTTGATAGGTCTAGTTTTAATCCCTATACTAACTGCAAGTGCACAATAATGTAGTTGTAGTACTTAGGGTATCGAATCCACAGGGACTCCGGTCAACGATAGAATTAAAACAGAAGAGATTAAACTAGGAGAAAGCAATATGGGAAAGCAGTAAATCAGCAAGCAGAAAGTAAATAGCAGCGAGTTGTGAGCAAGGAAACGAAGCGTTAAGTCTAGGGAGTTCTCAGGAAATCAGGAACACAGGCAATCAGTCAAGCGGGATCTAATTAAGAACTGTTCTAGAACTCAAACACAGATATAGAATTAACCAACTGTCGTTGCGAGAATTCTCTAAGTCTAAGTGCAGCAATCCAAATCTCTTTGCAATTACTAACAGATTAAACCAGCTTTAATTCCAAGTTTGATATGTTCACAATTAAACTAAACCAAATCTCTTTGCGAGTAATTTAATTGCTCATCTAGGTTCTTTCTAGCTAATTAACTAATTGTCGTTGCATCAATCAACCTAACATCATAAATCTGGATATCTACTTCAGATTAAGCATTAAGAACAATCCTAGACGAAGAACTAGCAGATATGAATCCCTACAGATTGATTAAACTATAATTCCATGAAATCCCTAATGAGAATCCCTAAACTTAACAGGTAATCTACTCAGACATGTTCATCGAAACAGAAAACCTCTTGAATAGAAAACCAAATATCATAAAACAAAGTAAAGATCTGGGGTTCAAAATCCTCTCTCTTTCGAGAACAGGATTCGCCCCTAACTCTCTCTGAAATAAAATAAGACTTAAGAAAAGCGTAGCCTAAACAAGTGGCTAAAAACCCTAATATATAGTCTAAAACACGTTTTGGGCTTCTGTGTAAATATCTGGGCTTTTCTGCAATATCAGCATTCTTCATTAAACCGCCGAGTCTGGCCCATTCGCGCTATGCATCGATCGATGCAGGTGTGCAACGATCGACGCAATCCTCAAATCTGGACAGTGAACTCTGTCTCTCGGACCAAATCTCCAAAATGCACCAAACAGCTCCAAAATCTCCACTTCTTCTCCAAATGTGCTTGTACCTAATAAAGCCTGTAAAAGACTCTAAAGAAACACAAATAGACTCTAAAACACACTTATATCATGGTCTAAAACTAGTAAAAACCATGATATATCAGTAGGAAGTACCGGAACGTAAACAAAACCTAGGCTTGCGGAATCTAACGCACCCTAGAGTCCTAGTGCAGAAATGTAAACACGCAGACTCGCTGGGACTCTAGCACAGATCACGCAGTCAATATCAATATTAATAGCAAACCCCAACCATTCCACAAGCCTCTACACTACCAATCTCACCGCTCTGACTAGGTAAGATACCTAGTCAGCACCACTAACTTACCCGGTCCCGTGACCGGAGTAAGTGTCCACAGAAACTGCTCGGCCCAACACCGAGCAGTCTAACAAGCCTGCACACAAATCTCACAACAACAGCAATACAATCACGCAATCACAATCAATCACACGATCACAACACAAGCAGACCTATTAGGGTTTCTAAGTCTTTTATTCCATTCTTATCCGCTACCTTGGGTTAGCGGATTGCTAACCCGTAGACGGCTTACAACTCACTCCACTTCCTTTATTATCTCAATCTAGATATATTTTAACAACTCCTCGATCTGTCGGTTTAAAGTTAGTAAACTTACTAACTCCCCGACGTCTCATTATTATTTAATTGATTCATTACCCATTCCCGCTATTAAACCTAAACCCCAATCCCGTTATAATATTCTATACATTCGGTTAGGTTTAACTCGTATTTTAATGTCGTCTTAATTTCCGTATATAGATTCATTCATTATCGTTCTTATACATATATAGATGCATATACGGTCCTAATCAAACGGTGGCTATATGAATGCGTCAATCAATTTTACTAAAAACCTAACGGCACACAATCGATTAACCTTTTAATTCTCAAACCCTAACATGCTTATTCGATCCTAACCGGTTTATCATTAAATGACTATTTAATTATCAATTATTAATCAGGTTATTAACGGGTATGCAAGCCTAGTACTACGGTTTCTCGATTTCTGGTCTATATGAATCTAAAGGTCTGTGAGCCGACTCACAGTGAGATAAGTGCGGGAATGGCGGCTCGATGCAGATGTGAATCCCGAGACGTCCGACACGAACCCCCAACTCCCGAATCTCGAACTCCGAACTCTCGAATCTCGAACTCCGAACTCTCGAATCTCGAACTCCGAACTACGAATATCCCAGAAATCTCGGAACAGCCATTGACCAAGCGTTGACCGTCTTGATCTCCGGCGCTGACCGCGTTGACCGGCGACGTTGACCGTTGACCGAAGGTTGACCGTTGACTTTGACTTGAACCGGTTGACTTTCCAAACCAAACCGGTTGAACCACTGAACCATCTGAACCAACTGAACCGGTCTAATTAGAACCGGTTAGGTTAAACCGGTTTTGGTCAAATATTGACCGGTTTGACCTAACCGTTGACCAAGGCTAAACCAGCCTATACCAAACCCAATCTTGAACCAAACCAGACCATCCCACTCCTTGAAGAACCGGCTTCAATCTGACGGCGGCGAAGCTTCTCCGGTGACCGGCTCCGGCGTTGACCGGCGGTGGTCCGGCGTGACCGGCCGGTTCACCCCTTTTTCCGGTGACTCAGAAGACGATCCACCTATCAAACTGACCGCAAAGAAGATATCTAACCATCCATGGCTTCAAAACATTCAGATCTGATGAAGGAAGAGAGATATCCACCAAACCCTAATCCGCGGATGCATTCCGGCCAGATTCTGGCGAGCTCCGGCGACGGAGACGACGGTGGCTGACTGAAGATTGTAGAGGAGGGAGAGAGGAAGCTATATCACTTTGAAGAAGTTGATTTGGGTTTATTTTGGTGAAAGAAGGTCTTATGAACACTCAAGAACACCTTGAATGTTCTTGAGGTTCTATGAAGATTCAAGGCTTTTTCTGGGTTTTCTGGGCAAGTGGGATGAACATAGAGAGAGAGGAGAGAGAGGTCGTGGGTGTGATGTAGAGAGAGGTTTTTGTGAGCTCAAATGAAGTTTTCTCTTCACATGCTTTTTTTCCTTCCATGCAAAAAGATGCATGAACCACCATGCATTGACACCTAACCATGAGATGTGGCGACCCTGGGGCATTTACACTTGTCCTTATGAGTGTTTTGAGTCCAAAAATCCTTCCCTAAACCGGCCTTGGCCAACATTAAACCCCTCTTGACCCGTTGCTTCGGTTTCCTCGGTTTCGCGGATATTGTTTTAGAAAATACCAAATGATTCCCATAAATCCCCAAACCTCTACAAACTGATTCTCCATGCTATTTTAAGAATTTAGCATTTCGAATCACTCCGTTCGGACTTACGTAGCTCCGGTTATGAATTTTTGGAGTTTCTTCGGGTTTGTCGGTTTCCATTCCTGACAAGCCGAAAAACACATTTCCGCTCTGATTCTTCCAATTCTGATCTTATAAACATTCTTTATGTTGAAACATTAGAATATTTGGCCCGTCTCGGCTTCCGTCTCGAACTTTGGCAAAATTACCATTTTGCCCCTCACTCGGCAAAAATGACAATTTTGCCTTCGGTTGACTTTCTGCTGTCCGTTGACCGTATTTTGGATACGGGGTATCACAGGCACGGTTTGATTGATCTCCATATGGGATATGAGCCTCTACACTTTGAGATGGACATGCTGCGCATGCCAAAGATTGATGGTCAGACCTTTAGCATTGAGGATGGACAGGAAGCGCAGAGGAGTGAGACTTTAGTTTCTGATCCTGGAGAGGAGAAGATTGTGGTTTCTGCAGATTCCACTCTAACATCTTCAGAGCTTGCAACTGTTTCTAAGCAGAAAGCTCCTGACATCAGAAACTCACCAAAGCAAAGGTATGCTTCTTCCAAGCTCAGTTCTACTAACTTTACTGCTGTGAATGCAGGAGAACATAGCATACCTTTGTTCCTTGGACGAGCTCAAAATGACACAGCTTACTCTCTACCTTGGATGAGGAGACTTTCGCAGATGCACTCACAGTCTCTGTCGAAACCTCCAGGAGCCTGATCTAGTTCGTCCGGTCAAGCTAATGACCTTAAACAAGCGCTGAGTGGGAGGCAACCCACTGTTTGGTCTGTACATATTATTTTTGGTGTTTTTCCTAGGATTTTACGTTTTGGTTTTGTTTTTGGTGTGTTTTCACTGCAGAATACGAGTCTGGAGATCTGCGTCGATCGTTGCACTTGTTGTGACGATTGATGCAGGGTGATTTGACGAAGAAGAATCGCCTTGTGACGATCATTGCGGTCTTGTGCAACGGTCGACACAGCTGGTTCAAATTCTAAATTAAAGGTACACGTGCGCTAAACCAGAAACGAATCGGTTCAATGGCAACGATCGTTGCTTTTATGCAACGGTCGTTGCAGTCACGAAACAGGTAAGTGCCTTTAACCTTTTCTCCCTTTTCTTCTTCCCCATTTCGACTGTCCGTACACCCGATTCGCCTCTCACCTAAATCACTCGATTCTTCATCATTTTCGTTGATTCAAAGCGCTATTCTTCTTGTTTTTACACGCTCTATCTATTTATATAGCCCATTCGAAGCAATTCCAAGGTAAGGTCTCTCAAAGTCATCATTTTCGGATTCGATTTTAGGGTTTTGAAATTAGAAGTTTTTAGCTTTAGAATGGTAATACCGTGCTGATATAGGCTTGATTTAGGTTGATTGATGATGAAATTATACTGCCTATGTGATTGTGGGTTTGATTGTAACGCGATTTGAAGAATTACATTGCATCTGTGAAATCGCCTTGCAACGATCGATGTGTCTGATGCAATGGTCGTTGCACTGCGATTTCACATAGGTTTCTGCGTGACTAACATGGCCTTATTTCTTTGATTGCAGATGCCTCCTCGCAGACAACCTCGCAAACGCAGAGCTGCTCCAGCTGCTGCGGATCAGACACCTCCACCAGACGAGTGGTTTACACGAGATTCGATACTACCTGATCCGTATCAGCGAAACTGTGATGCCATACAGTGGCCTTGGCCTAAGGAAGAAGGAGCCATGATTTCGACAGATAAAAATTGGGGCAAAGCACCTAAGGATTTGGCTAAGGATGCAGATTTCATTAACAGGCCGATATCAGAGCACTGAGATGACTATGATACGTTGCTCTACAACAGTTGGTTGGATATGGACGTCCAGCCAACCAAATTTGCTGATTATCGGACCTGCAAGATCTTAGGCATTGATGAGCAGGTGCTTACATTGGTTAAAGGAATTGGTCTGGGGACGATGCCTATGCAGTACTACCCACTTTACCCTGATCTAGTTAGACAGTTGCTGGCTACTTGCAGAGTTTACTATCCTGATCCGGACTGCCGTAGAGCTTCAGGAGGTATCTTTACTTTCAGGTGTCTGGGAGCCAGGTATTGGATTTAATTTCTAGATATCTGCCGTATTTATGGATTTAGTCTGGAGCCCACACGTTGCGGTATAGCTCTTGAGAGGTATAGACAGGAGGCGCAGCATTTTTGGGACCATTTTGGTAATGGACCATATGACTCGAGGACTACGAAGCAGATTCAGGTCAGGCACCCTGTTCTTAGATATGTGATACGCATCTTGGGTTACACGCTGCTATGCAAGGCCGAGGCAAACAAGATGCGCAAGAATGAGCTGGAGGTACTTTTCATTGGGCTGATAGAGTTGTTTGCTGGTTCTGACTTGAGAGATCCTACTAGGGATCTAAACTTAGGAGCTGTGTTTGCTCATCACTTGTGCTCATTGACGAAGAAGGCATTAGATGGGAAGAGCACTGAGACAGTAGGGAGTTTGCTTACTCATATCTTTCAGCACTGTAGGATCCCTTTACAGGGTATGGAGCGTGATGACAAGGAGGTATTCATGGATTTGACCCACCTACAGAGTGCTACTTGGCTGAAGGAGAGACGCATCTGGGTCTACTATGACACAAACGCTATGAAGCGTGGTGTAGATCTTCCTGCTGCTGATCTGACCAGGATCAATACATTGGCTGCTTTGAGTTTCCAGCCTCATACGAACGATCAGCGCAGTGTACCTACGATGGCCCATCCGCTGGGAGAGCCTTCTACACGGCCTTCGTCTTCCTCTGCGCCTGCGCCCGAGCCTGCTGCTGCTACATTAGACATTGGTCCTTACCCAGCTCCTTCGGTACCAGTGAGTGAGATGTCTGAGGGTGAGTGGAGAGAGGGTCAGGATGGTATACTACGGAGTATTTGGGACTTCATGCGTGGCTGCACTTGCAGGAGACAGCCACAGGTTCATCAGCCTGTTCCTGTTAGTCGTCGTCGACAGCGTTCTCCGACTCCCGTTACTTCGTGAAGGAATGTTTAGAGGTTAATCCAGATTCAATTCTCAGATTCAACAGTCCTAAACATGCTGATCTAGGTTCTCTTGAATAGAAACAATTGATGATCTCACCTTATACCTGTTTATGCAGCGGAAAGGGATGGTATGGTCAGAGATCAGAGAGCCACCGAGTGATAACTCCTCCAGAGGTTCACACACGCACACCAAGCAGGAAGAGAGGCTGCTAGACCACACGGGAAATCGGCGCAGAGAGAGAGGAGGCTCGCGGCTGGGGCTAGGGTTAATTGCCTGAACTCGTCTCAAGTTTTATTTATAAAACTTGTCCAGTTCCGTTTGGGCCTTTGGCCCAAAAACCAATTAACTCGACGGCGTTCTCGCACTGTGTCGATCGACAAACCTTGTGCATCGATCGACACACAGTGACTAAACCCATTTATTCTCTCTAAGTACAGTAAATGCCTAGCACTTTTACCGTACTTCTGCTAAACCGTTCCTACACATTTTCCTGTTAGCTTAGGCGTGTGGCCCATATGGGATCATATAATAAAGGCAATAAGTCCAAGACTTATAGATCATGAGCGGACTCTAGCAAGCCATCATGACCCCCAGTATTATATGACTTATGTCTGATCATTGACATACTCTTACTTTCTAGAGACAGTACTGAGATTACTGGACACAATTCCAACAATCTCCCACTTGTACTGGAATCTCTGTATTCATAATCCTTTTGTCTCAATATCTCGATTAGTCATAAGGCAAGATTAGTGTCATCCTTATAAAGCCTAATCTTGTTCATCGGACTCTGATTTGATACTGACAATCCAAACGACTCGGGACAGTCCGTTTGAGCATGGCCATGCATTTTCCAGTATTCAAATCTCCGATTGGCCTAGAGATATTCACTCCATTTATATTGGAGGGACAAATTCCGTCTTGTTCCATCACTGTAAACTACTCATTTCATGATGTACCCAAACAAGGTCCTTATAACTATCGCAGAACGATAGCGTTAGACAATGATCAAAATGCATCAGTCCATGTGCAGTCACATGCATGCGAACTCAGATCTAAGGACTATACTCTATAGTCGTAGTGAGAATCTCTTATGACACAGATATAAATATCCTGAAGAGTTCTCATAATCGGGTCTTGTCCGGTCGTATGTTCCCAACATACACCTATGTATTGACTTTGATGCCGCGCATCTATGACACACTGAGACTTTGTCATAAGTCACATACCAATCCAGTCTCTCACGGTTGTTAGTCTCCATTTTCAGACATTCGGTTCTGTACTCTTTTATCTTTTCTTTTTCTTTCGCACTTTTTCTTTTGCTTTTCTTAGGATGTTATTGTTTATGGATGTTGTGCTTGATTTGATACATTTGTTGCTTTGATTTTATTCTGTTTTCAGTGTTTTCAGCTTGCAGGATCGAAAATTTAGATTTTCCAACGGACTAACCTGCTAACTTGCTGACTGATCCGAGTATTCGCAGTGCGTCGATCGACACACCATTGTGTCGATCGTCACAACACGATCGAAATCGCATTGCAGCGGTCGTTGTGGTCCTGAGCAACGATCGACCATACACGATAATCGCCTAGCAACGGTCGATGCACCTAGTGCAACAATCGATGCCTGAGCGACAGAGGTAACAATCAGACAAAACTCAACACGTCCATTAACATTTAACTTTTTCTTTCTTTTTACCAACCCTTTGCTTGACACTACTGGGGACAGTGTGTCCTAAGTGTGGGGGAGGTGCTACTGAAATCTATCTTTCTGTTTTCTTAGAGTCAGTATATTTTTCAAAATTTGTTTTGAGTTCAAAACCAGTTTAAGTAAGAAACAATGAATTTTTGAGAAGATTAACAGCACTTGCAGGAACTTAAGTAACCATCGGGATGAAGTTGCAGGATCTATCTATGACTATTAGAAAACCCCATCACAGATCAACCTACTAAGGACACACACATCACTTCAGGTATCAGAGGATCCTTTTACTGACTTCAAACTTAATACTGACTTAATTTTCTCACCTAAGGGCTTGATATACCTTGTGTCGGATTCCCTTGTTAGTTCTGACACAGCCTGTAAACCTGTCCTATTTGGTTCCCTTCTCCCCTTCCATAAAAAAAAAGATAATAAACTGAAGATGAGTTAATAACTCCGAAGTGGTCTCTGGGAGTGGTAGCTATAACTATCATATCCTGTGCATCCATGGAATGTGTCCAAAGTACACCCCTTAACGGGAAGAGCACTGATAAAAAAATAAAATGATACCAATGGGGAAAAATCAGAATGCTAAGGAAGGGAAAAGAGAAGTAAGGGACTAGAGAAAGATAGTATGGTGGTCTAGAGCTGATAAGGTAAGAGTCCATGTGCCTTTGATCGATACTCCTTAGGTGAGACCGCACTTAAATACTTGCAGAAGTCAGTAGGGAGAATTTGAATGCGTGAATGTGATTGTGGAGTTTACTTAGGACAATTGCTAAGTGTGGGTGAAGTATATGTTGGTCTTGATATCTTGTGATTGATTCTTTCAGTGGTTTACTAAGGGGAATCTGAAGGATAGTTTAGTGTCTGTCCTGGTTTAATTCTGTCAGATTAAACTCACCTAAACATATTGGATCTAGGTTCTCTTGCAGAATCATAAAGAGATCTCAGTAATACCTTGTTATGCAGCGGAAGAGACAGGTATGAGTGAGAGATCAGCAGAACCACCAAGAGGTTGTTCCTCCAAAGGCTCACACACGCACACTAACAGGAATATGGCTGCTAGACCAGGGAGAAGGAGGCGCAGAGAGAGAGAGAGAGGCGCAGGAAGAGTTGGGAGAAAAGAAGGCTAGGTCAAGTTTTAATCATAAAACCCTTGTCTAGTTTTGTTGGGCTTTTGGGCCCAATTCCCAGTCTGATTAAATCCCTTAGATTTAATCAGGCCCTTTAATCTCTCTAAGTACAGTAAATGCCTAGCACTTTTACCGTACTTCTGCTGAACCGTTCCCTCATAGTTTCCTGTTAGCTTAGGCGTGTGACCCATATGGGATCATATAATAAAGGCAATAAATCCAAGACTTATAGATCATGAGCGGACTCTAGCAAGCCATCATGACCCCCAGTATTATATGACTTATGTCTGATCATTGACATACTCTTACTTTCTAGAGACAGTACAGAGATTACCGGACATAATTCCAACAATCTCCCACTTGTACTGGAATCTCTGTATTCATATTCCTTTTGTCTCAATATCTCGATTAGTCATAAGGCAAGATGAATGTCATACTTATAAAGCCTAATCATGTTCATCGGACTCTGATTTGATACTGACAATCCAAACGACTCGGGACAGTCCGTTTGAGCATGGCCATGCATTTTCCAGTATTCAAATCTCCGATTGGCCTAGAGATATTCACTCCATTTATATTGGAGGGACAAATCCCGTCTTGTTCCATCACTGTAAACTACCCATTTCATAATACACCCAAACAAGGTCCTTATAACTATCGCTTAACGACAGCGTTAGACAATGATCAAAGCGCATCAGTTGATGTGCAGTCACATGCATGCGAACTCAGGTCTAAGGACTATACTCTATAGTCGTAGTAAGAATCTCTTATGACACAGATATAAATATCCTGAAGAGTTCTTATAAGCGGGTCATGTCCGGTCGTATGTACCCCAACATACACCTATGTACTGACTTTGATGCCGTGCATCTATGACATCCTGAGACTTTGTCATAAGTCACATACCAATCTAGTCTCACGCGGTTGTTGGTGTTCCAATTTCAACAACCTTCGACTAGGGACAGGATGATATAAGCCATCTATCAAATATAGGGTCTGATTATCAAGCTAAATGACTTCGATGACTCAAGATCAAGTCACTTACTTCGATGACCTATAAAATGGTTTATATCACTTTGGAACGATTATTTCATCACAGTTAAAATAATCTTGAAATAATAATTTCATTAAACATAAGAATGTTTTACAAGAACATATCAAATAACTAAATAAAAGCCCTCAAACTCCCACTCAAATTTAGATTACATTTCAATGTCTCTAATGCCTACAGCTTCAGTCAGAAACTCGAGCTTAGGCCTTGGGAGTGGCTTTGTCAACGGATCAGCGACGTTATCATCTGTCTGAACTCGGCTGATCTTGACTTCCTTTCTATTAATGATGTCACGTATCAAGTGAAATCTTCTTAGAACATGCTTGGATTTCTGGTGTGATCTTGGTTCCTTTGCCTGAGCTATAGCACCATTGTTGTCACAAAACAGTGCCAGAGGCTCAGCCGCATCTGGTATCACACCTAGTTCAATAATGAACTTTCGTATCCAAACAGCTTCCTTCGCAGCTTCTGAGACGGCGATATATTCAGCTTCTGTAGTGGAATCAACAACGGTGTCTTGCTTGGAGCTTCTCCAACTGATTGCACCGCCATTCAGACAAAAGATATAACCGGACTGTGACCGGAAATCATCTTGGTCTGTCTGGAAACTTGCGTCCGTGAATCCACTGACTTTAAGCACATCACTTCCACCGTACACTAAGAACTTATCCTTAGTATGTCTTAGATACTTCAAGATATTCTTTACGGCAATCCAATGGTTTTCACCTGGATTTGACTGGTATCTACTCGTCATGCTCAATGCATAAGCAACATCAGGACGAGTACAGATCATGGCATACATGATAGATCCTATTGCAGATGCATAAGGAATATTCTTCATGCGCTCAAGCTCAGCAGCCGTCGTAGGGCTCTGCTTCTTGCTTAGCGTTGTGCCATGTACCATTGGCGTGAAGCCCTTCTTGGAATCCTTCATGCTGAATCTTTGCAGGACTTTGTCAATGTATGAATCTTGACACAAGCCTATCAGCCTTCTAGATCTATCCCGGTAGATCCTGATTCCAAGAACGTATACGGCTTCACCCATGTCTTTCATGGAAAAACAACTTCCAAGCCAGTCCTTTACGGACTTCAGCATTGGAATGTCGTTTCCGAGAAGCAGTATGTCATCGACATACAGAATAAGAAATACTATCTTGCTCCCACTAGTTTTCTTATACACGCATTGTTCTTCTTCGTTTCTAATGAAGTCAAATTGCTTGATCGCTTCATCAAAACGAAGATTCCAGCTCCTCGATGCTTGCTTCAATCCATAAATGGATTTATGAAGCTTGCATACTTTCCCAGCATTCTTTGGATCTATGTAACCGTCAGGTTGTGTCATATACACATCCTCTTCCAGAATACCATTCAGGAAGGCGGTTTTCACGTCCATCTGCCAAATTTCATAATCATGAAAAGCTGCAGTTGCTAGTAGAATCCGAATAGATTTCATCATAGCCACTGGTGAATAGGTTTCATCGTAATCCACACAGTGAACTTGTCTGAAACCTTTTGCCACCAATCTGGCTTTGTAAATCTGGACATTTCCATCCACGTCAATCTTCTTCTTGAAGATCCATTTGCACTCGATGGCTTTTACACCAGCGGGTAAGTCAACCAACGAGAACACTTGGTTAACCGACATGGAGTTCATTTCGGAATCAGTGGCCTTGCGCCACTTAGAGGAATCTGGGCCCATCATGGCTTGATTGAAGTTCGATGGTTCATCACCATCAATGATCAAAAGATCATGACAGTCAGTCACGAGGAATCCTTGATATCTCTCGGGTTCGTGACGGATCCTCCCGGATCTTCGAACTTTAGGTACTACAGGTTCAGGCTCTACAATTTCTTGTAGGTCCTCCTGCTGCTCTTCCTCATTAGGTTGAGCAGTATCCTGTTCATCTTGAATTTCTTCAAGCAGTACCTTACTCCCACTGTCTTTCTTAGAGAGAAACTCTCTCTCAAGAAAGTTACAATCCCGGGCAACAAAGATCTTGTTCTCGGAACGTAGATAGAAGTAATAAGCCTTGGTTTCCTTCGGATAACCAATGAAGTAGCATTTATCAGACTTTGGTGTAAGCTTATCTGAGATCAATCTCTTGACATAGGCTTCACAACCCCAAATTCTTAGATAAGACAGCACTGGAGCCACTCCAGTCCATAATTCATATGGTGTCTTTGCTACTGCTTTCGATGGCGCTCTATTAAGAGTGAACACTGCTGTTAGCAGAGCATATCCCCAAAGGGATATTGGAAGGTCTGTGTGACTCATCATAGATCGAACCATATCCAATAAGGTCCGATTTCTCCTCTCAGACACACCATTCCATTGAGGTGTTCCGGGAGGAGTGAGTTGGGACACGATCCCACACTCTCTTAGATGATCACTGAATTCTTGGCTTAAGTATTCTCCTCCTCGGTCGGACCGAAGAGCCTTAATGCTTTTGCCAAGTTGGTTCTGTACTTCATTTTGGAATTCTCTGAACTTCTCAAAAGATTCAGACTTATGTTTCATTAAATAAACATATCCATACCTACTGAAATCATCAGTGAAGGTAATGAAGTACTGATAGTTTCCTCTTGCATTAGTGGATATTGGGCCACACACATCAGTGTGTATCAGGCCCAACAAGTCACTGGCCCTCTCGTTAGGTTTATTAAAGGGGGCCCGTGTCATTTTGCCCATCATGCAGGATTCGCATTTCTCACATGACTCAAAGTCAAATGAGCCAAGAAGTCCATTCGAATGGAGCCTCTTGATGCGTTTCTCGCTGATGTGCCCTAAACGACAATGCCATAGAAACGTTCGGTTCTCCTCATTAGGTTTGAACCGTTTGGTATTAATGTTATAAATTGGCGCGGATTGATCGAGTATGTAAAGCCCATTCGTAAGAGGGGCAGAACCATAGAACAAATTGTTGCGATTGAAGGAACATAATTTATTCTTAACTGAAAAATCATAACCTTCCAAATCCAACAAAGAAATTGAAATAATATTTCTGCTTATAGCAGGTACAAAATAACAATTATTGAGTTCTAAAATCAATCCCGAAGGTAAAGACAACAAGTATGTGCCTACAGCTAGTGCTGGAACTTTCGCTCCATTCCCAACTCGTAGCTCCACTTGTCCTTGCTTCAGCCTTCTACTGTTGCTGAGTGCCTGCATATTAGTACAAATATGAGCCCCACAACCAGTATCCATAACCCATGAGGTATTATCAGAAGTAGTTGTATTAACTTCTATAACAAAAATACCTGTCGAAGAAGTCTCGAGAGTCTTCTTCTTCAATTCCTTTAGACCTTCTTGGAATTTCTTACATTCTCTCCTCCAATGCCCTGGTTCTTTACAGAACCTGCATATGTCAGTTGGCCCAGCCTTGGACTTGGGCTTGGGCTTTGGCGTGTCCTTGTCCGCGACTTGGACAACCTTGGCTTTTCCCTTATCCTTAGCAGAGGATTTCTTAAACCCCTTGCCCTTTTGCACCATAAGCACATTGGGGTCCTTGGCGATTTTCCTCAAGTTGGGCTCTGCAGTCTTGAGCATTCCGTGAAGCTCAGGCAATGTCTTACTCAAGCCATGCATGTTAAAGTTCAGAATGAACTGATCATAGCTTGCAGGTAATGACTGCAGAATGATGTCGCAGGCAAGTTCCTGGCTGATTGGGCAGTCGAGTTTCTGAAGATGATCGAGATAACCCATCATCTTCAAGACATGAGGACTCACTGCCGCATTCGCAGCCAACTTGCAGTCCAAGAGGTTCTTAACTGTTTGAAACCTCTCAGTCCTAGCCTGCTCCTGAAAAAGCGATTTCAGGCTTGCCATTATCTCAATTGGTGACAACACACTCTCGAACTGCATTTGCAGCTCACCAGTCATTGTCGCCAACATAAGGCAATACACATCATTTTCATCTGACGAATGCTTTTCCCAAGCATTATGCAGAGTCCTGGCGGCATTGTTAGCAGGCCTCTCGGGGAGAGGATCACGAAGGACATAATCCTTCTTCTCCTGCTTGAGGACCAGCCTCAAGTTCCTTGACCACGTCAGGAAGTTCGTTCCAGTCAGCTTCTCCTTCTCGAGAACAGACCGGATTGAGAATGTGTTTTGTGTGCTTGTAGTAGTCATAGCTGAAATATATAAGATAAAAAGGTTATTAGTTATTATGTTCAATATGATTAATCTCATATTATATTTAATATGATTAATCACGCATTATATTCAATAACATAAGTTACCCTCAATAGAATATAATGATTCCAAGATCCACATATAACTAAGATTAAAGTGGGCCACTGGCCGTCACCAAACCTCAGCTTATATCGGTAAGCCCTATGTCGGCTAATTATATCCGTGATATAACTCTTGGTTGTGAATCTGGGCCCGAGGCCCAATCCACTCTGATGTCTCAAGGCCCGGGACTCCCGATGGCCTAGTCAAGAAAACCAGACTATACAGTCATGTAATCATTAATGTCTGGGACTCCCAATGACATTTATGAATCACAAACCGTCTTACCCACGCAAAAGCAGACACCCTCACACTGTAAGGCCGTGAATACAATTGAATGGGCTTCGACAGCTGACATAGCCTGGACAAGACATCCAACGCTTGATATTATTTGAGGTTCGTAGGTTTATTTTAAAATTTCATTCCCAAATAGAGGATTACTATTTTGGGAAACTTTCCATTTTAGGAAACCTACTAATTTTGGAAACTTTCTAAAATTGGAAACTTTCTAACTTTAGAAATTTCTTAAAATCCGAATCATGCAAATCTAGAAACTTCTAATTTAAGAAACTTTCTAATTTCAAAATTTTGGAAACTTTAATTTAAAATCGATTTATATTCTTTATAAAATAAATTTTAAATTAAATCTGAAGAAAGACTCAAATAATTGGCCCAATCGTTTTAACTTCTTGGCCCGAGGCCTAAGAATTGGTCTATGTCCGAGACATAACCCGATCGTCCAATTAGATGACATAACCGGTCTGGTTCATTAAAATTGGTCTAACCAAAATTAATTACTACGACGACCACAATTGTCAACCGGTTATTTACTAAACCGGATTTTCTCAATTTATTTGGTCCAACCAAATCAAATTAGAAAATCCTGGTTTAGGCACTAAATCCAATAATTATTTCGACATTGGATTTCTTATCCCGGTTTAACCAGAACTTAATAAAATTATTAATTCTGTTTATTAAACCGCGACGATTATAATTTTAATAAAAAATTTAAACCGAGCCTTAAACCCAACCGTATCGATCGATGAACCAACCGCATCGATCGATTCATCAACCGCATCGATCGATTCATCAATCGCATCGGTCGATGCTCTCAGCATCGATCGATGCGTTCACGCGTTGAGCAGGCTTGGCCGAGATATGCGAAATCCATGCGATCGTTCGATCGATCCATGCGATTGCAGTCGATCTCTCGCGGTTGTATCGACCGATCCATGCGATCGTATCGATCGATCCATGCGATCACAGCCGATACTTCTTTATGAAAATCGCATTCCAAATCAATATAGCTTGGATTTGCGATTTCAAGTGTGTTTAGGTTTCAATTCCTTGTTGCTTAAGTGATTTCTCTTATCGGTAGTTGATTCAAAACACTTCTTAAACAAGAAAACAATCCTAAACTTGAATCTAAACAAGAAAAACCAGAACCTGGCTCTGATACCACTGAAGGAATGTTTAGGGGTTAATCCAGATTCAATTCTCAGATTCAACAGTCCTAAACATGCTGATCTAGGTTCTCTTGAATAGAAACAATTGATGATCTCACCTTATACCTGTTTATGCAGCGGAAAGGGATGGTATGGTCAGAGATCAGAGAGCCACCGAGTGATAACTCCTCCAGAGGTTCACACACGCACACCAAGCAGGAAGAGAGGCTGCTAGACCACACGGGAAATCGGCGCAGAGAGAGAGGAGGCTCGCGGCTGGGGCTAGGGTTAATTGCCTGAACTCGTCTCAAGTTTTATTTATAAAACTTGTCCAGTTCCGTTTGGGCCTTTGGCCCAAAAACCAATTAACTCGACGGCGTTCTCGCACTGTGTTGATCGACACACCTTGTGCATCGATCGACACACAGTGACTAAACCCATTTATTCTCTCTAAGTACAGTAAATGCCTAGAACTTTTACCGTACTTCTGCTAAACCGTTCCTACACATTTTCCTGTTAGCTTAGGCGTGTGACCCATATGGGATCATATAATAAAGGCAATAAGTCCAAGACTTATAGATCATGAGCGGACTCTAGCAAGCCATCATGACCCCCAGTATTATATGACTTATGTCTGATCATTGACATACTCTTACTTTCTAGAGACAGTACTGAGATTACTGGACACAATTCCAACACTTCGGGCAGTACTGATCCCTTGGATGGGAATGATGATGAGAGCGAGTGAGATCAGAGTCCCATTTTTAGACTATCGGTTCTGTTTTTCTTTTTCACTTTTCTTTTGACTTTTCTTATTGCTACTTATGTTTGGGATGATGTGCTTGCTTTTAGACCATTTGTTGCTTTGATTTTGCTTGTTTGCGATGTTTTCAGCTTTCAGGTTTGAGTTTTGAGATTTTTCTCACGGACTAACTGCTGACTGCTAATTGATCTGACGAAATCGCAATGAGACGATCGACACGGTCATGTGTGTCGATCGATTCAACACGAAAAATCGCATTGCAGCGATCGTTGCGGACCTGTGCAATGACCGACTCATAATCGCAATCGCCTTGCAACGATCGTCGCATTTATGCGTAACGATCGATGCATGTGCGAGAGAGGTAAAAATCCGACAGAACCTAACACATCCCTTAACATTTTCTTTTCTCACCAATCCTAGGCTTGACACCACTGGGGACAGTGTGTTTCAAGTGTGGGGGAGGTAGCTACTGACGCACGCTTTTATTTTCTTAGAGTCAGTCCAAAAATTTGTTTTATCGAGTCAAAACAGTCTAAGTAGGAAACAATGAATTTTTGAGATGTTAACAACACTTTCAGGAACTTAAGTAACCATTGGGATGAGCTTGCATGATCAATCTATGACTATTAGAAAACCCAATGCGGATCAGCCTACTGAGGACACCCACATCACTTCAGGTATTCAGAGGATCCTTTACTGACTTCACCCCTAATTTTGACTTAATTTTCTCACCTAAGGGCTTGGTATACCTTGAGTCGGATTCCTCTGGTAGTTCTGACACAGCTTGTAAACCTGTCCAAGTAAGGTTCCCTTCTCCCTTCCTTAAAGTAAAAAAAAAAAGAGAATAATAAACTGAGGATGAGCTAGTAGCTCCGAAGTGGTCGCGGGAGTGGTAGAGACCCCTATTACCTCCTGTGCATCCATGGAATGTGTCCAAAGTACACTCCATAACGAGAAGAGCACTGATAAAAAAAATGATACCCAATGGAAAAAAATCAGTTGCTAAGGAAGGGAAAAGAGAAGAAAGGAACCAGAAGAAGATAGTATGTTGGTCTAGAGCTAACAGAGTAAGAATCCATGTGCCCTTTGATCGATAATCCTTAGGTGAGACCGCACTTAAATGCTTATAGAAGTCAGTAGGGTGAATTTGAATGCTTTGGATTGACTGTGGAGTTTACTCTGGACAGTTGCTAAGTGTGGGGGATGTATATGTTGGTCTTGATGTCTCGCAGGTGAAATCATTCAGTGGCTTACTAAGGGGAATCTGAGTGTTGTTACTTCTAGGATGAAAAGAGTTTCTGAAAGTTTTCAAACCTCTTTACCATGTTCTAGTTCTCTGTTTTGTTTGAGGGCAAGCAAAGGCTAAGTGTGGGAGAGTTGATATACCATGGATTTTAGGGTTTTTAACCATGGTATATGTCTTATTTATTGAGTCTTTTATTATGTTTTGGAGTCTTTTAGGTATGTTTACAGGTCTAGGAACGTTTGGAGCGGATTTGGAGATTATGGCACAGTCTGGAGCATTTTGGAGCATTTACCCGAGAGGAAGAGTTCACTGTCCAAAATAGAGATTTGCATCGATCGACACATCTCGTGCATCGATCGACACATCTCGAGTTAGACAATTCTCGGTGGTTTAATGTAGAGTTTGGAAATTTCACTTTGGCCCAAAAGTTTCTCATTATTACAAAGAAGCCCCAGCCGTGATTAGATCATTATATTAGGGTTTTTAAGCCATTGTTTAGGCTACGCTTTAGATACGCTTACTTACGCTTTCATACTTTGAGAATAGAGATTTTAGAGCTTTTGGGGCTGATCTGAACTTGTACTGCTTCCTGCTTTTGGATAAGATTTTGAACCCCTTTTATTCTTTACTCTCTATTTAAGCAATTTACTTATTCATTGATTTGTGTTTTATTGATCATCTCTGAGTAGATTCATAGTTAGGTTTAGGGATTCTCTTAAAGGTTTTCATGACTTGTTAGATTTATTCATCAGTTTAGGATTCATAACTTAATTGTTCTCAACCTGAATTGTGCTTAATACTAGTTTCTAACCTGATCAGTTAGAGTCTAGAGTCTAGGTTATTAAATTGACACGAAAGTGTAATTTAGAATCTGAACTATTTAGGTTGAGCAATTTAATTATCCGCAAATAAATTTGGTTTAATTGAATTGTGAACATATCAAACCTGCACTTAAGGCTAGTTTAATCTGTTAGGAATTGCAAAGAAATTTGGATTTCTGCTATTAGACTTAGAGAATTCTCGCAACGAAAGTTGGTTAATTCTATATCTATGTTTGAGTTCTAGAACCGGACTTAATTTGATCATGACTGATAGTTAATCTGCTTGTCTGATTTCCTGAGAACTCCCTAGACTTAGCGCTTTTAGTACTTGCTTACAAAACCACTTATGCTATTGATTTACTTTCTGCTTTGCTATTTAGTTTATCATTAATTCACCTAGCTTAACTTGACAATTCTACAATCTATGTAAGGTCTAGAGTCTCTGTGGATTTCGATACCCTATATACTACTGTCACGTATGTGCACTTGCAGTGTAGATCTAGGGATTAAAACTCTGATTGTATCAATCACCAAAAGACATCACATGGTGTGCAAAATCTTTGGCTTATCTTGATCCTCCTACAAATCAACGTGAGATGGAAGTTCGGAAAATATACATTTACAAATTATGGCAAATCAATTACCAGACGCATTTACAGATACAAAGAAGGTGACCAAATCATATATACCCGCTGCAAATGCTCCATCTAGAATTGAAATTCTGAAAGAACGAAGTGATAGAAGCATTGCTAATGAACCCAAGGTTCAGTTGAAAAGGGGGAGGCCATTGGGCTCTAAAGATAAAAAAAAATCCCCGAAAGAAAAAGAAGTTTGGAGAATAAAATGAAAATGTTCAAGAGGAACCACATTATGAAAAATGTCCAGAAGATATTTGTGAAGAGGTTCATAAAGAACCTGGTGAAGAGAAAAAACTTGAAGTCGAGCATGATACAAAAAGTGTGAGATTTCCATTAATTACATCCACGATGGAAAAGTATGGATTAGATATGAAATTAATGATGATGACGGAAGATTCTCCTTTTGTGTATCCAAAGAAATTGATAACAAAAATGATGATCCAGACCCAAGGTCCATATCAGAATGCCAGAAAAGGCCTGATTGGGAGAAATGGCAAGACGCTATGAGAAATGAATTACTCTCCCTTAATAAAAGAAATGTTTTTGGACCATTTGGTATTATAGCTGCAGATGTAAAACCAGTCGGATGTAAATGGGTCTTTGTAAGAAAAAGAAATGAAAATAATGAGGTCACCAGATATAAAGCTCGACTTGTGGCACAAGGATTTTCTCAAAGACCGGGAATTTATTATGATGAAACATATTCTCTGGTAATGGATGCAATCACATTCAGGTACTTAATGAGTCTAACAGCATCGAAAATTTTAGAAATGTACCTCATGGATGTTGTGACTGCATATCTATATGGATCACTAGATAGTGACATATATATGAAAATTCCGTAAGGATTCAAGATTTCAGAGGGATCAAAGATTCCAGAAGAATCTAAGAAAAAATGTTCGGTCAAATTACAACGATATTAAAACAATCCGGACGCATGTGGTATAATCGCTTAAGCGAAATTTTGTTGAAAAAGGAATTTATCAATAATGCGATTTGCCCCTGCGTATTTATTAGAAAATTCACATCAGGATTTGTAATCATTGCTGTTTATGTTGATTACCTGAATATTATTGGGACTCAAAAAGAAGTTGATGATGCGAGAGCTCATATGAAAGAAGAATTTGAAATGAAAGATCTTGGAAAGACAAAATTTTGTCTTGGACTCCAAATTGAGCATTTCCAAGATGGAATATTTGTGCATCAATCAAATTACACCATGAGGGTGTTAAACGTTTCAATATGGATAAAGCGCATCCTTTGAATACTCCAATGGTCAATAGATCGCTTAATATTGATAAAGATCCTTTTCGTCCGTGTGAAGATAATGAAGAAATATTAGGTCTAGAAGTGCCTTACATGAGTGCTATAGGTGTACTCATGTATCTTGCAAACTGTACCCGACCAGATATAGCATCTGCTACTAATCTTCTTTCAAGATACAGTTCATCTCCTACAGAGAGACATTGGACCGGGATAAAACATATTCTTCGCTATCTCCGAGGTACGATTGGCCTAGGATTATATTATCCTCGAAATTCTGCTCTTGGTCTGGTTGGTTTTGCAGATGCAGGCAGGATATCTATCTGATCCACATAAAGCTCGATCGCAAACCGGATACTTTTTCACAATGGGAAGTACTGCGATCTTGTGGCGTTCTCAAAAGCAAACTCTAGTCGCCACTTCTTCAAATTATGCAGAGACAATCGCGCTTCATGAGGCATGTCGAGAATGTGTATGGTTGAGGTCTATGACCTATCATATACAAGAAGCTAGCGGGATAATCACAAGGAAAGAGCCGACAAAACTGTTCGAAGATAATGCTGCATGTGTTGCTCAGCTCAAGGAAGGCTACATCAAGAGTGATAGGACGAAACATATTCCACCAAAATATTTTTCCTATACTCAAGAGCTCGTGAAAAATCAAGAAGTAGACATTCAATATATCCGCTCAAGCGACAATGCCGCAGACCTATTCACAAATGCGCTTCCCACTACAACATTCAAAAAACATCTTCAAAGCATAGAAATGCGCCATTTGCGAGACTTATAAAGGAAAGATCATCTACAAATTTCAGGGGGAGTTTACGTTACTGTACTCTTTTCCTTGTCATAGTTTTTATCCCATTAAGTTTTTCTATGATAAAGTTTTTAACGAAACAGTACGTAATACGACAAAATTAATGAATAATCAAGGGGGAGTGTTATGAACATTAGTGATTATTCATCATTGGAGGACACTTGACAAATATGTCAAGAGAGGCAAGATATTCATTGTATCTTTTATGCATGTTGCTTGGGCTACATGTTGAAGCAAAGAGAGAAGAGGGATAACACTTGTCTTTGATCTGCTCATCTAAATCTAGTATAAAAAGAACTCCTCACCTCCTCTTAAAAACACATACCAACGAAAAGAAGAAGAAAGTCTAAGAGAGGAAGAGTAACAAAAGAATAAAGAGTGAGAGAAATAAAATGTTGTAAGAAAATATAAACATTTGTAGATAATATATAAATAAAGTAATTCATAACATTTTCATATTTTTAACTTTTAAAAAGAAATATAAAATAAAGATGTCTCTGTATTTTAAAAAAAAAAAAATCTCAATATGAAAACTCTTTAAGAAAAAGATATGAACTTAATTCTATTTTCGTATAAAATATATTATATAGTTTTAATATGTTCTAAGATCGGATGGTAAATTTCTAGTTGATTTTCTCTTTACATTTTTACTTTATATGAGTAATATATTTGTGGAATTTATAATTTGAGATACGCTGATAGTTTTATTTGTAAGTAAATAATGGTATTATATAATCTATTATATTATTTTATTTTGTTTTTGTTTTATTATTTTATAATTAAATTTATATTATGTATGATTACAATTACATATTTTTAGAATTAAAGTATGATAATCAGTCTATTAAACTTGTTTTTTGTTATTTTTAATGTTTTTATAATAATACGGTTTAATTAGTTTTTTAACCTGCTTTACAATTGTATAAATATAATATATATTTTAACGGAATAAACTGTAGAAATTCGTAATTGTAATAATCAAGATGGCTCTCTATATGATTAAATAATATATATAGATATATTGACTTATTTTTAATATTTAATTTTATGAGGTTAAAAAATATATCGACGTAACTTTTTAATATTTTATTTTTAATTAAATTTTTACATTTCATAAAATTATAAACTGAAGAATCTTACATTTGAATATTTTCATGTTTTATTTTACTTTTTTAAAGTTGAAATATTTATTATGAACTTTATATGTTTATGTTTACCAAAATATAATTTATGATTCATAAAAATTACTAATGTATTACATTATTAAATTATATTTATCAAATATAGCTTAATTTTTATATAATTGTGTTTTGTTTTTAATTAATTAGAAAAGTGATATCTATTGTTTTTAGATTATTTGGATAGATGTATAATAATTGTTATGTTTAGAAATATGTATAAATGAGCTAATATTATATTTTTTAATTGTTTTTAATGAAATATAATGATTAATGCCAGTTTATGTAATCTTAATATTAATTGAGAAGTGTTTTTGGTTTTATATTCACTCTCAAAATAGTTAATTACTTGATTACCTTTAATAAAATTAGACTTTTTACTTTGTTAACCTTTGTTTATATTAGCAATTTTATTTTATTTTATTTTAGAGATAAATACAAAATGAAAAATACAAAACTTTTTGTATGCTAAATGGGCGAAACCCGTTTTAGGAAACAAAAATTACGCGGATCACATCTTTTATTCATGGTCGTTGATCATATTGAATCAAAATCGGATCTTTTTAAAAGTAAATCCATGCTTTTAGGAAACAAAACAATCAAATGGTTAAAAACAGTTACGGGTTATTAGAGAGTTAAATCGCGGATCTAATATTTTAATCGTGATCATTGATTAAATTGAATCATGATCGTATAAGTTCAAAACTAAAGGCTTCGTTTTAAATAACTAAAACATAAAAGCCATTCGAATGAATCATGATCGTATATCATTGATTAAATTGAATCATGATCGCATACATTCAAAACTAAATACTTCAGTTTAATTTTCTTTATAAATTTTATTTTTTATTCATTTTGTTAATAGTATTTTAGATTTTTAATTATGTAATCTAATTTTGATTATAATTGTTTAACCAGCATTATAAACAGTGAGTTAGCAATTTAGTTTTTTTTAAACGAATTATGTGTTATTTGGAGGAGATATATCGTAAGGATTAAGAGATTAAAATAACGATTTCGCATTATATGTTTTAATCTATCTTGTATCGTAAGATCATGATTTGGAAAAAAAAAATATATATATATATATATATATATATATGAAAACAACTATTGTAAAAGTTATGTGGTATAGGTTTAATTGTTATTATATATATCTAAAATATTATTTTGTAAAACACATGTTGTAGTCGTATATATAATGATCTTACGATACAAGTATAATGGGACCCATTAATTAATTAGGAAAATGGGACCCATTATATTTGGGTTGTTTGGCTACATGTTTAATAATTGTCTTGTTTGGAAACATGGATTGTAGAGATAATGTTATATTCCCTAATTACTCTTAATGAAATTTAATTAAATCATTAATATGGAATGGCATAAGTTGTAATAAACACATGAACTAAAGGTTTGTTGTCTTTTGACTCTAATTTTTTAATAGTATTGATATATATATATATATATATATAACTGTCCATAGTTGATTAAATTGAATCATGATTATATACGACAAAACTAAAGACTTCTTTTTACAACAATATATATAACTGTACATAGTTCCAGAACTCGGCTAATATATGTACTATTCAAATAAGAAAAGTGATAAATTAATACATACTAATGACTACTAATGAATAGTGCTAATATGACATAAATTGGTAGAATATCAGGCATATGATTATCAAAAAATATTCATATAAAGTAATACGAATATGTTAAGTGATTTAAATTATTCATAATTAAATTTGACCCGCACTTCTAAGTGCGGGTATAATTTTCTTTACAAATTTTACTTTTTATTCATTTTGTTAATAGTAGTTTAGATTTTTAATTATGTAATCTAATTTTGATTATAATTGTTTTACCAACATTATAAACAGTGAGTTATCAATTTAGTTTTTTTAAATGAATTATGTGTTATTTGGAGGAGATATATCGTAAGGATTAAGAGATTAAAATAACGATTTCGCATTATATATTTTAATCTGTGTTGTATCGTAAGATCATAGTTTGGAAAATATATATATGTGAAAACAACTATTGTAAAAGTTATGTGGTATATGTTTAATTATTATTTTATTTATCTAAAATATTATTTTATAAAATACATGTTGTAGTCGTATATATAATTTGCAAATTTAATGGAACTATCCGTTAAAAACTTCATTCAAACATAAAGCATAATTTGACGCTTCAAATATTTGAATAATATAAGTATGAAATCATTTTAATATTTTAGAAAATTTATAATCGAGATTGGCTAATTAATTTTTCAACCCGTTTAATTAATTAAATATTTTCAGTTTGATGGAAAAACCTGCTAAAAAGTACAATCATAAAAACCTCAATCGTAATATATATATATATATATATTTGAAACAAAATAAAGAGATATTAAAATATATTATAAATATATTTTGAATTAAATCATAAATTAGAGAATCTTAATTTATATATAATAGTTGATGTATAAATTATTAATTATATTTATCAATTAATTTGTTTTGATTTTAAATAATTAGGAAAGTGAGATCCATTAAATTTTGGTTGTTTGGCTACATGTTTAATAATTGTCTTGTTTGGAAACATGGATTGTAGAGATAATAAATCAAATATAAATTGTTTTACAGTTTTACCCTTAATGAAGGTTACAAATCATAATAATATCAAGGGCAAATTTCGGGAACAACATTTATGTACCATGGCAAACCTTCCTGTTTTAATAGTATTGATATATATATATATATATATAACTGTCCATAGTTGATTAAATTGAATCATGATTATATACGACAAAACTAAAGACTTCTTTTTACAACAATATATATAACTGTACATAGTTCCAGAACTCGGCTAATATATGTACTATTCAAATAAGAAAAGTGATAAATTAATACATACTAATGACTACTAATGAATAGTGCTAATATGACATAAATTGGTAGAATATCAGGCATATGATTATCAAAAAATATTCATATAAAGTAATACGAATATGTTAAGTGATTTAAATTATTCATAATTAAATTACTAAAAAGTAAATATATATATATATATTTATATATACAAAAACAAAGTGTTGTCAAAAAAAAATATATACAAAAAACAAAGTTAACTAAAGACTACAACAACATATAATATTATCTGTGTCTACATATTCGACGGAGCTTTCTCTCTCTTGTTCTAGAGAGAGAACTTTTTCTCTCGATCTTCCTTGTTCCCCGATTGAATCTTCTACAAGGATGATCTCGAGCTTGATCTCGTGATTTTGGTTAGGGGGTTTTTTTCTGAGTTCGATCCCGGGCTTCTCTACCTCTCTTCTTCGGATCGAGTTCTTTTTTCCCCTTTGTTTGATGGATTTCGATCGAGGCTGTTCTTTGTGGTTCCTTGTTATTCTTCGATCGATTTTTGGGTTTTCTTTTTGGTTTTCGCCGGATCTCCTTACCGGCGATTTCTCCTCTCCGGCGTTCACCGGATTTCCGATCGCTTTTCTCTGGTTTTCTCCCCGTTGTACCGTCCGCTCTCTTCGTTGTCTCTTTCGGAGGCTTTCTCCTCTTCGAGTAACTCTCTGCAGCTTCTCCCACTGACTCTTGGGAACTTAATTGGTTGATCACTACTGTGTGTTGACCGGCGGCGGAGCTTCGTTGGTGTGGCGTTTTCCGGCGGCATGATTGGAGCAGCTCTTCTCTCTTGACGGTTCTTCTTCGGCGGTATGTTCTGATGGAAAGCAGGATCGGTGGCGCTAGTTCTCCGTTTCGATCCGAGTCCCGGCCATGGTGGGGTTTTCCGGCATCTTTCTCGGCGCTGACTCAGTTCGGCGGTTGCATGCCGTAGATTCCCTGGAGCAGCCACGTGTCCCTCCATCCCTATCCGTAGGCAAGCTGGTGGGCTTCTTGGGCCGGCTTTGTTTTTTTTCTTTTTTTGTTTCCTTATGTTATTGCCCTTCTGGGCTTTTCAATAAAGATCCAGTGTTAAAAAAAAAAAACATATAATATTATCTCTGTAAAGAAGAAAAACAATAACAATAACCAACCACCATTAAAAATAATAAAACAAATCATATATATAATGGTAGACATTTTTACTCTCCATTTAGAGCATCCACGTCAGCTAACTATTTTTGACACGTCTTTCTCCTCTTTTTTTAAAACCAGTGATAACGTTTCCAAAAAAACCAACTAAAACCCTTAGCGCCTTCTCCTCTTCACCATCATCTTATGTCTCGACCTTCCACATTCTTAACGGCCGCACAATCAATCATTTCGACTACTTTAATCTATTTATGTCCTCAATTACTGGTCTACTATATACTCTAGCAACAACCGTTTCTAATATTTCTATGGATAATGGAACAAAGTGATAGGGTGATTAGCACAGTTTCTTCTTCTTCACATCAACCCATCATGTAAGTAATTTCTCAACTTTGCATTCTTTTGTTTGTTTGTTTGTTTGTTTTGGATCTGATTTTGGTTTCTTTAATAAATTAATTTAGAGGTGAAGAAGAAGATGATGCTCTCATGGAGCTTCTATGGAACAACGGTCAAGTACTTCTCCAAAATCACAGACTCAACGCTAATACACTAACTTCTTCTTCTTCTTATGCTGTCAAGCTTCTCCGCCGAGGAGGAGAAGCTCCTCCCCCGCTGCCGTTAGATCATAAGATATTTATCCAGGAAGACGAAATGACGTAATGGCTTCATTATCCTCTCTGAGACGATGATTTGTGAGCTGATCTTCTCTTCCCCGCCGCTATGCCACCGGTACATTCGTCGGTGAAGCCACTGGTACCTTCGTCTGTGAGGCCACTAGCACGGAATTTCATGAACTTCTCGAGGATGAGAGGAGATTTCACCGGTGGTAAACCCTAGCGTCACATCTGCGTCTGTGGCGAGCGAATCCGGTCTACCACGGCGTACATACTGCATTGATAGTCGATGAGCGGTTGATTTCGGCTCCAACTTCGCCGTAGTTGGAGCCTTAATTAGAAGGTAAAGGCAGTGGCCACAGTGGCGCCCGTGAGTGAGAATCTCGGTGCATGTCTTCTGTTGCGTTAAAGAGTGAAATCAAGCCGTTTAATGAACAAGCGGAGACGAGAAGACGAGAGGAAACGAAATGAGAGGTGAGTCGAATTGGCCGCTATCATTATCGTGCACACAATAGGATACATTCTCATTTTAGTGTTGCAAGTACTAGAATATGCACAGAGCATTCTTCTCCATTTATGTTTTTAGTATTCTATAGGGTTGCAGGAGGCTAAACAAGGACGCGGATCAAAAAGATCTCGAATTGCACAAGTTCATAATCTCTCAGAAAGGGTTTGTATGTCTTTTTTGTTGATTAGCTTTTTCTATTTCACGTAGAATTAATCTGAAGAATGTTGGTAAACAGAAACAGAGACAAGAACTCATTCCTCGCTGCAACAGGTCTGTTTTCAAATTCTTTGTAACTTTCTCTTCAAGTTATTCCACATTTTTACTACTTCCTTCAATTTGTTGCTGACTAAAAACTATAATATTCTCAGTCACATAACACTTCAATGCTTGATGAAGCTATTGAGTACATGAAATCGCTCCAGCTTCAAATACATGTCCGTTCTAGAATCTTGTCTTAATAAATATAGGTTCGTCTGGTTGGGTTTTAAGTTTGTGTGTTTAGATGTGATTTTCTTCAGATTTCATCTCTTAGTTTCAATGGAAAGATATACAAATCTTTTTTACTCCAATAGTGGATTTTTAAGTGTCTCTGTCCATGAAATTGACTGAGATTAATGCATATGATGTCAATGGGATGCGGTATGATGCCGAATATGTACACTGGTATTCAACAGTACATGGCTGTGGGGATAGGTTCTTGACTTCCTGAGCTCCAAGAAGATGACATAAGCAGGACCAATGGATCTGATTGATGATGACAACATCAATAAAAAATATGACATAGATAAACAGTCTCTGGATAATTTGGGTTATGATTTGCCTGGACCATGACTAACCGAACAAAAAGCCTCAGCGTTTCCCCAAATGGGAAGAGCTTTGCAGCTGCAACAACGGAGGGAGTTCTCATCTACTCAAGCGACGAATCATTTATCTTTGATCCAACCAATCTTGACATTTGATGTGACACCAGATGTGAGCCTTTTGTAAATTACAATTTTAATGTGCTAGGTATCTTTTGTATGTTTACTCTATAAGCGAGTGTTGTCTTAAGTTCTGATTATTGGTTTTGAAAAGCTAAGGTATTGTGTTGTTTCGTGTAGGCGATTGAGGATGCACTACATAAGGATGAAGTGATCAGCGCACTTGCTTTTAGCATGCGTTTGAACGAAGACAACCTCATAAAAAATGCATATTTTGTGTAGCCCCTGCAGACATAAAATCTGATACAATCTCTCTCTCAGAAATACTTAGAAAGGCTCATGCTACTCTGGTGGATCTGCTAGAGAATTGTGCTCATATGGAGTTCTTACTTCACTGGTGCCAAGTATGCTCACTTTCCTTTTTTCGTTCGATCTCTCGCTACTGAAACTGCTCTTAGCTGATTAAACTTTAGTGTGCATTCTTTCTTTATATGCTCAGGAAATCTGCAAGGCACACAGAAGCTCCATTCTGAGAAACTACAGAAATCTACTACGTGCACTGAAATTGCAGCAGAATGCGATCACCAGCCCCCACGATCTGTCAGATATGTGTTCTTCCAATGAATAAACGCTTCGCTATTCGTGTTATGTACCAAACAATCATTGATTATGTTTTATACACACCATACGTATTTGTAACCAAAAAAAAAAATCTTCTTCCGTTTTCGGAAAACATTTTTGTTATATGAGTTTTGAGCGCAAAAACAAAATGGATCTCAGAACTTGAGCAATCTACATGGATACAGATTGGAACCATAAAAAAGTATGAAAATGTAAATATTTTGATTGCCACATAATCTTTTGTATCCTTGACTACAAAATACTTGACTACCAAAAACATAAATACAAACAAAAAGAAAAAAAAATGTCTAAAACCAAAGCTGATGTCAATATAAATCCTAAACACTGAGAGTTCTTTTTGGATTAAAAAAAATCAAGAGACATCAAAACTTTGATCAGCATTTCGAATATTCACGGAGACCATCTGGGATACATGGTCCCATGGAACTCCAATCCTGGCATGTGAGCCGGGTAACTGGAAGCACTTGCTTCACCCCCTCACACCAATGTAAAGATTATGCATGAAAGCATCAACGTTGAGATCAATCATGGGATGATGGTGGTGTGGAAGCTGATAGAGAGGGCCACTCAACAATCTCTGTTCTGCTTCCCATCTCGGACGAGCGTTGATCTTTTCAACGAGCAAAATAACAATATTGTAATATTTAAGAAAACATTGATAAATAATACTACGAACTAAATAAATCAACAACTAAAAACAAAATATAAACATAAACCCCGCGCGTGCGCGGGGTTAACGATCCTAGTAAAAAAAATGAATTACATTTCTTCTTATATTTAGTATCATCGTATCATATTATTATTTTTTTTTGTCAACTGATATATTATAACAACCTGATAGAAACTAACAGGAGAAACATGTTCGGCATACGAATTACAAAAAGAGCATATCAATGCCAACTACAATAAGACTGAACTGAGACTAGGGGGAATCTGAACAAGATCCATAGCAAGAAAGAAGCAGTACAAACTCAAGAAGAAGAAGCTAGAATCTCACGTTCAAAAAGGGAAGACAGCCAACGGGGGTGGTTACGAGCCACGTAGGATTGGAAGAGACCATTCCAATTAACACTATTGGCAATAAGAAAGGAGCTTCTATTTGAACCTCTAACTTCAACCAAGAGTCTCCAGTTCAACATCTGAGACAAAAAATTAGTTAGTTCAGCAGCTTGAAAACTGAAGTTAGGCCAAGCTTTTGGCCGGAGGACATCTCCGAATAAGTCCGGCGCTTCAGCCGCGAAAATGACTTTGTCAAATCTATGAGCTATCATTGCTTCAATAGCCCGTGAGATGCTTGTCAACTTCGCTTCAGACCTGTTGGAGATGTCATGGAAAGCACGCCTGCTGTGGAGTAAGGTGTGGCCGTCGTTTGATCTAAGCACCCAAGAACAACTCGCCACTTTCGATTGTTTACACCATGCAAATCCAATATTGCATTTGAGCCAATTCTTTGGGGGACGTGACCATGAAGAACCCATTCCCACTGTGATGTTGATAGGTATATCCTCTGCTAGGTCTTCAATGGTCTGAGCATGGAACCAAAGATTAGAAGATTCGGCAGATTTTAAGGCTATTGCATCAGGAAGAGCTATGAAACCTTCAAAAAAGAACTTGTTTCTGTTTTTCCAAAGCTGCCAAAGTGTCCAAGGAAAAGCACGTATGATATTAAGAGGAATAGCATGGTTCAAGGATGTGTTGAACAGGTGCTGGACATTGACATAAACAGAATCCGGGTGCAAACCTTTGATCGGAGCTGGGAATCCACTTAAAGCCCAAGTCTGACGCGCGATCGGACATGAGAAGAGGACATGGTTTGCTGTTTCACCCTCAAAACCACATGATTGACAACGATCATCAATCTTCATTCCTCGTGCATTTATATTCTGTGCCACCGGAAGGGCTTCGCTGAGGACCCGCCGGATAAAAGATTTTATTTTTGGTTCAGTTAAGATTGACCAAACCTTTTCTTTGAGTGGGTTCAAAGACGGTTGTGCCGAGTCTTTCCGAAAGGCTTCCGAACTGGTCAAATTTCTGGCAAGCCAGTAACCCGATTTGACAGTAAAGTCGCCACTTCGATTGTGTTTCCAAGACCAGAAATCTTCCTTCCCTATCACTGGTCTCATACGGATTATCTTCTCAAGATCCACTGGAAGAAATAAGTCAGAGAGCAGAGAAAAATTCCAGGTTCTTGTGTTTAGATCGATTAGATCACTGACCCTAAGATTGTCATCGATGGGATAGGATTTGATCCACGGAACTCTCATTCTGTTGTCGTTAATCCAAGGATCAAACCAAACTCGAATAGAGCAGCCATTACCAATTTCTTTGCTGATTCCTTTCTCCAGGAGATCCCTGCCAAAGATTATACTACGCCAGCCGTAGGAGGGACGGTTACCGACCAGAGCTGAAAGAAAATCCGAGTCCGGGTAATAACGACTTTTGATCACTCTCGCAAATAAAGATTCAGGATCTTGCAAGAGTTTCCAGGCTTGCTTGGATAGGAGTGACTGATTAAAAATTTCCAAGTCTTTAAAACCGAGCCCGCCGAGATTTTTTGGGAGACACATCTTTTCCCAACTTATCCAATGGATCTTTTGCCGATGCTCAACAGAATTCCCCCAGAAAGAGGACATGGCGCTGGAGAGCTTAGTGAGTGTACCTTTCGGGAGTCGGAAGCAGGACATTGCAAAGACTGGTAATGCCATACCCACCGCCTTAAGAAGCACTTCTTTTCCTCCCAAAGACAGGCATCTTGCGAACCAGCCTGATGTTCGTGATTTCATCCTGTCTTGAATGTAGTTAAGCAGCTTAATTTTTGATCCACTAAAGCATTATGGGAGGCCCAGATATGAACCTGCTCCCCCTTCGTTGTTGATTCCAAAGATAAACCTGATGTGTGCTTTCAAAGTCTCGTCCACTTTCACTCCAAAGGTGATCGATGATTTATCAAGATTAACCACTTGACCAGTAGCTTCACCGTAAATCCTAAGAATGAACTGAAGGACTCTGATTTATTCTTCACTAGCCTTACAGAGGAATAAGTTGTCGTCTGCGAAGAGCAGATGATGAATAGCAGGACCATTATCCGAGAATTTGATACCACTGAGAATGCCTCTGGACTCCGCTTTAAGCAGCAAATGAGTGAGCCCTTCAGTACACAAGATGAATAAGAAAGGAGAAAGGGGTTCACCTTGTCTTAGACCTCTTTCAGGGACGATCATACCATGTTGTTGGTCATTGATCAGAACGGAATAAGTTACCGAGGTTACGCAAAACATAACCCGAGATACCCATTGTTCATGAAAGCCAAGCGCCAAAAGGAGAGAGCTTAGATACTTCCATTCAACCCGGTCAAAGGCTTAAGACATATCCGATTTGATGGCCATGTAGTCTTTTGATATGCTGCGATGAGCTTTCAGACTGTGAATTAACTCATGAGCCACCAGAATGTTGTCGGAAATCAACCTTTCTGGGACAAAGGCTGTCTGGGTCGGGGAGACAATGTCTGGAAGAAGAGGCTGAAGTCTTCTAGTGATGATTTTCGATATGATCTTATAGAAGACGGAGCAAAGGCTGATGGGGCGAAGATCTTTCATGTATGAGGCATATGGGATTTTCGGAATCAGACTAATGAGGGTGTAATTCCATTCCCGCGGGAAAGTTCCAAATGAGAAGAAGGACTTGATCTCCGAGGTTACATGATCTCCAATTATATCCCAAAATTTCTGAAAGAAGAAGCCTGTCATCCCGTCCACTCCTGGAGTGCTTGAAGGCTTCACCGAGAAAGCTGTGAATTTAATCTCTGCAGAAGAGACTTCACTGATCAACCTATCATTCATTGCTCAGCTGACTCTGGGTTGAAAGTCGTAGAACATAGCCTCAAAGTTGTCTGGATTTGTGGACTTGAAAAGAGAGGAAAAGTAAGATGAAGCCACTTCACCTTTGGATGCTTCACCTCTGTGGACTATACCCTGATCATCTACCAGCTGATGGATGAGTTTATTCCCGCGATTTGCTTTCACCGTCGCATGAAAGAATTTTGTGTTTTTGTCTTCAGATTTTAACGCCGTTTCTCGGCTACGCTGACTCCAAAAGGATTCCTCATCACGATAAGCCGAGACCAAATATTTTTTTAAGCGCATCACGGTCGCATGACAAGGGAAAGATGCGGATTGTTCTTGCTCAAGATAGACTTGTAGTTGA
Organism: Orychophragmus violaceus; assembly: GCA_030180135.1. Taxonomy (NCBI): domain Eukaryota; kingdom Viridiplantae; phylum Streptophyta; class Magnoliopsida; order Brassicales; family Brassicaceae; genus Orychophragmus; species Orychophragmus violaceus. Next base: position 92,801,779 of record CM058230.1, read on the forward strand.
TCTACGCGATGCCTGGAGTTCAAGGGATGCGACTTCTTTTGCTTGCTAAAGGCTTTGCGACAAGCTCGAATACGGTCCGAGACCGAGGGAGAAAAGGAGCTCGAAGGGACAGACCAAGCTTTTTGAACCACTTCGAAGATGTTAGGAGTATTGATAATCCTTTTGTCAAATCTAAACGAACCTCGATGGACATCTTTAGCTGAGATCAGATTGACTAATACCGGCCTGTGGTCCGAACCACGTTTGTCAAGGAAAACTTGATTAGCCTCCGGAAACTTGAGCCTCCATGGTTTGTAAGCAAAGCACCTGTCTAACTTGCATTGTATCCACAAGTCTCCTCTTTGTCCACCCCAAGTAAACGGGTTACCATAAAAAGGCAGCTCAACCATCCCATTCCCACTAAGCATATCCGTGAAAGGAGCGAAGGAAGAGTCATAGCGCCTAGGACCTCCTAGCTTTTCACCATTGTAACAAATGTCGTTAAAATCACCGATCAGACCCCAACTGTCATTTCTAGTCATCCCTATCCGGCTTATACGTTCCCAAAACTTTGGTCTATTTGCCGAGGCTGGCTCGCCATATATACAGGAAATGAAAAAGGTACTTCATTGATATGAACAGGAAAGTTGATAAGGTTTTTATCAGCTTGCAAGATGTGTACACGAACTGAGGCTTTCCAAAAAACAGCTAAACCGCCTCCATGACCATCAGGATCTACAGTATACACACGCTCATAACCGAGCCATTCCTGAAGATCAACCAAAACATCCCGTTTATACATGGTTTCCATCAAGAAAAACATCAGGGAAATGTTGATGGCGCAATTCCTTGATGTGAGGAATTGTCAAATCTTGAACCCGGCCCAAGCCCTGACAATTCCAGGAGAGAATGCTCATTAACACTTGGATGGTCCCTCGTTTGGGACCACCAATTGTTTTTTGATGTTACTTGGATTTTTATCCAACTTGTTGACCATCTCCTGCACTTTCCTCTTAACCACAGCCGTCTTAACTATCTCTTTCCCAGGCCTGTGAACATTCACCGTTGTGTTCTATTTCTTGTCCCTGGAGCATTTGAAAGGTCTACCACGCTTTTTACCCTGAGGTTTAGTCCCGGAAGATCCTCCCTCAGGGAGATTGGTTCTATTGACCGTTGAACTAAACTGGAAAGGGGAGTGAGCATCAAAAGACTTTGCGATAAAGCCTTCAGACAAGAATTCAACAGGAATGGCCTCACCAGCGACATAAGAAGCTGCTCTGATAGCTGAACCCATCAGCTTCACTTTGCTGGGAGTGAAGATGGATTGAAGGTTTAAGTTGCTGCCATAGTCAAAGACTAATCCTTTTCCTTTATCAGTGTCAGAAGAGAATACCGGAAGAGGCTCCAACCGCAAGGCTGATTTTTGGCCGAGAGCATCGCCTTCCAGAGCTGCCACCGAAGACTTGACTCTTGCTTCCCGGACAAAACGATCTTCACCCCTCTCGACAGATAGATATTGCCGCATTTCATCAAGAACCTCCTTTTCTATGCGAGGAAGGCCTGTAAGAGGGTTAAGACCGACTTGAGACTCGGACAAAACCCCGGACAGAGGATCGTAAGCTGAGAGCACCGGAGAGAGAGCAGCTTCAGGGACCGCTATCTGAGCACTTTGATCTTTTAACTTGGCTTCTAAGAAAGGACACCTAGGTTTCTCGTGGGTGAGCCTATGACAAGCAAGACATCGCTTTTGAATTCTTTCATAGAAGTATTGGATGGAGGTTTGTTCACCCGAAGGGAGATTGACCACCTTGAACCGACGAAGAGGTTTCGTGATATCCAGCTTGACCCTGACACGGACATAGTCATTTTCCTGAGGCGTAAGAGGATCAAAAGCAACCTCAGTAACTTCACCAGCAAACTCGCCTAAGGAAGGGATGGCCCGCGGCGTATAATGATTCAAGGGGATGTTCTTCATCTGAACCCAAACAAGTAAGTAACAAAGATAGTCTTCTGGAGGGTTTGCTAACCAACGGTCAAAGATGAAAGACCATTCATTGTAGCAGTACACTCCCTTGCTGAGAATTTCTCCCATGTCTTGTTCATATTTAAAGATGAACTGAAATTTATCCTTAGTGAGAGCCACACCTCTGACCCTATCATAGATCTGCCATTTTTTTGGCATCTCAATAATGAAGTTGGACATCTTCTGAAACTGAGGGTTGAGAAGCCTTCCGACAATACTGCGCTCGTTTGTGATACAAGAGCTGTACTTTGGCAGGTCAGGGAGATTGAATGGGGTGTCATCTTCTTCAATCGTGAGGGATGAAAGAGCTTGGTCAAGATTGGAAGCCATGATCGGGATCGAAAATCGTCAGGAGAGCTGAGAAGAACTCTCTGGATAAACAGATAAGGATGAAAGCAGAGCCACACGATTAAGATCTTTAGAGGATGCAGTCAATAAGAGCTACACGATTATACTGTTTAAAGACACTAATAGATACGGAAGTCTCTAAGCGAAAAAGGATTTGTGATGGGATTCGTTTTTTTTTTAGATTTTCACAGATTAAGGCATTTATGTTTATCATATTATTACTTAATAATACTAAAATTTGATCAGTTAAAAATCTGATTACATAAAAAAATTGACAAATAATTATTTATAAAAAAACATAAACCGCGTTCTGGTAGTGCGGAATAAAATCTAGGATACAAAACATCCTCAGAACTAATTAAAACGTGAAGCCGGTTCTTACCCGATCCACTTTTAAAAAACACACGGATCCTACCTATTTAGAATCACATGTCGACTTTTATTTGATCTAATTTGGTCAATTGATATTAAATATTTTACCCGATTTGAAATATATAAAAATCCATATATATTAAAAGAGTTTCACTAATGTCCACATGTCAAGCCCACGTTTTTTAAGAATTTTTTTTAATTCAAGTTTTTATTATTTTTAATTTTAATAATCCCTAATTAAATTGAATATAAAAATCCGACAGTAAATCTCTCATTCCCTAAACTTTCAATCCGAACTAATTAGAATTCAAAATATTGTCATTAAAAATTCTTTAAACCTCTCAATCCCAACAAATAAGGCAATTTCAAATCATATTTAGTTTTATTTAATTCCTAAATCTTTATAAATCTTAACTATATTCATCCCTACTCACAAATAAAAATAATCACGCCAATTCTTTTTAATTGAAAACTCTATTTAACCTTTTCTTCTATTTATACACATCTAAATTGTCATTAGTCAACATAAAAAACCATCATCTTGTCTTTTTCTTAGATCCGTTTTTTCTGATTTTTCATTTGCTCATAGCATTGAAATTTCTCGGTAAATTAACTATGTATGCGAGAGCTTCTTTTTTCTCTTTTGCTTTCCATATGTTTTTGATGTTTTTTTTTTGTTTTTCTACTTCACATCCATTTAGATCTCTTTCGTTTTCTCATTAGATGTTGTATGAATTACATTGTTTATTTTTTAATTTATTATTCATCCGAATGAAGAACATCTCGAAGGCTCCATCGTTTTCTCTTACTTTTAGTTTTCTCATATGTTTTCATTTGCGTTCCATTAATAACTGTATCGATGGCTAATTTGTGTGGTTGCGTTCATTGAATTCAACGGTTTTAGTTAGCAGGTTGATCATATTTTTACTGTGACCATATCGATGATTTATTTCTTATCGAGGGTACATAACTTTTTAGTATACACCCAATTCTTTTTTTGTTTTTTCGTTGTAAGTGTTTTTTCCTTCTTGGTTTTTGCATTTTTTTTTTTCTTTTTTACTTTTTACCTTCTGTTTTTTTAATATTTTTAATCTATATTGATTACTCTTTTTTCTCTCTAAATAATTAATAATAAAATTTTGAATCTATTATTTTGAATCATATATATGGTTATATGTAATGAATGATTTTTTACGTGTTTAGCACCATCTTATCATATGATTTAATAAATAATCTAATTATAAAATATCAATTTATAATTAATTTTAAAATATATAAAAACATAAATTCGCGTTTCTGCAGCGCAGAACAAAATCTAGTTTATATTTAAAAGTAGCATATGGTGACTTTTTGCCAATAATCTCTTTGTATGATCAATTTGGATTAATTTTTGTTTAGATTTGACCGACGTAAATCAAAATTAAATTCCGACATTATATGAAGAAAACTAATCGATTAAGTAGTTGATCAATCCAATTACATCGATTAACTATTTTTTGCTACAAAATTTGGATCTAGTCCAAATATTTTGGATTATGATCAAAGAAGTCCAAACTAATGAAGTGAGAAATAATTTTAAGTTAGGTCGAAAACTGTTTTATTAATAATAAGACCGAAACCGAACAATAAACAAGATAGACGAGATGAAAGTCCGTCAATTAACGTGCTTTCTAAATGTTGCTTAGACTCGTAGTTTTATAAATGTAGCTCGAAATTTTCACAAAATACAAGATGGTTAAAAATCAAGAATGAAGGGTTTATTTATAGGTCAGGAGTTCATTGTTGAAAGGAGCTAGAATCGATTGACAAGTCCAATCCTTTCTTGTTTACTTTTTGTTTGGTTGTTTGACTCCTTAACATTAACATGTTCGTTTGTTAGGTCAAAATATTTTTGATGAAGTGATGAAATTTCTAATGAACTTGGTGTTATTTTTAAGAAAGATTTAAGCTTGAAGGTTTCAGAAATGGGAGAATTGTTTGCTCAAGAGAAGAAGAGAGAATAGTCACAAAAATGACTTGACTTTTGATATTTGGTGGCTACACAAGTTATATAAGATGGGTACACAAGAATAACCCTAAACCTAATTAGATAGAGGACAAATTAGACATTTTGTCATTTTGGTCCGAAATGAACATAGCAGACTTGTGAAGCAGACTTGTAAGCAGACTTGTAAACAGACTTGTGAAGCAGACTTGTGAAGCAGACTTGTGAAGCAGACTTGTGAAGCAGACTTGTAAGCAGACTTGTGAAGCAGACTTGTGAAGCAGACTTGTGAAGCAGACTTGTGCAGCAGACTTCACATTATTGAAACATACAGGATCAATACTCCCCCTCAAGTTAAGACTTTGGAATCACCTTAAAGTCTGGACTTGGAATGATAATGGCAACACCTCATTAAAAAAAACCTTGATGTAGAAAACCACTTGGGACAAAACCACATCAAGGGAAAAAGAGTATGCTGCACATGATCAGGGAAGTTCTAATCATGGGTAGGAAGGTCTACAAGTCCTAGTTTGCTGAAAATATGATCGCAAACCTTGAGACTTGCAGCCTTGGTGAAGATGTCTGCTAGTTGATCTTCGCTCTTTGTGTAGCAAGGTAGAACCGTCCCATCTTCAATCTTCTTCCTTACCTTGTGACAATTTATCTCAATGTGTTTAGTCCTTTCATGAAATATAGAGTTGGTAGCAATATGTATTGCAGCCTGATTGTCACAATGAAAGGTAATGGGACTTGATTGCTCAATGCCAAAGTCCTTGAGTAGAGCCTTCAACCAAGTTAACTATGTTGTAAGCTTCCTCATATCTCTATACTTAGCTTCAGCACTTGAACATGAGACCACTTTCTGCTTCTTTGTCTTCCAAGTCACTAAGTTACCTCCAATGAAGGTGCAATAACCGGTTGTGGATCTCCTGTCACTCTTATCACCAGCCCAATCTGCATCACAGTAGCCGACAATCTCAGTGCTATCATTCTTACCCATCCAAATTCCTTGTCCTATTGAGCCTTTGAGATATCTAAGGATCCTCTCAATCAAACTCCAATGATAAACCGTGGGTGATTGCATATGCTGGCTGACTTGATTCACAGCAAAACATAGGTCTGGTCTAGTGAGAGTTAAATAGATAAGCTTCCCAACCAGTCTTCTATACAAGGAGACATCCTTGAACTTCTCCTCATCTGATTTCTCCCCCTTTCTATTGACTTGGTAGCCATCTTCAAGAGGAGTCTTTGCTATCTTGCAATCATGCATTCTTGTTTCTGTCAGCAAGTCTTTAACATACTTCCTTTGGGACAGAAACAGCCCATCATTGAATCTGCATACTTCAATACCCAAGAAATACTTCAACTCTCCAAGGTCTTTGATGTCAAACGAACTTTTGAGAAAAGCCTTTGTGGACTGAATTCCCTCATTATCACTTCCAGTAATGATTAAATCATCCACATAGATCAGAACCACCACCACTCCTAAAGGGCTTTGAAGAGTAAACAATGTGTGATCAGATTGAGACTTCTTGAATCCATAGTCCATGAGTTTATGGCTTAGCTTCTGGTACCATGCTCTTGGTGATTGCTTCAAACCATAGATTGCTCTCCTTAGTCTCAATACTTCACCAGGTTTACACAAATGCTCTAGTCCCGGTAGTGGAGTCATGTACACTTCCTCTTCAAGCTCTCCTTGTAAAAAGGCATTCTTAACATCCATTTGCCATAGGTTCCATGAAATATTTGTGGCCAGGGACAGTGTGACTCTTACTGTATGGAGTTTAGCTACCGGTGCAAAGGTATCAGTGTAGTCTTCTCCATAAGTTTGCGTGAACCCTCTTGCAACCAACCTTGCCTTGTACCTCTCAATGTCTCCATTGCTCTTATACTTGATTGTGAAGACCCATTTTGAGCTGACAGTCTTCTTTCCCTTTGGCAGCTTCTCCACATTCCAAGTGTGATTCTTTTCCATAGCTCCCTTCTCATCAATCACAGCATCCATCCACTCCTTGGTGTCTTTAGCCTCTTCATAAGTTTTAGGAACATGATTCATCTCTATCTTCCCAAGAAAAGCGCAATGACTTGATGGCAACAAGTCAATAGAACACATGGACTGGTTTGGATGAGCAACCGCCTGATTGTTGAAGTAGAACTTCTTGTTGATGTAGCTTGATAGATCCGTCTTTTCTCTAGTGCTTCTTCTGAGTTGTTGGACCGGTTGAGCAACTTCCCCTACACCCATCTCTTCTTCTTCATGATGAATAATCTCCTCATCATTCATATTCAAGTTGTCTTGATCTTGATTCTGAGGTAGAACTTCCTCTTGAGTTTGAGTGGGTTCTTGATTAGCTGTCACTGGTTCTTCTTCTTGCAACTCTTCTTGATGCCTTCCTGTTTCTGTTTCCCCTTGTCTTGGTACTTTATGAGGGCCATTTCCCAAATGATTCAAGAGAAACCTCAGACTTGTAGCAAGGTCAGACAGTGATCTTGAAAGGTCCTTCAGTCCTTCCCAATCCCTTTTCTCATAGTACCCCTGCCCCTCAATGAACTTAACATCTCTTGACACATATGTGCGGTTGTTGATTGGATCATAGCATTTGTATCCCTTTTGAGTAGTTGAATATCCAAGGAACATGCACTTGATGCTCTTAGCCTCTAGCTTGTTTCTTTGGTCACCTGAGATATGGACAAAACACACACACCCAAACACACGTAAGTGTTCAATAAAGGGTTTAGTTTTTTTTAATACCTCAAATGGTGAGATGTCTTGTAGAACTTTGGTTGGAATCCTATTAATGAGGTAGCAAGCTGCCAAGACTGCATCTCCCCAAAAGCTTTTAGGCACATTGACATGGAACATCATGGATCTAGCCACCTCCATAAGATGTATGTTCTTTCTTTCAGCCACTCCATTTTGTTGGGGTGTATGTGGACAGCTTGTTTGATGTAGGATTCCATGTTTGTTCAGATTTGTTTTGAATCTTTGACTTGTATACTCTCCTCCATTATCTGATCTAAACACTTTGATCTTGGCATTAAACTGATTAGTAATGTAATTCTGAAAATGAATGAATGCTTCATAAACTCTATCTTTAGATGGAAGCAATGTGACCCAAGTATACTTTGATTTTTCATCTATGAATGTCACAACATACTTGTTCCTATCTCTGGACAGACATGGTGAAGTCCAAACATCAGAATGCACTAGATCAAAGCAGTTTTCATAGATAGTAGTAGATTTAGAAAATATAGTTCTACAATGTTTGCCAAGGATGCAAGCTTCACAAGTTGAATGATCAAAGTTAGCATTAGGCAACATTAAACTGAGAGCACGAGCATGAGGATGTCCAAGTCTAGCATGCCACAAAACATTTTGATTAACAGAAAAACAGGAATTGAAAGCTAAGGAATCCGAATTGCTTGGAGAAGTGTTTTCAAGGAGGTAAATCTCATCTTGTGTTCCACCTCTTCCAAGTACCTTGCCATTCTTAATATCCTGAAAGCAAACTTTATTAGGCCCAAATATAACATTGCAATTCAGATCATTTGTAATCCTTTTCACAGACAGAAGATTAGATTTAATTTTAGGCACAAAGAAATCATCACTATCCTTGTTAAAGAGTCTTAACTTTCCTGTTCCTACAATGGGAATACTTTGACCATCAGCAATAGTTACTCTACCTAGAGCCGGTTTAATATCTTTTAACCACTTAGCGTCACTAATCATATGGTGAGAAGCTCCTGGGTCTACTACCATTTTATGATCAGATTGAGCAAGCAATTTATGAGACAAAAGTGTGATACCAGAGAGTTTAGAGGCATAAGCCTTGATAAGATCCTCCAGATCACTTCTCCTCACATACTCAGTGTTAGTGAACAAGGCAAGCTCTCCTCCTTGAGTAGATGAAGTCGCCTGCTCAGCCACTTCTTGAGAGATGTTTGCTTTTGAATCCCTGAACTTGGATGGCTTGAGGTGTGGATGGAGGATCCAGCATTTTTCCTTGGCGTGTCCCTTCTTCTTGCAATGATCACAGGAGATGTGCTTCATGTCCTCTTGCTTGAACACGCTTCTGTCCTCATGCTTGAACACACTCTTGTTGGCGGTGGCAAGCTCCCCCTTTCCTCCAAACAGCCCAATGTTCCCTTGTTCCTTTTGGATCCTTGAGCACACTTCTTCAAAGTCAGGAAGAGTAGTTTCCCTTAGAATGGACTTGATAACATCATTGTAGACCGGATTCAGATTGAGGAGGAGTCCAAAGATCTTGTCTTGCTCCTTCTTTTCATTAAGAACCTTTGGGTCTATGGTGCTTGGCCTTAACATGTCAAGCTCAGACCAAGAAGATGAGAACTTCCCAAGATACTTGGTGAACTCACAATCCTCTTGGTGAAGGTCACTGATTGTCTTCTTCACTTCATACACACGGCTGAGGTTAGAGACATCACCATACACCTTCTTCAGGGTGTCCCAAAGTGATTTAGCAGTTTCACAATGGGAGTAAGCTTCAAGGATGGATGGATCTAGTGAGTTTTGAAGAAAACCCAGAACTGATTGGTCTTCTTGAAACCACCTTGCCTCCTCCTTCTTTGTTGCCTCATCTTTCTTCTCCTTTGGATCTTCATTAGGCGGTGTCTTGTCCTCAAGAATGTGCTCCCAAAGTCCTCTGCCACAGATTGCGGTCTTGGTTGTTCTCTGCCATGTCCTGTAGTTTAAACCCTTGAGAACCACAGGAATGATAGTAGGCTTGAGGCTTGAGTTTACTTGGACAGTGTCTTCCATTGATGAAGCTCGAAGGTTTCAGAAAAGAGAAACAATTTAAAGAGCAGAAATGAAGAGAAAAACCCAGATTTAGAACTAAGAATGAGTAGAATCAATAAGAGAATAGAGAGAATCAAAGAACAATAACTTTATTGCTCTGATACCATGTTATTTTTAAGAAAGATTTAAGCTTGAAGGTTTCAGAAATGGGAGAATTGTTTGCTCAAGAGAAAAAGAGAGAATAGTCACAAAATGACTTGACTTTTGATATTTGGTGGCTACACAAGTTATATAGGATGGGTACACAAGAATAACCCTAAACCTAATTAGATAGAGGACAAATTAGACATTTTGTCATTTTGGTCCGAAATGAACATAGCAGACTTGTGAAACAGACTTGTGAGCAGACTTGTAAGCAGACTTATGAAGCAGACTTGTGAAACAGACTTGTAAGCAGATTTCACATTATTGAAACATACATGATCAATACTTAGAATTAGAAATGGATGCTAAAGCCATATCCAACATTATTTTTCTTCATATTTCGATAATTTGATGGTTAATTAGACTCCATTCATCAGTCATGTATCATCAGCTATTTCTTCTTCTTTTGTGATTAAGAGAACAAAAAAGAAACTAATTAAACACGAATCGTTGTAACCACTTATTTATTTCCGTTTTTTGAACAAAACCACTTATTTTTTTGTTAGCCTGTGGTCGACTTCTAAACCTTTGGGATCAAACACCATCTTTTAAAACGATTCGACGAATAAACATTATAATATAAAAATCACAACATGCACGCTTTATACTTTGATTAAATTAACAAATAACCATAAATATAAACTATAGTTATTGATTACATAATGTTGAAGTGTTATTTGTGGAGGGATGAAGAGGAAGAAGAAGAAGGAAACCATTGATATTCATGATGATGATACCTACACTTGAAAGATCTTGGATGCTTCGACGGTGAGCACACACACTGCTTCTTTCCACCGCCATCGTCACGGAGACCCGCGGTGGCTACCACTTCCGTTGCCACGACCATCACTTCTGCCGCCGGCATATTTTCGGGAGGAATAACAAGAGGGAGAATCTTCTTACTGTAACACATTTTTGTTTCACACTCAAATCAAAACTAGATTCTTCTTATTGAAGATTTTGTGTGTGTGGTTTGCACAAAAGAAGAGAAGTCGCGTATAAATACTAAACTCTCTTTTGGAACTTTTTAAAAATTTAGCAAAAAAAAAAAAACTTTTTAAAATATCTTTAATTACTTATTTATCCTTTAGGTGTTGTGTAGATGATACGTCGCCAAACCAAAAACCTTGAATCGTCACACGTGGCTAATGGTTCTGATGCACGTCGTCTAGAGATTTGTACAAAAAAAACCATGAGGTCAGAAATTTGTTCTAGGATATACATCTGAGCTTTATAATTAATAAAATTTAATTAATCGTTGATACTATATATATATATATATATATATATATATATATATTCATAATAAGACAGGATACTAAGATTATAATAGATTAAATGAATTAAACTATTTTAATTTTGAAAATTTTGTCGTATATCAAGCTCTTTTGTTCATAAAGATAGTTGGTATTTTTTATTTTTTTTTGTCAAAAGATAGTTGGTATTTAATCTACAATGTTCTTTTAATTTGATTTTTTATATTATAAACCCTATCTTTTAATTTGGTATTTTAACAATTTCTTGACTAAGTTAATTAACTTGACTACTATTACCATTTAAAGGCCTATTTATAAAATACTGTAGTTGAAATGCTTATAATCTTTTTATATATTTTTAGAAGATAAAAACACTACAAAAAAAACTGCCGCGTAGCTACGGAAATTTTCGTAGCTACGCTTGATTTTCCGTAGCTACGTTCGCCTTAGCTACGGCTAGCTACGACCAAGATCCGCGTCTACAAGCTTGACGCTACGAGTATTTCGTAGCTATCCGCATCAAGCTTTCTGCGGCGTAGTTACGAACGATTCCGTAGCTAACTGCTACGGTTAGCTACGATCTGTGGTCGTAGCTAAATTATCTACGATCTGTGGTCGTAGCTAAATTATCTACGACTAGCTACAATTATCGTCGTAGCTATTATTTACAATTTTTTTAAAAAAAAATATTAAAAATACAAAAAAAAATATTTAATCATAAAATTTTATTATTTATAATAATATATAACTACAACAAAAAATTAATAATTAATCATAAAATATAAAAAATACAAAATAATCAAAAAAAAGAAATCGTGAAGACCAAACACATCTGCATCTTAATCGTGAAGACGCCGAACACATATGTATCTTCATCTTCGCCGGACCTGTGACAAGAATAGTGGATCCGGTCTTTGCCGCGACATGCTTCCTCGCCACATCTGCGTCTTCGTCTCTCTCACAGAGCCTCCGGCGCGGCGACGAGAGCGGTGAAGACTTGTACCGGCTTCGTATTCGTCTTCTCTCTCTCGCTCACCAATGAAACTCACGACGGCGGCCGTCATCACCATCTCCTCTCTCTCACCGTAGCCGATCAAGTGGAGAAGAGCCTTGCCGGATCTTCGATAGTAACGATTCTTCATCACCGGATCTTCGATTTCTTCACGAGATGTGTGTTATCAAAGGCTCCGACGGCTCATCGCCTTCGATTCCCCATCGCGGATCATCGTCGGATCTTGGTCTTGGTCTTCGATTACCATTGTGGATTCATCTTCAACTTTAACTTCTTCTGTAAACTTGTATTTTGGATTAAAAAAAAATAAGACTTAAGGATGATGACGGCTGGTCGTGAGGTAGATGAGGGATGTGTGATTAGGTTAAGTGAAGGTTGGGGATGGATACGAAGGAGAGAAGATGTGAGAAAAGAAAAAGAAACAATTGTAGCCATTAGATGCATCTTAAATCAAGGATAGATATTGAAGGAAAGGTAATCCTTACCTTAGTTTTTCAACCAATCACAATTAAGCTTTTATATATATATGAATTTTGAGTTTAACACTTTTATAACTTTATATATTTGGAAGATTGTAATAAAGTTCTAAGGTTAAAGTTAATAATCTATAAAATATTTCAACTAAAACATGAAAATAATAAAAATATAAGTTAGAATATTTGAGAATTGGATTTTTAGGATTTGAAATGAATTAGAGTTTCTAATTTAGGATTTGGTGTATAGGGTTTTGGTATAGGGTTTGAAATTTAGATTTAAAGTTTGAAGTTTAGAGTATAAAGTGTTAAATTTAAATGGGTTACAACATTTTCTAAGAGTATAATTTATGATTAAGAGATAGGTTTAGAGTATGGTTTAGTATATATGACTAAAAAGTGTTTTATTGTAAAAGTGATTTAAAATATTAAAATGAGTATATATAATACTAAAATGATTTGAAATATCAAAATGAATAATTAAAAGTATAATATATTTAATTTTCAATTTAAATTTATATGATTTTAAAATTTTAAAAGTGCTAAATTTTAGTTATTAGTATATATATAATAGTTAAAGAGATAATTAACTTTGAATTTATGATTAGTATTATAAATTAGTAGATTTTCAAAACAAAATCTTAATTTATGTTTAGGGATTAGGGTTTTAGAGTTTAAATTTGAGATTAATGTTTAGAGTATATTTATTGTTTAGGGTATAGGATTTTAAATGTTGTGTTTTTTAAATTTATAAATAATATATTTAGAATATAATTTAAATTTATAACTGTTAAAACTTAGTTTTGGATATATTATACTAATTATTATTTTATTAGTTAGAGTTTTGGGATTTGTTTAGGGTTTATGGTTTCAATAGCTACGGATATATTCGTAGCTATCCGTAGCTATACAATATATATAGCTGTGATTAGCTACGAATTTTGACGTAGCTAATCGTAGCTATTCGTAGCTACGTAGCTACGGATAGCTATGACCCGTATCCGTAGCTAAATAGCTATGAATAGCTACGGATAGCTACGACCTTGCTACGATTTGAATTCATAGGTAATCTGTAGCAATCCGTAGCTGAAAAATTAGCTACGGAAAAATCTGTAGTTAATCCGTAGCTAAATACAGTTTTTCTTGTAGTGAAATGTGAATTTGAACAAATTGTATATTATTTTGTTTCTTATTTCTAAATTGATTATGTTTTGCTTCTTATTAAGAAAAATACGAGCAAACAATTTCTAATAATTGTATTATTTTGAATTTCCTACTATTTTGTCATTAACATGTCATAAGTTCCTGTTAAAATTTCAGCTATATTTTTTTGATAAAGTAAATTTCAGCTATATGATTAAGCAATATAGATACTCTGAATGACAAAAAAACAAACTCCGGCATAAAGGAGAGCCGCTTCTCTCTCTTTCTCTCTAGAGAGAGAAAATCCTCTCGTTTCCTCCTCTTTTCCTCTTCTCGGACTCTGATTTTTCAGAGGGAGCGGTGGTTGTTCGAGGGTTGCGGCGTCTGTCCCTGTCGAAATCTCCGGTGAATCGGAGATTAGTGTTTATACCCATCGTTTTGCTTCCGATCGAGATAGGTTCATCGGGTTTGTTCTCTCTTTTCTCAATCTCTGATCGGTTTTGTTTTTGGTTGTTATGCTTTCGGATTTCTTCTAATAAGTCTGATTTCTCTTCTATGGCTGGCTGTCCTTTTTCCGATAACGGAACTTGCCGGAATTTCCGGCCCTTACGGCTTCTGCCGATGATCTCACTTCCCTTCTCTCTTCGTTCCCCGTTTCTCCCTGTCGACTCGAGCTGTAGCGCTTCCGATTGTCCGATTCTCTCGGATTAATATCGATTGTGTTCCACTGCTTTAGAGGACAAGCGTATAGTGGATGATTGATGGGTTTCTTAATCCCATCAGCACAACCGCCTCCTTGGTGTCGGGTGTTTCCGGCGGCGTCTCCATCTCCGTTTTCTTTGTATGCAGGGCTCTAGCGGTGGCTTTGGGTTGTGTGGATCGACAAACGGTGGCCAGATCCTGCAGAGAGTTGATCCGCGACTGCTCGGCGGCGTTCTCCTCCCTGCTCGCCGGCTGTTTCTCCGGTGGTGCTCTTCTCTCCGACGCGTGTAGCTTGCATGCTTCCACTCTGCGATGACACGACACGTGGAGCCTTATCCAGTGATGTGGGCTTCAGTTGGGTTTCGTAGCTTTTAGTCGGAATCTCTTTGTTGGGCTCAGCCCGTTTGTAAACTTTTAGGCCTTGGCCCATGAAATGAAATCGTTGACAAAAAAAAAAAAAAAAGAATGACAAAAAAAAATACTTGACCATTCAGGAGCTTTGGTTCGAGATTCTCGATTATAATAAAGTTTATATCTTTGTTGCTGAAAAATGTGAGCCCATATGAAAATGGTGGACCATACTTGTATAAGATGAAACAAAATGGTTTGTAGAATTATATGGTAAAGAGGAAATGAAGTGATTGGAGAGGATAGGCGGTGGGAGTGGGCCGAGATTATGACATTATTCCCTCTCTTTATCTTCGGGCTTCTGTTCGTCACTCATTTTCTTTAGATAAACTTACCCTTTTTAGGACACAAACTTACCTTTTTAGGGTCATATATTCATATTATCTCTAATACACATATATTTTTCTTAAATAGCATTTCTTTTTGTCAACAACATTTGTATTAAGATGATGACCCAATGGGTTTGGTACAGAAAACGGATTATTACACGGAAGGAAAACTAAAACGAATCAAATTTGGGCTCAATTTACAAAACATATCAACTCGAAAGGTTCAAGTAGAGGCCACGTGAGCAGTGACTCACGGACACGCGTCACCATCACAAGAGATCCGCCATGCACGTCGTTTCCGGAGAAATTCGCGACTCATTGCCGGCAGCTAATAGCCGTGAAACAACACTGAGAGCTCTGCCGATCTACTTCCTCAGCCTAGATTCGTCGGAGAAAAGCGCCAGATAAAGAGGGTAATCTTCACGCAGCAAAACCACCACCACTCTATGGATACCCTAATACGAACAAAGCCCAATTTATTGGCCGTCTGTAGAGTCTCCTAGCTCAAGCCGCCCTGTTGCATGCCGCGAATACAAGCCAAAGGGACATCGGCAGCGGAGATCGGATCCACGAGAAGCGGATTGAAACGAGAAGGGCATGTCTTGACCAACGAAGAGAAAAGTGATGACAAAAGCAAATTGATTTACGGTTATTGAAGCCGGAGAAACAACCGAACCAACCCGGAAGAAAAGTCTGACAAAACCCAGAAACAGAAGTCCGACAAATAATCGGAAGCTAAAGTCACCGACTACGGCGAAGTAAAACTAAAAAATATGTACAGATCCGAACCACCAGTCACGGCTGAGAAAGCCCACGGTCAGTGGCCAGATAGAAAACGCAGAAGTCGAAGCGGTGTTCTTGTAGAGAGAAGGAGGAGAAAAAGAGAAGAGAGAGAAGTCCTCTTTTAAATAGCATAATTTAAAAACAGAGTTGAGATTCACTCCTATTTTAAAAAAATATAAACTATACTTGAATTAAATCTCAGCACTTATTTTTAAGTGGTACAAAAAATTTCATACTCTCTCTAGTTTAGTTTCTCCGACCTCTCTCTAGAGCTTCTGTTAAGGATCATGTCGTTTTCAGCCGTGGGTTGGGTTATTTTTGATTTTGGTCTTGTTTATATCTTCTGATATATTATGTATTGGATTTCGTCTTTTCTTTTTTGAATAAAACTCCGGATTTTTGTCCGGTTAGATCTTCCGACCTTCTATCGGAGTCTCGCTCGTTTCCCTTTTCTCTTGGTGTTGCTCTCCAAGGTCTCCTCTGCTTCGTTCATGATACTCTGACTCGTGTGGAGTAATATCTGAAGGATTATGAGTTTGTTCAAGGTTTAATTCCCATATTTCAACCTAACACATAATCTTAACAGATCTAGGTTCTTGCAAAACGAATCATAAAACCAAACCTGTGACATTACCTTTTGCAGCGGATTATTGATGGTAATGACAAGATCAGCTTAGAACAGATGAACAACATGCTCCTCCTTTGGTATCCACACTCTTACAAGCCGGGGTGGCTGCTAGACCAAAGAGATGGATCAGAGAGAGAGTTAGAGAGAGAGATGATCGACGGCTGCCTCCAACAAATCGCAAGCCTTGGTTACTAAACCCTAAGGTTGGCGATTTTTAGCTCTCTCATTAATGGGCCCAAGTCATTAGACTAATGGCTCATTAATCTTTTGGGCCCAAGACACAAATCAGGCAAAAGCCTGTATTTTGTCTGGCCCAATTCTCTGATCTAATACAGTAAATGCCATTGCATCTTACCGTATTAATTCCATTTAACTTTCCCGTTAGCTATGGTGTGTGACCCTTTGGGATCATACAATACTGGTAATAAGTCCTAAACTTATAGATCATGAGCGGGCTCTAGCAAGTCATCATGATCACCCAGTATTTATGACTTATGTCTGATCTCGACATTTATCATACTTTCTAGAGATAGTACAGTAGATTTCAGGACATTCCCAACAATCTCCCACTTGTACTGGAATCCTACATTCCCTAGTCCTTTTGTCTCAATATCTCGATCTGGCATAAGGCAAGATGCGTGTCATCCTTATATAGCCAGACCATGTTCATCGGACCAGATTTGATACTGACAATGCAAACGACTTGGGCAAGTCCGTTTGGGAATGGCCATTCTCTTACCAGCTATCAAGTCTCCGATTGGCCTAGAGATATTACCTCCGTTAAACGGCAGGGACAAATCCCATCTTGTTCCATCACTATGAACTACACAATTCATAATACACCCAACCAAGGTCCGTATAGCTCCCAGTTACGAAACAGCGTTAGACAATGATCAAAGCGTATTACTCCATGTGCAGCCACATGCATGCGAACTCAGGTCTAAGGACTATACTCTATAGTCGTATATGAGAACCTCTCATGACACAGATATTAATATCTTGTAGAGTTCTCATCAGCGGGCCATGTCCGGTCATATGCTCCCCTACATATACCTATGTGTCGACTTTGATGCCGTGCATCTATGACCCCTCGAAACTTGGTCATAAGTCTCAACACAATCTAGTCTCAACAGGTTGTTGGTGTTCCAATTTCAACAACCTTCGACTATGGA
This sequence comes from Orychophragmus violaceus, assembly GCA_030180135.1. Taxonomy (NCBI): domain Eukaryota; kingdom Viridiplantae; phylum Streptophyta; class Magnoliopsida; order Brassicales; family Brassicaceae; genus Orychophragmus; species Orychophragmus violaceus. Next base: position 92,819,354 of record CM058230.1, read on the forward strand.
CACTATGATTTATGTCATTTCGTTAAATATGGGGTTTCAGGATCAAGTCTACTCATGTACTTCGATAACCCACATATAATGACATGAATCATTTTGAAACGATTATTTTATATCACAGTTAAAAATAATCCAGAAATAAAAATTTCATTAACATTTAAAATGTTTACATGAACCAATCAAAATAACTAAAATAAAGCCCTCACAACTCCCACTCAAAAAGAGATTACATATGAATATCTCTAATTCCTACAGCAGCAGTATGCAACTCGTGCTTAGGTCTCGGGAGTGGCTTTGTCAACGGGTCAGCCACGTTCTCATCAGTGGGAACTCTGCTGACCATCACTTCACCTCTATTCACTATATCACGAATCAGGTGATACCTTCTCATAATATGTTTGGATTTCTGATGATGTCTCGGTTCCTTGGCTTGAGCAATTGCACCATTGTTGTCACAATACAGTGCTAGAGGCTCAGTGGCATTTGGGAATACACCGAGTTCAATCAAGAAGTTCCTTATCCAAACTCCTTCCTTCGCAGCTTCTGAAGCAGCGATGTATTCAGCTTCAGTTGTGGAATCTGCCACGGTGCTCTGCTTGGAGCTCTTCCAACTTACTGCACCGCCATTCAGACAGAAGATGTAGCCAGACTGTGACCGGAAATCATCTTTATCTGTCTGAAAACTTGCATCCGTGAATCCACTCATTTCAAGCACTTCACTTCCTCCGTAAACCAAGAACTTATCCTTAGTATTCCTCAAATACTTCAGGATATTCTTTACGGCAATCCAGTGACTCTCACCTGGATTAGACTGGTACCTACTCGTCATGCTTAGTGCATAAGCAACATCAGGACGAGTACAGATCATGGCATACATGATAGATCATATAGCCGAAGCATAAGGAATTCTACTCATGCGCTTAAGCTCATCAGGTGTTTTAGGACACTGATCCTTGCTTAGTGTAGCACCATGTATCATTGGCGTGAACCCCTTCTTGGATTTATCCATTCCGAATCGATGCAGGATTTTATCTATATAAGCATCTTGACAAAGTCCAATCAGCTTTTTAGATCTGTCTCTAAAGATTCGGATTCCAAGAACATACGCGGCTTCACCCATGTCCTTCATGGAAAAACAACTTCCCAGCCAGTCTTTAACAGACTTCAGCATTGGAATATCATTTCCAAGAAGCAATATGTCATCGACATATAGGATAAGAAACGCCACTTTTCTCCCACTAGTTTTCTTATACACACATTGTTCCTCTTGGTTTCTGATGAAATCAAAGTTCTTTATTGCTTCATCAAAACGAAGATTCCAACTCCTCGATGCTTGCTTCAATCCATAAATGGATTTGTGAAGCTTGCATACTTTCCCAGCATTCTTATGATCAATGTAACCGTCAGGTTGTGTCATATACACATCCTCCTCCAAGATTCCATTCAGGAAGGCGGTTTTCACATCCATCTGCCAAATCTCATAGTCATGATAAGCGGCAGTCGCTAGGAGAATCCGAATTGATTTCATCATTGCCACTGGTGAATAGGTTTCATCATAGTCTATACCATGAATTTGCTTGAAACCTTTTGCCACCAACCTGGCCTTGTAAATCTGGACATTTCCATCTGATAGGTTCTAAGTTTTCCCTATACTAAAACTGCAAGTGAACAGCAATGTCAAAGTAGTATATAGGGTTATCGAATCCACAGGGACACTTGGTCTCAAGAGAATCAAACTATAGGAATAAATACTAGAAATAAGCAAGTAGTGAATGAAATAAATTGCGGTGCGAGAAAGTAAATCAGTAGCAGAGATTAACGGTTGTGAAGCAAGTAATTAAAAGCGTCAAGCCTAGGGTATTCTCAGGAAATCAGACGAGCAGACAGTTCATTCAGCAAGGATCTAATTAAGAACGGTTCTAGAACTCAAAACACAGATATAGAATTAACCAAATTCCTTTGCGATAATTCTCTAAATCTAAGTGCAGCAAACCAAACTTTCGTTTGCGAGAACTAACAGATTAAACTAGGAATAAGTCCAAGTTTGATATGTTCACAATTATCCTAAACCAAACTTCCGTTTGCGCAAAGTTTAATTGCCCAATTTAATTAGTTCAGATTCCTAAACCCCACTTCCGTGACGTATTTAGAAACCTAAGATCTAGATTCTAATTGATCAGGTTAGAACTAGCTTTAAGCACAATTAAATTGAAGAACAGATATAGTTATGAATCCTTAACTGAATTTGAACAAGTCTAGCAAGTCATGAAATCCTATGTGAGAAACCCTAAACCTAACTATGGATCTACTCAGACATAGATAATGAAAACATAATCATAGAATGAATAAATTGCATAAAAGAATAAGAGTAAAAGGGGTTCGAAATCTTCTCCAAATACAGATGATGTAACAGGTTCAGATCAGCCCCAAAAAGCTCTAAAATCCTCTGCTCTTAATTATCAAAGTGTATGGTAAAAAGTATAAAGCGTCTCTAATAAAAACACTAAAAACTCTATTATATAGGCATAATCTCGGCCAAGGGCTTCTTTGTAAATATCAGGAACTTCTGGATCAAAGTGCGAATTCTTCACTCTTCTAAACCGCCGAGTTTCGGCCCATCTCGCTGGTGCATCGATCGATGCTAGAGTGCAACGATCGACACCTTCCTCTGTTTCGGACAGTGAACTCTATCTCTCGGCCAAACACTCCAAAAATCTCCAAAATGCTCCATTATCTCCAATTCAGCTCCCAACCTGATTATACCTGTAAAAGACTCTAAACAAAGACAAAAGACACTAAAAACACACTTATATCATGGTCTAAAACTAGTAAAAACCATGATATATCAACTCCCCCACACTTAGCCTTTGCTTGCCCTCAAGCAAAACAGAGAACTAAAACATGGTGAAGAGGTTTGAAAACTCTTCAGAAACTCATTTCATCCTAGAAGCTACAATACTCAGATTCCCCTTAGTAAACCACTGAAAGAATCAATCACAGGATATCAAGACCAACATGTACTTCCCCCACACTTAGCAACTGTCCTAGGTAAACTCCACAATCACATTCAAGCATTCAAATTCTCCCTACTGACTTCTGCAAGTATTTAAGTGCGGTCTCACCTAAGGAGTATCGATCTAAAGGCACATGGATTCTTACCTTATCAGCTCTAGACCACCATACTATCTTTCTCTAGTCCCTTTCTTCTCTTTCCCTTCTTTAACAACTGATTTTTCCCCACTGGGTATCATTTTATTTTTTTTATCAGTGTTCTTCCCGTTATGGGGTGTACTTTGGACACATTCCATGGATCACATGAGAGATAATAGTGTTTGCTACTATTCTCATGACCACTTCGGAGTTACTAACTCGTCCTCAGTTTATTATTATTATTTTTTTACTTTACAGAAGGGGAGAAGGGGACTAAATAGGACAGGTTTACAGGCTGTGTCAGAACTAACAGGGAATCCGACATAAAGCATACCAAGCCCTTAGGTGAGAAATCTAAGTCAGTATTAAGGTTGAAGTCAGTAAAGGATCCTCTGATACCTGAAGTGATGTGGGTGTTCCCAGTAGGTTGATCTGTGATGGGGTTTTCTAATAGTCAAAGATAGATCCTGCAACTTCATCCCAATGGTTACTTAAGTTCCTGCAAGTCTTGTAAATCTTCTCAGAAAATCATAGTTTCTTACTTAAACAATTTTGACTCAATAAAACAAAAATTTTGAAAAACGGACTGACTCTTAAGAAAACAGAAAGATATAAGTCAGTAGCACCTCCCCCACACTTAAGACACACTGTCCCCAGTAGTGTCCAGCGAAGGATCGGTAAAAAGAAAATAAAAATTGAAAAGGTGAAGTTATGTCTGTCGGGTTACCTCTGTCGCTAAGCATCGACCGTTGCACTAAGTGCATCGACCGTTACTTGGCGATTTTCGTGTATAGTCGATCGTTGCTCAGGACCGCAACGATCGCTGCAATGCGATTCCTTTCGTGTTGTGACGATCGATGCAGAAATGCATCGATCGCTGCACTGCGATTTAACCGAGACCTGCAAACATAAACTCACCAGAAACAAAAACAAACGTAAAATCCTAACAAAAACACCAAAAATGAAAAAGAAAAACACTAGTACCTAATGGTGGGTTGCCTCCCACCCAGCGCTTGTTTAAGGTCAATAGCTTGACCGGACGGATGAGATCTTTCAAGTACCAGGAGGTCTTGACAAAGACTTTTTCTGTCTCTGTTCAAGTCTCCTCATCCAAGGTGGTGAGTAGGCTGTTGCGGAATGCTCATTGCCAAGAAAAGATGGAGTAAAATGCGCTCCAGGATCTATAATTGCAGTCTCATCTGGCTGCTCAAAATCTGCGTCCCTTATGGTGAATGTCTGCCCATCTATCAGTGGCCTTCGCAGCTTATCCATCTCATAGTGCAGTGGTTCATCTCCCAGGTGGAGGTCTATTAGACTCTGTCTAACATCAATCACAGCTCCTGTTGTAGCCAAGAATGGTCTCCCAAGCAATAAAGCTTCATCCGGATCACAATCATATTTCAGCACAAGGAAGTCCGTTGGAACTAAGTAGTTCCCAACTCTCACCGGAATGTCCATAAGAAGTCCTTCAGGAACTCGTATGGACTGATCAGCTAGGATAAGAGAAGTCCTAGTAGGAGTAAAATCCAACATTCCCAGCTTCTCTGCCACAGAGTAAGGCATTATGCTTCCAGCAGCTCCTAAATCACACAGAGAACGCCTAAAACTATCCTCAAAGATAGAACAATCTAGCACAAAGACTCCAGGATCAGGTAGCTTCTTCGGGACCTTAGTTAGCAGAACATCACTGATACGCTGAGGAACTATTATCACCCATTCTCTCAGCTCCTCATCTAAAGGCAACATCTTGTTCAAATATCTCTGAACACATGGATGATAAGGTGGATCATCAGAAGGTGGAATTTCTTCCAAGTCTTCACCACTCTCTTCTAGATTTTTCAGCTCTTCAATCTCTTGTTTAATCACTTCAGACACCTTGGGGTATTGCCTAATGGCTTGTGCATAAACATCTTCTTGAGTGATCTCAGATACATCAGGGAATAGGCGGGCTAGTTCTGCATCAATCTCACTTTCATCCCACGGGTCTTCTGCTCGTTCACGACCTGCATCGATCGATGCCAGCTGTGTGTCGATCGTTGCATCATTGCAGTTTCTACCCGAGAGTTTTTCACAGAAATCCGAAAATTCTGCCTCAGTCACCAACTCAGCTGTACTTAGCTCAAATTTCTCCCCTAGATAAGATCCATCATTAATGAGTACAGACCAGGCCTTAATATGAGTCTCTGCAACTCTTTTTCCCTTCAGTGAGCTGGACATCTGGTTCACCTGAGTGTCCAATTGCTTCATGTGAGTGCTCAGTGACTCAAACTTCCCATTGAGGTCTTGATAGACAGCGTCCAGCTTCTTATTGTTGTCCACAGAAAGCTTGGTTTGACTCTCCATCAGTTGTTCCATCATAGCCTCCATTTTGCTCTCATGGGCTGTAGGTGCAGGAGGAGTCTGATAGGATGTAGACCCATAGGTTCTCTGATTACCTTGTCCATAGGTCTTTTGAAAACCACCAGTCTGTCCACCATTGGAGAATCTGTTCCCCTGTTGATTACCAAATCTATTACCTTGGAAACCAGAACCTCCTATGAAATTCACATCTTCTTCCTGAGTTTCCTCCTCCGCCTGAATCACCTCTACATCTTGGGCAAAGTGGACAGATTTCTTACTTGTTAGGAGATTGTAGACTGTGTCCAATCTGGATCTTATATTAGCTATATCAGAATTCTCTACGGTTCCACCAGATCTCTTTCTCCTTTCATCCATTGTTTTGCAACTGTTGCTGCCAATCAGATTCTCTATCAACTGCTTAGCCTGTGTAGGAGTCCTGGTGTTGAAATTAGCATTACTGGAATTATCCAGCGCAGTCTGATAAGGAAGATCTATGCCTCTGAAGAAGATACCAATCAGCTGTACTTCTGTGAATCCATGGTGTGGACAGTCACGCTGATACTGCTTAAATCTCATCCATGCAGTCTTCAAGGGCTCCACAGCTCCTTGGGAAAAGGTGAGTATGTCCTGTCTGGACTGATCCGAGCGTGCATCATCATAAAAGTGACGCATGAAATCACTCTTTAAGGCTGCCCAAGTAGTATACTGACCAGGTGCCAGTTGTCTCAGCCATGCACTAGCGTCTCCAGCAAGACTGTGCGGAAATAGCTTAAGGAATAGATAGTCCGGGCATACTCCTTCATACTTCATGCCAGTGACTATGTCTTCAAACTTGTCAATGTGATCCATAGGCTGCTCTGCTTGAAGACCATGAAAAGCAATCTGTCTCATCAGCTGGTAGTAGATGGTTTTTACCTCAAAATCATTCCTCTCAAAAGCAGGAAGCACTAGAGCTGCTCGGTTTGCATGAAACTCATCAGGTCTGTTGTAATCAGCTAGTGTCCTCTCATGAACCACCATCTCTCTACCTTGGGCCTGTCCTTGACCCTGGTTTCGGTTCAGCTCCTGTTGCTCAGGAGGATCAGGGATTACATTCCCTTCAGCATCAACCCGTTGCCCAGCAGCATTGTACGGGTTGTCATCTTGGTCCCTCAGGGTACCTTCAGCATCTGGTATCAAGATCAAACGTTCTCGTACCATTCTCTCTCTCTTTTCTCTTCTGTTAGTCCTTTCTAGACGTCCAAGTTCCTCTAGTCCGAGATTAAGCAAGCTCGAGTTCGGATTACTTCGAGTTTTCTGCGTTGGCATAAACTGTCTGTAATCGTCCAGCAACGATCGATGCTATCAGTGCAACGATCGATTCAATTCTCAGAATCGCCTAGTGACGATCGACGCAAGGTATGCAACGATCGACGCAAGGCGAAATTCGTACCTGCGACAGAAAGAAACCGAGAAAAAAGAAAATCAGCAAAATCAAAACAAAAAAAAAACGAAAAAGAACAAAAACAAAAAGAAAAATTTCTAGCAAAAACCCTAAGTTCGGTCCTATCGAAGACTCAAAGAGTCCCCGGCAACGGCGCCAAAAACTTGATAGGTTCTAAGTTTTCCCTATACTAAAACTGCAAGTGAACAGCAATGTCAAAGTAGTATATAGGGTTATCGAATCCACAGGGGCACTTGGTCTCAAGAGAATCAAACTATAGGAATAAATACTAGAAATAAGCAAGTAGTGAATGAAATAAATTGCGGTGCGAGAAAGTAAATCAGTAGCAGAGATTAACGGTTGTGAAGCAAGTAATTAAAAGCGTCAAGCCTAGGGTATTCTCAGGAAATCAGACGAGCAGACAGTTCATTCAGCAAGGATCTAATTAAGAACGGTTCTAGAACTCAAAACACAGATATAGAATTAACCAAATTCCTTTGCGATAATTCTCTAAGTCTAAGTGCAGCAAACCAAACTTTCGTTTGCGAGAACTAACAGATTAAACTAGCAATAAGTCCAAGTTTGATATGTTCACAATTATCCTAAACCAAACTTCCGTTTGCGCAAAGTTTAATTGCCCAATTTAATTAGTTCAGATTCCTAAACCCCACTTCCGTGACGTATTTAGCAACCTAAGATCTAGATTCTAATTGATCAGGTTAGAACTAGCTTTAAGCACAATTAAATTGAAGAACAGATATAGTTATGAATCCTTAACTGAATTTGAACAAGTCTAGCAAGTCATGAAATCCTATGTGAGAAACCCTAAACCTAACTATGGATCTACTCAGACATAGATAATGAAAACATAATCATAGAATGAATAAATTGCATAAAAGAATAAGAGTAAAAGGGGTTCGAAATCTTCTCCAAATACAGATGATGTAACAGGTTCAGATCAGCCCCAAAAAGCTCTAAAATCCTCTGCTCTTAATTATCAAAGTGTATGGTAAAAAGTATAAAGCGTCTCTAATAAAAACACTAAAAACTCTATTATATAGGCATAATCTCGGCCAAGGGCTTCTTTGTAAATATCAGGAACTTCTGGATCAAAGTGCGAATTCTTCACTCTTCTAAACCGCCGAGTTTCGGCCCATCTCGCTGGTGCATCGATCGATGCTAGAGTGCAACGATCGACACCTTCCTCTGTTTCGGACAGTGAACTCTATCTCTCGGCCAAACACTCCAAAAATCTCCAAAATGCTCCATTATCTCCAATTCAGCTCCCAACCTGATTATACCTGTAAAAGACTCTAAACAAAGACAAAAGACACTAAAAACACACTTATATCATGGTCTAAAACTAGTAAAAACCATGATATATCACCATCCATGTCAATCTTCTTCTTGAAGATCCATTTACACTCGATGGCTTTTGCACCAGCAGGTAAATCAACCAGTGAAAACACTCGGTTAGCAGACATGGAGTCCATCTCGGATTCAGTGGCTTCACGCCACTTTAAGGAGTCAGGGCCCATCATGGCTTCTGCAAAGTTCGAGGGTTCATCACCGTCAATGATCAAAAGATCATGGCAATTAGTCACGAGGAATCCCTGATATCTATCAGGTTCGTGACGGATCCTTCCGGATCTTCGAACTTCAGGTACTGCAGGTTCAGGTTCTATTACAACTTCATGTAATTCATCCTGCTGTTCTTCCTCATTAGGTTGAACAGGTTCCTGTCCTTCTTGAATTTCATCAAGTTGTACCTTACTCCCACTATCTTTTCTAGAGAGAAACTCTCTTTCAAGAAAAGTACAATCCCGAGCAACAAAGATTTTGTTCTCGGATCGCAGATAGAAGTAATAAGCCTTGGTATCCCTAGGATAACCAATGAAGTAGCATTTGTCAGATTTTGGTGTAAGTTTGTCTGAGATTAATCTTTTGACATAGGCTTCACAACCCCAAATTCTGAGAAAAGACATTGATGGAGCTTTTCCAGTCTATATCTCATATGGTGTCTTTGCTACTGCCTTTGATGGCACTCTGTTCAGTGTGAACGTTGCGGTGAGCAAAGCATATCCCCAAAGGGATATAGGAAGGTCTGTGTGACTCATCATGGATCGGACCATATATAACAATGTCCGATTCCTTCTCTCAGACACACCATTCCACTGAGGTGTTCCAGGAGGTGTGAGTTGGGAGATAATCCCACACTCACTCAGATGATCACGAAATTCCTGGCTCAAGTATTCTCCTCCTCGGTCCGACCGAAGAGCCTTAATACTTTTACCAAGCTGGTTCTGTACTTCATTCTGGAATTCTTTGAACTTTTCAAAGGTTTCCGACTTATGTTTCATCAAGTAGACATATCCATATCTACTGAAATCATCAGTGAATGTAATGAAGTACTGAAAGTTTCCTCTAGCACTTGTGGACATTGGGCCACACACGTCAGTATGTATCAGGCCCAATAGTTCACTGGCCCTTTCTGTGGGTTTATTGAAAGGGGCCCGTGTCATTTTGCCCATTAGACAAGATTCGCATTGCTCACAAGACTCAAAGTGAAATGAGCCCAAGAGTCCATTTGAATGGAGCCTCTTGACGCGTTTCTCACTAATGTGCCCCAAACGACAATGCCAGAGAAACGTTTCATTTTCTTCGTTAGATTTGAACCGTTTCGTATTAATGTTATATACTGGAGCAGATTGATCCAGCATGTACAGCCCATTTATAAGAGGGGCACAGCCATAGAACATATCATTGAGATTAAAGGAACACAATTTATTCTTAATAGAAAAATCAAATCCTTGCAAATCCAACAATGAAACTGAAATGATATTTCTGCTTATAGCAGGTACAAAATAACAATTCTCAAGTTCTAAAATCAATCCAGAAGGTAAAGACAACAAGTAAGTGCCAACGGCCAGTGCTGGAACCTTCGCACCATTGCCAACCCGCAACTCTACTTGCCCTTGCTTCAACCTTCTACTGTTGCTTAGCGCCTGCATATTAGTACAAATATGAGCCCCACATCCAGTATCTAATACCCAAGTGGTATTATCAGAAGTAGTAGTATTTACTTCAATAACAAAAATACCTGAAGATTTAGTCTCCAAGGACTTCTTCTTCTTCAGACTTTCCTGGTATTTCTTACAGTCCCTGCGGTAATGCCCTGCCTCTTTACAAAAGTGACAGATGTCAGAAGGCCCATCTTTGGACACGGGCTTGGGCTTGGCGTTTTCATTGCTGACTACCTTGCCCTTTCCCTTGTCTGCAGCGGATTTCTTGAAACCCTTGCCCTTCTGCACCATGAGTACAGACGACTCCTTGGCTTTCTTCAGATTAGGTTATGCAGTCTTGAGCATACCATGTAGCTCAGGCAAAGTCTTTATCAACCCATGCATATTATAGTTCAAAATGAACTGGTCATATGCAGGAGTAAGAGACTGCAGAACGATATCACAAGCAAGCTCTTGGCTTATAGGACAGTCGAGCCTAGTCAAATGATCGAGATAACCCATCATTTTCAGAACATGTGGACTCACTGCTGCATCCTTAGCCATTTTACAGTTCAAGAGATTCTTAACAGTTTGGAATCTCTCTGTACGAGCCTGCTCCTGAAACAACGCTTTCAGATTTGCCATCAGCTCCATGGGACAAGTCAGGCCTTCCCACTGCATCTGCAGTTCGGGAGCCATTGTCGCCAACATCAGGCAAATCACGTCATTAGCATCTGAAGAATGCGTATCCCAAGCATTCTTCACAGCTTGTGCGGCATTATTCGCAGGTCTAGGAGAGAGAGCTCTTTCAAGGACATAAGCCTTCTTCTCTTGCCTGAGCACAAGTCTCAGGTTCCTGGACCAGTTCAGGAAGTTTGATCCGTTCAGTTTGTCCTTCTCAAGGGCAGACCGGATCGAGAAAGTGTTTTGTGTTGTTGTGCTTGACATAGCTGAAAATATGAGACAGTAGAGATTTAGTTATTAAGTTCATAAAAGAGCAATCTTAACAACTTATAAGAAAACTCGCATTGCATTCAAAATTTCTTTGTTTAACCTCATAAGAATGCAATGATTCCGAGACCCATGTTCAGCTAAATCCAAAGTGGGCCACTGGCCGTCACCCGGAATTAGCTTTACTTGGTAAGCATACACACAGCTAGTTATATCTCATATAACTCTCGGTTGTGAATTGGACCCGAGGCCCAAATTCACCAGATGTCTCAAGGTCCGGGACTCCCGATGGCCCAGTCAAGAAAACCAATCTCTTACAGCCAAATAATCACTAAAGTCTGGGACTCCCAATGAAATTAGTGACTATATACTACTTTACTTATGCGAAAACAGATACCTCACACTGTAAGCCATATCTGTAATCGAATAAGCTTTAAGTAGCTGACAAGATTGGAAAGACATCCAAGCTTGATATTGTTTTTGAGGATTTTAAGTTTTATTTCCAAAAATAGAAGATTACTATTTTGGGAAACTTACTTATTTTAGAAACTTTCTAAATTTAGTAACATACAAAAAATAGAAATTTCTAATTTAATATTTTATAAATATTTTGGGTTGGGTCACAAATTATAGGCCCAATTCTTGGCCCAAGACCATAGAATTCCAGTTGGCCCAATAATTTGACATAACCGATTCGGTTTATTAATTCTGGTCCAAGACCAAATTAACTATCAAAACCATCGGTTATTTACTAAACCAGACCAGCTCTAAATTATTTGGTCCAACCAAATCAAACTTAGACCAGCCTTCGGTTTAGGTTAAAATTCAATTTTTTTGAATTTCAATCCGGTTTAACCAGAAATTAAATAATATTATGTATTAAATAATTTCCAGCAAACCGCGATTTGGGTTAACCGCTTGAACCACCAATTAAATTGGATCGGTTCAGTTAAATCCAAAACCGGGAAGAAACACCTAGTGTTTTAGCCAATTTTGACCTAACTTGCGGTTTAAGGCTTTAAACACACGATTAACCGCCAATTAAATGGACCGGTTTTAATCGGTGTGGTTTTGGGCAACGAACCGCGAAGCTCGGTTTAACCGATTGACTATTCGCGGGACGTAAAATTTTAACGGGCCAAACGATCGGATCCATGATCGGATCATGGACCCACGATCCAACTCGGCCCATTAACGCATGATCCGTCCACGGCCTCACGGACGATCACACGCATGGTACACGCAATCCGACCTAGCCTCACGATCGGTTGATCGTTCTCGGCTACTCACGATCACGCGGCCATCACACGGTCATCAATTCACGCCGATCGATCGGCCAAGCATTATGATGATCGCGTGTGTCTCTCTCGGCTTAAAACGATCGATAACGATCACATGCGAGAGCCGATTGATCACGATACCAAACGATCGATCCAAGCCGAGACATAATCGATCGCTTTTGGATCACGTAATCGATCCTCAGCTTGAGGCTCAAGCAACATGGCTATTAGATCATTAAGCGATCATTAGCCGATCACGCCAACAAGCTTTAATAATGATCCAAGACCATTATCGATTGCATTTGGATCACGGCTAACATGCCTTTTTATTGATCCGAGATCAAAGACACAAAGCGATTAGGGTTTAATTGATTTTAATCAATTTTTATTCCTTAATTGATTCAAAAACCATTAAAATCATATGATCCAATTTCACAAGAAACCTAAAACCTGGCTCTGATACCACTGAAGGATTATGAGTTTGTTCAAGGTTTAATTCCCATATTTCAACCTAACACATAATCTTAACAGATCTAGGTTCTTGCAAAACGAATCATAAAACCAAACCTGTGACATTACCTTTTGCAGCGGATTATTGATGGTAATGACAAGATCAGCTTAGAACAGATGAACAACCTGCTCCTCCTTTGGTATCCACACTCTTACAAGCCGGGGTGGCTGCTAGACCAAAGAGATGGATCAGAGAGAGAGTTAGAGAGAGAGAGATGATCGACGGCTGCCTCCAACAAATCGCAAGCCTTGGTTACTAAACCCTAAGGTTGGCGATTTTTAGCTCTCTCATTAATGGGCCCAAGTCATTAGACTAATGGCTCATTAATCTTTTGGGCCCAAGACACAAATCAGGCAAAAGCCTGTATTTTGTCTGGCCCAATTCTCTGATCTAATACAGTAAATGCCATTGCATCTTACCGTATTAATTCCATTTAACTTTTCCGTTAGCTATGGTGTGTGACCCTTTGGGATCATACAATACTGGTAATAAGTCCTAAACTTATAGATCATGAGCGGGCTCTAGCAAGTCATCATGATCACCCAGTATTTATGACTTATGTCTGATCTCGACATTTATCATACTTTCTAGAGATAGTACAGTAGATTTCAGGACATTCCCAACAATATCGTCATCGTCCACCGCTTCGGAGGATAGGTATGAAGGTGGGTTTATGTAGGGTCAGTAAATTGGGCCTTCCAGTGGTGGTACTTCCATGGCTTCGGCATCTTTTGGTGATGTAGTTTGTTGCGGATTTCTTTCTTATGTGGTGGAGCTGACAGCGATTTCCAAGAAGATTTCGATCGGCAGATTGTCTATGGCTCTTACAAAGATTAGTTCCAGTGGCATATGGCAGCGCTCTCCTCCGCGACTGACCGACGATTGAATGACGGTTTTTTTCACTGATGTTTGGATAATCGGTTTGTTTGCCCGTGTATTAAAACATGGTTTTTTGTGATTATCTTTTTCGTTAAGCCCATTAAGCTTCTTTGTAAATCTACAACCCATTTGTAAACTTTCGACCTGTATGGCAATTAATGAAACTTAAGTTGACAAAAAATATATAGACTATAATGGAGAATACACTAAATATAAGAAAACCTCTATTATACAAACAAAAGTTTCTATTCAGACGAAATTGTACCGAAGATATAATGTTTTTTTCATCTGAAGTAATATTTTATTTAACCAAGCAATGATGCATTTTTGGGATACAAAAATCGATAAAAGACAAAACCTTCTCCGGAAACTAAGTAAAAAAAAGTAACTAAGCCGGCGAAATAACAAGAAATCCCAGAAACTAATCCTATAAAAGAAAACAAAACTTACGACTAAACCAAAAGCAGTCGATAAAATTTAAAATCAATAAAAAAACAATTAGAATCCGGTTAGATAGCTAGACCATAAATTTTTCTCTCAATACACATGTAATCTCTAGCTCTCATTGGTCGGACCAGTCTTAATCTTTTTCCTCAAGTCAATTTGAAACAGATGAGAGAGAGAAGAGTGAGAGCGAATGAAAATGTTTCTATCATGGTGGTTTTCGGAGTTATCCCAACACCGATAAAATTTGTGTACTATGTTTCTTGCGTTCATCTCTCTGAGTTCTTCAATTAAATTTTGATTCTTGTTCATCTACATATATTTTTTTTTGTTAGAGTACATATTAATTATAAAATTTACAAATTGTTCCTTTTTGCAATTTTTATAAATTATGAAACTATTACATTATTTAATCTCTTATAAATAGAATTAATGTTAAAATATACTAATTTTTTATTTAATAATGTTTTCAAAATATTAAAATTAATATAAATAAATATATATATATATGTATATATACCTGTAGTAGTTATTGCTGTATTGAAAACATAAAATAATTAAAAAGATTTAGTATTACAATGACCATTTTATAAATAAATAAAAATTCACTTTAAGATGGAATAAAAACGAGTTTAATCTAAATATAGAGTCATCTGACATAGTACTTTAAGTAAAAAAATATAATCAAATTTAGAAAAAAAATTTACTCCAAAATATAATTGAAGTAGAAAATTAAATAAACTTAAAAATGCCTTTCTTGACAAAGTTATTTATTTTTGTATTTTTATTTTGACACAATTATTATTTTCTGATAAAAATTTCGTTAATATATTCATGATTACTAAAAGCGATTCTTCATTTTAGAAAAAAGATATTTACAAAAACTAACATTTACATATAAGCTGATTTATGCAAAAATTATTGTGTTCAACTGTGATAACTAAGATCGGTAATGAACAACATGTAACGAAAAAGTGATTTAGGATGTGATTCGTAACAATTATATAAATTCTCTAAAGCTTAGTTTCTCTAGACAGCCTTAAATCTGAACCAATCATGCTTTTTATATATATATATATATATATATATATATTTTTTTTTTTTTTTTTGCTGTACAAATTTAAATTTATATAGTGAAAATATTTGGACAGTGAAAAGATAAATTATTTATAACAATAAAATTAAAATTTACAGAAAAAAACTTAGAGAAATAAAATTTAAAATCAAAACAAAAACCTACAGTATAATTTATATGGCAATAAATCCAAATTCACAACTTTTTCCAAAGTCCTTAGTCATAAAATACAACCTTTTAATAAAATTAAATTTTTTAAAATTCGATTAACCTTTTTGTAGTGTTATTTGTGTTTTTAGAAGGTGTCTTTTAATTTTATCTCAGATTAAAAAGAGCAGCTATCTTTTTCTTTGTTAACTTTGTACATGATTTTACTTTTGGCCTACTTTTGAATTAAAAAAAAGCTGTACCACTTTGGAATACAACTATTGAATCAGAGAAATATAAATTGAGTATGAATAAAAAGTTACATAGAAACATAATAATTATTAAAAAAAAAAAATCAAAAGTGGAAGTTGACAAAAAAATAATAATCAAAAGTGGAAACATGGACAAAATCATATAAGATAGGCTCCACAGATAACAACAACCATATAAAGACTACAATCTATGAACATTCCACGAAGAGCTTGATACACAACAACTCCTCTTTCTAGAAGCTTCTCTGCATCGGACCAATTTTCTCCATTATTGTTACCTTCTTTACTCTTAACTTCTTCTTCTTCCATTTCATGACTCAATCCTCCTCCAGAAGCTTCCATGGTGAGATGAGACATTACTATAGCACAATCTGTAAGAAGAAGCAACCAAAGAGGTCTTAAAGCTAAGATAGTGTCTGATCTTATGATGTTCAATCTCGGGAGTAAAATCACAAATGCAGCTATTGTGAGGGAGCTTAAACTTCGACTTCTTTCTGAGCTTATGATGCTAGCATTGAGTTTCTTGGAGCTGAAGAAACTCCTAGGTCGTTGACTTTGACTCTTTATTGGTCTTGCTTCTTCTTCTGGTTTTGTTGGTTCACTTTTGATGGGTTTGTCAAGAATGGTAGATAGTTTTGGTTCTTCTCTGGCCTTTACTTCCTCTGCATTCACCATGAGTATAAATTATAGACAATATAACCATTAAATAATTCAGCTATTCAGTGCAATCATTTTACTACTAAGGACTAAATATACAATATTTTCTTAATTAACTATTTCTAAAAATTCCAAACACAAATGTGTTATTAGTCTGATACCTAAAATAAGATGGATCAATCTACATAATGTAGAAAAGATGAATCAATTGATTTGTAGCCCATTAGTTCTAAGTTTTAATTATTTGAAATTTTAAACATGGTAACAGTCTAGGAGAACCAATCAGTGTACCCTAATTGTGAAGATGAGAACTTGTTGTCAAGCAAATGCAGTGCAAAAGTAACACAACCCGTAAGTCTGTGTAAGACGAGTTAAGGGTTGGGTTAAGTTACTTTTGGGACCGCAAGAGGAGCCTCTCCAATTTGTCTTCTTGTGAGTTAGGTTAGTGGTGTCTCCACTATAAAAGGAAGCCCTAGACGTGAGAGAGAAGAGGAGCCACACATAGAGCCGCAATGTAGCTAGATGGGTGAGAGAAGCCATTGTTGAAGGCATAAACCTTTAGCAATTTCTCATATATACATAGAGGGTTACACAGAGAGTGTTCATTAGTGAGTTTATGAGGGAAACACTTGTATCTGTGTATCTATGTATGTTCTTCTAGTGGATTCCGAGCAAAGAGTCTCGAGGAGATGTAGCGACCCTCGTTAATTAATGGACGTGAACTCCTTAAATTGTGTGTGTGCTCCCTCCTTCTTTCGTTCTTCTGTTTATGTTTCTCTACAACTTTCAGTTTTACACAGACTGGCGCACTGTGTTACTATGTTTCTGATTTTGACATCACACTACTTCTATCTTGGGTGTAGAGAGTCATGCTCTTGGTTAAAGGTGACGCCGTTAGAACCTCTGATTTCTCTACACCTAATGATAGATGTTGTTTTCAAGGAAACTGAATTGTACTTGTTTGGCGAGACGAAGATGAAACATCTCTTATGCTTCATTAGAAAATTTGGGGCCGAACTAATCACCAATACTGTTTTCTTAAGAAATTAGTTGAGTTTTGATATATATATATATATATATATATATATATATATACCCCGGTTAATACAAAAAAACAGTCTAAGAGAGTCCATTTGACATGAGTTGGGTATTGTTGATCCTATAGTAGGATACTAGGATTCAATTCGAGTTTGTTTAGATTTTGACATCTGAAATAAGATGTTATCTAAAGTACAATTTATACAGCACAAAGACAAATACATTCATATTTAACTGTTTTCAACTTTCCATGAACCCTAACAAATTGCGATGTGTGAAACGCATGGAAAAATAAAGGTTTTTTTTGTTTTGTTTTTGTTTTTGTATTGGTTTTAGTTTACAAATTACAAAACTAAAACAAAATTATAATTTTGTTATAACGTTATAATTCCACTCGGTAAGAAAGTATTAATATGACATGTAAACGTAACGTAACACACACAAAAAGAGGCATCATAAAAGAAAAGAAAAAAATACGTGAGAGCAAATAATATTTACAATTTTGTGTACCTTTGAATTGATGATACTTAAGAGATGGGCTTTCTTGAATCAGATGACGATCAGATTGAGTCTGTGGCATGAAAGATTCGCTGTATGTACGTTGGTGAGATGCTGATGATGAGGATGGCGAGGAAGGATCAAAATTATGTATTTGGCCTGTAATTAGAGCTAAACGATCTGATCCTCTTTCCATTATTCTCCTTCTCCTCTCTTCTCTATCCATCACCATCTTCACTGTCAAAGAAAAAATGTAGAAACCAGATGACAAAAAAAAAAGTTTTCAAAAATTTAGAGCAGGTAATTAAAGTTCTGCTACTTTATGTTCCAAAAATTGTTGTGTTATGTTTAGCTTTTGAAACCCTCCAAAATCAGGTTCTTAAGGTAGAAAGAAAGGCTAAAGAATAGTTCTCTTACGTCTAAATTTAGAATGTATAAAGTTGAATTATTCCCTACTTTAAAAATAATAATAAATCTGTAATAGAAGTAAGAGATGAAAAAAAAAAACAATCACAGTGGAGTCGAACCACGACTTGCGATCCACTGCGCTATGCGGTCAATTTGTTATACACGTATAACAAAATAGTTAATTACTCTCTGTTTTTGGGTATCTTATTTCGCTTATGCTTTTGTTATTCACTAATCTATAATTACGGTTTTCCTGAAAACAATAGCCTAATCATGAGAATTTTGAATTTAGGATTTTTTTTTACTTCTGTGGGGAGACTAAGCGACTCAAGATGAAAGAAAAAGTCCCAAATTTTACCCTCGAGAAAGTCCTAATCTAACCTCCTCGTCTGAGTCTCGTTTACACTGGTTTTGTTGTCATAAAGAGGAAATAAATTAGAAAATATTACTACCTTGTTATTACAGAAAAATTATAAAGATTATCTAACACATTAATTTAAGATGCAGAGTTTTATGGCTGAGCATAATGAGTTTTAAATATTGATGAGATATCGGAAACAACATCAACAATGAGGTAAAGTCCCCTTAGTCCTAGTGACTATAATTTTTGACTGTGTAGTTTTTTTTTTGTCACTCAACTTATATTGATAAACTCAACTATTGTTTTGGATTACAAAGGTGGATACAGCTAGCTTGGCCTGTAAATCCACAAGCTGATTTACAGAATGAGAGATGTACCGAAAGGAAACAAGATCAAACAGAGAGAAGTACATAAAGATATCCGATAGAACTCCATGGAGATCGGAAAAAGTTTGGCCGGCCGGTAGAGATAGCTTTGATTAATTGAGCCGAATCTGATTGGAATTCGACAGATTGATATCCTTTATCAGTTGCGGACTCCATTGCTACGCGCAGGGTGAGAGCTTCAAGAGGTGATGTGAGCTTGGACTTCAGACTCCGATGCGAAAGTAAGACCATTCCTGGAGAAATTACATGCTAGTCCAGCTAGGTTTCGGGCACTGGTCCATGAAGCATCAGATTTGCAAATAATATCACATTCGCGACTCAATTTCAGGCCTGAAGAGATTCTTGGAGGCGATTGTTCAATGCATAATTGTGCATCACACCATTCTCGCGCATAACAAATCGCTTGAGAGACAAGAGCTTGGGGAGATTAGGATTTATCCTCAAAGACCAGCATGGTCATGTGTGTCCAAAGCATCCAACAAATCCATGGAGCAAGAGGACCGAAAGAAATACCTGTCGGGGCATGCGGTGAAGAGTTCTGATCCTTTTCCAATATGCTTTGAAATCAGAGAAGGTTGAGGTATTGCCTGCATTCGCAAAGGGTGTTTCTCTCCAGATTGCTTTGGTGTAGTTACATTGGAAGAGTAAATGGTTAATTGTTTCTAGTTCACCACATCTTTTGCTCTTTCCATCAATGGAGATTTGTCTTGAGATGAGCATGTCTCCTACAGGGATTGCATTTGCAGCAACTTTCCAGAAGAACAACTTGATTTTGGGAGAGGTTTTGATGGTCCAGATATCCGACAACCAGTCTATTGAGCTGTGAGTAAGGTTCGGATTGCTTTCTGTTGTCTTTTATAGAGCAATATATTATCCATTTTTGGTAGTATAGGATCCAGAGGTATGCTTGAGCCAAATTCTTTTGTCCATCAGTTGCAGCGTACACGGTTTTATCTCGAGAATCTCTGAAGCATAAGATGACATAAGAAAGTTAATTTTTCCCCTGTCCCAGATAGTAGTTTGTGGGAGAAACAGGGAGGCCACATTGTCATTAAATGAGTCCTTTATAGAAGGACTCATAGGTGATCTTGGATGGTTTGTTGAGAGCCAAGAATCATGTTAGATCTTCACAGAAACTCCATTACATATGGCCCAACCCAGATGGTTAGCGATGAGGTCTCTGCCAATCAATATGCTTCGCCAGCCGTGAGAAGAAGATGCAGGAATGATACAAGATAAAAATGTGGAATCGTTGAAGTACTTTCAACGCAGAACACATGCCAGTAGACATTCTGGATTTTCCAAAATCCTCCATCTAATCTTGGCAAGGAGTGCATCATTGCACCTTTCCAAGTCCCTTAAGCTTAGGCCTCCATCTTTCTTGGATCTAGCCATTTTGTTCCAGGCAACCCATGCTAATTTCCGGTTCCCAGGAGATGCATCCCACAGTACCTGTCAGGATTGATTGGATTCTTTTTGTGAGAGATCCTGGTAATTTGAAGCAACTCATCGCATAGGATGGCATAGTGGCTAGTACGCTTTTGAGCAGGGTGAGTTTCCTAGCTGCAAATAGGAATCGGTTGGTCCATGACATTGATTTTTGGCGAATTCTTTCAACAATAGACGAGAATAGATCCGTCTTCTTCCTTCTAAAGTGCTCCGGTAATCCCAGGTATTTACCAGCTCCACCCTCCTTGTCAATAAAAAGATAGTTCTTCACTTTTTACTTAAGTGACACATATGCTTTTCTGGAGAATGAGTGGATGATTGCTGCCTATTATTACACTGACTGGAAGCTCTTCATATTGGTCCAAGATGGTCTTTAGAGCAGCAATACTCTTGTCATTAGTTTGACGGAAGAACATAGTTACATACGCAAAAAGAAGATGGTTGATCCTTTGACTGTTTTTGGTGATTTTGATACCTTGAAGGCTTCCATCTTCATGAGCCTTATTACACAGTCCTGACAACACTTTACTGCACAAGATAAAGAGGTAAGTCGATAGATAATCTCCTTGCCTTATTCCTCTTTTAGGATAGACCTTTCCTCAAGGTGAATTGTTGATCAAATAAAAATATGTGATAGTAGATACACACTGCATAATCCAGAGAATCCATTTTGAATCGAAACCAAGTCTTTGCATCACTTGTTGAATGAAATTCCATTCGAGGCGGTCATAAGTTTTACTCATGTCTGTCTTGACCGCCATGGACAAATGTTTCTTAGGTGATGAAGCTTTGAGATAGTGTAGGACTTCATGTGTAATCAACACATTGTCAGACATGGCTCGCTTAGGGACATATGTAGATTGATTTTCTGATATTAGCTTTTGTAGCACTAGCTTAAGTCATTTGGTAAGGACCTTAGCTATGATCTTGTAGTAGATGTTATAGAGGGCTATAGGCCTATAGTCACTGATCTTCGAGGAGCATGAATCTTGGGGATTAGCCTAATAAAAGCTTCATTGATTGCTTGGGGTAGAACCTCATATATGAATAATTGTTTGATTTCTTCAGTGATCGCAGGTCCAATGGATGACCAGTTTTCCTTGAAAAACCAGCAAAGAATCCATTTGGGCCAGGAGCCTTGTCAGCATTGATGGAGAATAAGGATTTATTATTATTATTTTTGCATCTGAAGGGTCAACTGTAAGGAGTGCATTGTCTCCTGCAGAAAACCTCGGGTCTAATGCATTGAGGACGATACCATCACAAGAGGTTCCAAAAGAGGTAAAGATGTTCTTAAAAAAAGAAACTACCACCTGAGCAATCTGCTTTTCTTTATACACATCAATTCCTTCCTCATTTTCAATTACATAAAATGTATTAGAGACATTTCTTCCTTTGGTTATAACATGAAAATATCCAGAGTTTTTGTCTCCTTGCTGCAGCCAAAGGAGCCTGCTACGATGTCGCCAGAAAGCTTCCTCGGCTTTGTAGGCTTCTTGGAGCTTGGTATTAATGGTAGTGATGTCATTCTCTTCCGGAAGCGGATTTGTCATGGCTTGCTCTAGGTCATGCTTGAGGCATTCAATCAGTTCATTTGCATTCGGAGAGTTGTTCTTGCTCCAACAGATTATAGACCGTCGGACTATGTAGATTTAGAATCTTACTTCCAAATTTGGATCCTCGTTCCAGACCTCATCAATTATTGCCTTCACTTCTGGATTTGATTCCAGTCTCCTGTCAACCGGAAAACTCCGTTCTTCTTTTCTGTTTGTGGCTCAGAATCGAAGGTATTCACATCTACTAAGAGGTAAAAGGTCGGCCCAGTCAGTGTTTGCCATGGACCGGTAAAGTCTATACCTGACCACATGATCTCCTCTAACTCCCCGCCAAGATAACATATCTCTTGAGTGCGGCAGATCAAACAGATCACATTCAGAAAGGAAAGATTTTAAGTTTGTTAATGATCCTTCTGGTCTGGGAGGTCCTCCATCTTTTTCGTCTGAGCAGGTAATATCATTACAATCACCAATCAAAAATCATGCACGACATCTTGTGTTCGCTATATCCGATAACAAATTCCAACTTTCTTTCTGTTTTTTTTTCTTATCAGTGTCTGCATAAATGAAGGAGCCAAAGAAAGCTTTTCCCTGTACGACTATGCGAGTGACGATTAAGTTGGAGTCAGCAGAGATGATTTGCAGATCAAGGGTCATTTCTACAGAAAATAGCTAGTCCACCTGCAGCGGGAGAGACAGAGGAGACCAGTTTGTAATTGGAGAAGCTCATCCACTTCAGTTTTTCAAGGACAAGAGAATCTTGGTTCTCGGTCTCTGCCAAGAATACAATATCTGGGAGAGTTGGGCGATGAATCTCCCAAAGCCGCTGGAACGTCAAGGGGTTCCCAAGCCCTTGGCAGTTCCAGCTCACAACTTTTAAGGAAGAGAGGAAGGTGGAACCCGAAAATACATCTTGGACTTGACGATTACCGGGATCATCTTTTCTTTAGGAGGCTTCCTAGCTTGCTGTGAAGGTGGGATAGTACTGCTTTCTGCTCTATTCATAGAGTCTAGATTTAGCTTCCTGCAAGGAGATGGAGAGCTTTGATCTGTTTTCCTCTTGCGGTAGCTGTGCCTAGGAAAGCCTTTGGAATAATCTGGATTTTCCACTTGCGGGGTGGACGTCCAGGCTTCCTCTTCCCATTGCTCTTAGGAGCAGAAAATGTGACTATAGGCTCAGTTGGGGAAGATTAGTGAGCAGAAGAAGATGGGCCTAGTCGCAGAACAACATAAATTCTCTCCTAAGGAGGAGGAGGAGTAGGAAGATCCATTATGGGGGATGAGGCTTGGAGAACCATGGAACATTCAACCATTTGAAGAGCGGATTCCTCAAGCTCATTGTTGACTTTAGCTTGTCTTTTCCTTGCCGCGCTTTCCGTAGGATCTGCATAATTAGAGTATTGAATCATTACATCCTTGAGTTCTCCAACAGCTTTCTCAAAGGCAACTTGGGGAACATCAAGGATTTGCCCTCCGGGAGTATTTCCATAAATTGTGGGAGTTCTATTAGATTGAGTCGAGCATATTTGAGTCATAGGAGAGTCATGGTGGTCAACAGTTGGAGATAGAGATTTTTTTTTCTCTCTCCACACCTGCTTTGGAGGAGAACGAAGGTCTGCCTTAAGTCTATCTTAATGATGGGACTTAAAGTGAGAGGAACTTGACAGACTTTTGAATGTTGATTGCCTTGGAGGGGGTCTCTAATATCTCTCATATCGAGAGCTTCAGTGACTTGCATCTCTATGATGGTGATCCATACATCGAGATTCTGACGTTCTGTTACTGTCCTTGTAAGCATCTATGTGATGGGAGAGATTCACTAAGGGGATCTCATGGATCAGGAGAGAGATCTTGAGTGGGAGACAAGCCCACTTCCGTTTCCATCATTTTTCGTCCGAGAGCCTGAGACTTTCCAGTCTCTGTAGTCTTGAGCTTCATGGTCGAGATGAAAACAACAAGTACAATATTATTCCAGTTTCTCGTAAAGGAGATCGACTGCAATTTCTTCACTATTAAATTTTTTTCACATTAATGCTCATGGTGAGGGGTTGAAGTCCAATGATGAGGACATACATTCTTATAGCAATATCAGAGATGTAACTAACATAGCTGCCTATGCTATTACCAATACTGCGGAGGGTGTCTACTGACCACAAGTGTAGAGGAATACCTTGAACTTTTATCCAGAATGAAATGATGGATGGGAAGGTTCTGTCCATGGTTGGCTCCCAACACTGAAGGATGAACATCCATTTTGCGAAATGATAGGTTTGGTTTGCAAGAACAAGTTGGATGTCAGCTTGATTAGCAAACTGAAACTGGACTAAACCATTTCCAAGATCTGCGCCTACAGCTCGGACTCAGGTCTTCCAATGGTCAGATAAAAACGGAATCAGTGACCAGATTCTTTGGCATTTCTGGTTTGTAACTGTTCCTATTAGAGTAAGTGCATGCTTTTAGATGAGAGTAGTAGTGTCAAATGGAGGAAAAATTACACGAGACGTCCTGAGGGGTTTGCTAGAGGAAGCAATAGCCTTTCCCTTCTCTCCATAGGAGGCCCGATGCGCCATGTTAGCAGGTAAGACAGTGGACTGGAGAGATAACTTTTCCGGAGAGGTGGGTTAAAATGTCAAACAAATAAACTTGTAAGAAGGAGAAGGTTCAGTACTGGTGAGCCAATAAAGATGTTTTAGAAAGTTTGGGTAACTGGAAAGGTTGGAGCTAACAATCAAGAGAGAATAAGGGAGACATGTTAGCTCACTAGTGATTCTCTGCTAGAAGAAAACATGAGAGTTGAAGGGAGGAATCTTCAGAACAAGATCGCCAGTAAGAAATTTGAATCCAGGATTCACAGATTCTGGTGAGCAACAATCTTTTCTTCAAAATGCGCGGGGGGGGGGGGGATCAGCTTGAGTTGTAAACATCTCGCTTTTCAATGCTTTTGAAATTTCCTCTTTGATGATGAGCTATAGCATTTACTTTTAGGCAGGTCTAGGATAAGCAGAGGCAGTTTCCATTTTTTGCAATTGTTGGATGAAGCAAACACATCTTAGAGTCTCGAGCCAGGGAGCATTGTCAACTACTGGAGTTGTGTGCCTGGGAGCAACCTCTCTCTAGAAGACTCTCCAGTCGATAAAGTATTACTGATCGGTTTCATATATATAAAAGCTTTGTTGAATTGGTGATACTTTGGATATAGCTAATCTCCACAACACAATTGAACTTAAGGATCAAAAGCAAATGGTCTCTTGTTTCCGTAAATGTCGAGCATAACACACATTGCGTGAGATTTGCATACACCAACTCGACAATTTGGTTCTCGTAGAAAATCTGTTCAAATGGGCAATCCAAATATTGAAAGCAAGCTTAGGAACCACACCTTTGAATCATATCGTTTTGCCTAAGCTTAAGGTGTTGCACATGGACGAACCACATCCCAAGTTCTCGCAAATGAGAAAGTCTCACATATATGGTTGTTTACTGTTCAAGCAGGTTTGTCAGGAAGTTCAAAGCTTCAAGGAAGCATGATTGTCGTCGGTTGCATATGCAGCTGCAAATCTGAGTCCGAGCGAGGCGAAGGAAGCAATTATCATTGACGATTACATGCCTGAGACATGTTACCCATCATAGGAATCGTTATATCTCTTGGATCAGATTCCCCAAACAGAGAGATCAAAATACCAAGAGGTGTCCAATTGTCATACTAAAACTTTGTGCTATGCCATTTCCCACTTCAACAGACATGAAGTTTCAAGTCAAAGGTCGCATCCATAGAAGAGATCTCCAGCTCCAAGAATGGTTTAAAGATTCAACTAAAGACCATAAAGATTGATTTTTCAAGTAGGTGGGTTTGTACCAATTAATCCACAGAGAATCTGATTCCGAGAACATCAACCAAATAAGCATGAGGCAGAGAGTTTGGTTCCAAGACTCACACCTCCTTAAACTGATACCCCCCCCCCCTCTCTTATTTAGGCAAACAAAGAGACGACCAAACCACTTTCACATGCGATCGGTCCTTAATATTTCCGGACCATAGGAATTTTGTGCAAAGGGATTCTATTTTTTGGATACATCCTTTTAGTAACATGAAAGTCGAGATCCAAAACACCATTGTACATGTAATCACTGTTGAGATTAATTGCGCTCTACCGGCAAAAGAGAGACATAACAAATCCCAACCTATGAACTTCTTCACTAGATAATTGATAAGCAGATCATACTCGAAGACCTTCAGTTTGCGATACATTAGAGGTTGGTTTAGATACCTGATTTGTAGAGAGCCAACCGTGAATCTGAAGCGTGCCATTTCCTCGGAGTCAATCTGGCTCAAACCCGTCGTGAAAAGCTGCGTTTTAACTTTTTCATCCACATACCAAACCAACTTGAAAAGTCAAGAGTTTCGAGATACCGCGAAGGAAGAACACCACCGTCAAAAAAAATTTGTGATGTTGTCTGCGAACATCAGATGGCTGATCTCCGGACCTGAAGTCATCAGGTGATAAAAGATGTATCCTGCTTCAAATCTAGATTTCAAAAGCTGCGCAAAAACCTCCATAGCCAATACAAAGAGGTAAAGCAACATAGGGTCACCTTGGCGTAGGCCCGTTGTGATTTTAAAATAATCCCATGATTGACCATTAACCGTTATGGAGAAGGTCAGTGTCAAAATGCATTCAATTATCCAGCCTATGAATCTGTCTGGACAACCTATTCAACGAAGACAATCAATGACGAAGTCCCACCGTAAAGTGTCAAAAGTCTTCCTTAAGTCGAATTTAAGGAGCCCTCTAGGGGTCGATTGACTTATGATTATATCCATGAACATGCTCAGTTTTAAGGAAAACATTTTATGACAGATTTCTACCCAGGATGAAAGCAGATTGAGAAGTTAAGATCACCCAAGATAGTATTCTTTGGAGCCTGCTTTCTAACAATTTTGATATGATCTTGTCTACCGTGTTTAAGCAGGATATGTGTCCAAAGTCAACTGTTAATTATTCGTTGTGCCCTGCGATTCTTCAGGGCATGAAGTTTTTGAATATTCTGTACATGATGGATCCGACGATATTAAATGAGAAACATTTGTCAGCAATCAAAAGTTGAAATTTTGCAGCAGTATATTGAAGAATTAATATGAAGGGCTTCTTTTGTCTGACTACATCATTGAGGATCACTTTTCAGGGGGCGTGATCAGAAAAAGAAGATTCACCAAAGAATGCAATAGAGGATGGGTAAGAGTTTAGCCATGGGTCCTTAACTAATACCTTACCCAATTTTTTCGCAACTGGAGCTAGTTTATGTTTGTTCCACCATGTGTATAAATTACCTCGATAATTGAGATCAGCGAGAGAAGCTGATAGGTCAAGTTTTTATCCCTATTCTAACTGCAAGTGCACAATGATGTAAATGTAGTACTTTAGGGTATCAAATCCACAAGGACTCTAGGAAACGATAGATTAAGAACAGTCAAGTTAAAACTAGGAGAAAGCAAAGTAATAAGAAACTAAAAGCAATGCAAGAAAGTAAATCAGTAGCAAGATCGGTTTGTAGGCAATTAACTAAAAGCGCTAAGTCTAGGGAGTTCTCAGGAAATCAGACAAGCAGATAAATTATTCAGCCAGGATCAAATTAAGCACAGTTCTAGAACTCAAACACGGAAATAGAATTAACCAACTTTCGTTGTGAGAATTCTCTAAGCCTAATTGCAGAAATCCAAATTTCTTTGTAATTCCTAACAGATCAAACTAGCTTTAAGATTAAGTTCGATATGTTCACAATTCAATTAAACCAAATTTATTTGTGAGTAATTCAATTGCTCAACCTAAATAGTTCAGATTCTAAATCACACTTTCGTGTCAATTTAACAACCTAAGATCTAGATTCTAAGTGATCAGGTTAGAAACTAGTGTTAAAGCACAATTTAGATCGAAGAACAATTATTGATATAAATCCTTAACTGAAATAAATAAATCTAGCAAGTCATGAAATCCTTAATGAGAATTCCTAAACCTAACTATGAAACTACTCATACATAGAATATGAAGACATAATCAATGAAATAATAGATTGCATAAAAGAGAATAAAGAAGTAAAGGGGTTCGAAATCTTCTCCAAAAAGCAGAAAGCAGTACAGGATTAGATCAGCCCCAAGCTCTAAAAACTCTCAGCTCTAAGTATGAAAACGTCCCTAAAAACTGATGTAAAAACCTAATTATATAAGCTAATCACGTCTTGGGGCTTCTTTGTAATTATCAGGAACTTCTAGGCAAAACTTGTGAATTCTGCATTCTTCATTCATCCGCCGGGAAAGTCCCATCTCGCTAGTGTGTCGATCGATGCACGATGTGTGTCGATCGATGCATTAATCTGTTTTGGACAGTGAACTCTATCTCTCGGGTCAAAACACCAAAATGCTCCAAAAAGCTCCATAAACTCCAATTCCGCTTCAAACATGCTAATACCTAATAACACATGTAAAAGACTCTAAAGAAACACTAAATGACTCCAAAACACACTTATATCATGGTCTGAAACCGGTAAAAACCATGATATATCAACTCCCCCACACTTAGCCTTTGCTTGCTCTCAAGCAAAACAGAGAACTAAAGCATGGTGAAGAGGTTTGAAAACTTTCAGAAACTCTTTTCATCCTAGAAGCAACAACATTCAGATTCTCCTTAGTAAGCCACTGAAAGAATCACCTGCAAGACATCAAGACCAACATGTACTTCCCCCACACTTAGCAACTGTCCTAAGTAAACTCCACAATCAATCCAAGCAATTCAAGTTCACCCTACTGACTTTTATAAGCTATTAAGTTCGATCTCACCTAAGGATTATCGATCAAAGGGCACATGGATTCTTACTTTGTCAGCTCTAGACCACCACACTTTATTTTTTTGGTTCCTGATATTCATACATTTTCATGCATTTAAGCTTGTATATAGTTCTTGTTTCGACTTCTTTTCTCCATCATTCATACCATTTTGTCGAGTCATTGTCACATCTAGAGTCTAGAGTTGTTTAGGACTAGGAGTAGGAATTCTAGGCTTGCATTTGGAGTGTTTCTTGTGTTTTGCAGGTGAATGGAGGTGTCTAGGATCATTGGTGAGCTTGGAAGTGGAGTCTTGAGCTCAGAAGACCAAGGAAGAGCCAGCGAAGGACCATATCGGCCTGAGTATCGGCCAGGCGGGCCGATACAACCCCTCGTCAAAGTCCCGGAGAACCATATCGGCCCGAGTATCGGTCCACCCAACCGATATGGACTCTCGGATTAATTTTCGGGACTTCATATCGGGTCAAATATCGGTCGGGTGGACCGATACGCTCCCATCCAGATTAAATTCGAGACTTGGTATCTGTTGGCATATCGACCCAGCCAACCGATATCGCCCCCATATGTTCACTTGGATCCGGGTCAACACCCGGTTTGTTCCGGGTTGACCCGGCTCGCACCCTAATGACTATTTAAGCCAAAAACCTATTTCTATTTGTTTCTTAAGCAGTTTTTGATGTTCTAAACTCTTTTGTAAGAACAAATTTGATTCTTGAGATTAATCTAGTATTTTCTTCATTATTCCTTCTACAAAAACCTTTCAATCCCTCACCAATCTCGATGATCAACTCTATTCCTATGAGTTTTGTTGATCTAGTTATGATTTGTGAGTAGTTCTCTATAGGCTTGTGGGTTGGGTAGGATTAGGTTGATTAGGGGTGATCAATAGAATTCTAGTGGTTAATTGTTTAGAATCTCATCTAGCAAAGTGTGCTTAATGCCTAATTAATCTTGATCACATTGATTAGGATGTTTATAATTTCTTGTTCACAACATGTTCGATGAAATTCCAGTATTTAGCTTTGTTAGGACTTTCACATTCTAGCGCATGAAAATGTATGTCTAGAGTGATTGTTTGCTAATTGGAACCTGTATTGAATGCTCGTTTGATTTTAATTCACAAATGATGATTTGTTCTTGAGTTAAGATTAAGTGAAGAATTGGTATTAAGAGATTAAACTGATTTACTTGGTGTGTTCCTTGCTAGGAGATTGGCTTTTAGAAGTTTGAATCATGATTCTTTGATCATCCCGAGTCACCTATCCGTTGACCTTAACCCCTGGGCCTTATCTTTATCATTGATTGAATCGTTTGTTTATTAGCTTTGGTTTACTTCGGTTTGATTTGAATTTGTTAGGATTGCTAGAAACTAAAACCAAATTGTTTGATTTGACTCTGAAGGTTTAGTGTGCGCGTATTGGTTTTATCCGTCCCATAATAGGTTCGATACCTCAAGGCTACTTCGATAAGCTTGAGGAATTGGTACCTCAAAGGATTGCAAAATCCTTGTTATCAATTTGGCGCCGTTGCCATTTTGGGATTCTGGATATATCAATTCGTGTTCTATTCCTTTTTAGTTCAAGTTATTGTTACTAATTTGCTACTTTCTCTCTTTTTGATGCTAGGTGTATGAACTTGCGCAGCAAAGGGACTACAAACTTAGTTGCAAGAGTTTACGACATCAAAGCACACGAGAGGAGACTAGCAAGGGAACGACGAGCACAAGAACGAGCTGTTCAAGTTGAAAGTGTTGAACAAAGAGTTATGGATAACCACGAGGATCAACAGCAGCAGCAACAGCAGCATCAACAAATGCCGGTTAGGGCTATTGGTGATGGAGATACACCTGACACAAATGCTAACCGGCATGGAATCATTCCACCAGCGGTGAACAATAATAACTTTGAGATCCGCGCTATGGTGATGAACATGGTGCAGAACAATCAATTCCATGGGTTATCATCTGAAGACCCGTTGCAGCACTTGGATACCTTTGACAAGATTTGTGCCACCACGAGGCTGAATGGTGTGACTGACGATGGGTTGAAAATGCGTCTCTTCGTCTTCTCTTTGGCAGACAGAGCCAAGGATTGGGAAAGCACTATCCCTCCAGGATCCATCACTACCTGGGGAGACCTGAAGAAAGCTTTCCTGAAGAAGTTCTTCTCACCTACTAGGACTGCCCGTTTTCGCAGTGAGCTATCCGGGTTTGTGCAGTGCAACAATGAGAGCTTCGCTGAAGCTTGGGAGAGGTTCAATAAGCTCACCACTCAGTGCCCACATCATGGTTTCACCAAGGAAACACTACTCAGCAACCTCTACCGCGGAGTGCTTCCTAGAATGAGGGCAATGCTAGATTCATGCAGCAATGGACATTTCCTAGGCAAGGGAGTAGATGCAGCTATGGAGCTGATTGAAAATCTAGCACAAAGTGATGGCAACTACAATGAGGATTATGAGAGGACTAATAGAGGATCATCATATTCAGATGAGAAGTATGAGAAAGAGATAAAAGCTTTGAATGAGAAGTTAGACAAGATGATCTCCATTGGCCAAAAGAACATCAGCTTTGTGGGACACCAGGAGGATTCTAAGCCACAATTTTATGATGATGATGAGGATTTGACACAAGAGGAGATTAACTTCATTGCTGGACAAGGTGGTTTCAACAAAGGCTTCAACCAAAACTATAGAAACCACCCAAACTTCTCATACCGCAACCCCAATGTCGCCAATCCTCAAGACCAAGTCTATCCTCAAGCTCCATCTCAAGGACAAGCTCAACAACAAGGTCAACAAAGCTTCCAACAACCTCAAAAGCAAACGCAATATGTCAATTACAACAACCAACAAGGATTTGGAAACAAGCCTCAGTTTCAAGGTCAACAAGGCTATGCTCCCAAGCAACAATACCCACCCGGTTTTGGACAACAACAACAAACTTCTTCTTCTTCGGGAGCTGAGAATGAGCTGAAAAGTATGATGCAACAACTACTTCAAGGGCAAGCCTCAGGAGCTATGGAAGTATGGGACCTTAAGAATGAGCTTCAAAATTTGACTTCAAGGGTCACAAACATGGAAAACAAGAATGCCTCTACATCCCGCACTCAAGGTACTTTACCCGGAAAATCTGAGCAAAACCCAAAGGAGTACATCAGCACTATCACCTTGAGAAGTGGTAAAGAGTTGCAACAAAGTCAAGTGCCCAAGCCTAAGATGACATCTTCACTCAATGAGGACATTGAAGTTCAAGAAGGGGAGGAAAATTCTGAAAATTCTGCTCTCAACAAAGAGAGTGATAGTGACATGGCTAAGAGGAAAGGAAAGGCTGTAGTTGAAGAAGTAGTGAATGATACACTCAAGAAGAAGGATAGTGTGTTTGTGCCACCACCCTATGAGCCCAAGCTACCCTTTCCGGGCAGATTCAAGAAGCAGCTCCTAGAGAAGTACAAAGCTCTTTTTGACAAGCAGAAGAAGAATGTTGAGTTGACCATGCCTTTGATTGATGCCTTCTTGCTAGTTCCTCAGTATAGCAAGTTTCTCAAGGATGCAATCAAGGAAAGAACCAAGGAAGTGCAAGGGATGGTTGTGTTGTCTCATGAGTGTAGTGCGATCATCCAGAGGAATATTGTTCCAAGGAAACTTGAAGATCCGGGCAGTTTTACTCTTCCATGTGCTATCGGTCCATATCGGTTTGAGGGTTGTTTGTGTGATCTTGGAGCAAGCGCAAGTTTGATGCCCTTCTCAGTAGCCAAGAGGCTAGGTTTCTCTACCTACAAGGCATGTAGGATCTCCTTGGTTCTTGCAGATAGATCAGTGAGATACCCAATTGGTCTCCTAGAAGATCTTCCGGTGAAAGTAGGAGGATTTGAAGTACCAACAGATTTCATTGTATTGGAGATGGATGAAGAACCAAAGGATCCTCTAATCCTTGGGAGACCTTTCCTTGCCACAGTTAGTGCGATTATAGATGTCAGGAAAGGGAAGATAGACCTCAACCTTGGCAAGGACATAGTGCTCAAATTTGACATCAACAAGGTGATGAAGAAGCCAACCATTCAAGGTCAAATGTTTTATATTGAGACTATGGATGAGCTAGCTGATGAACTCCTTGAGGAGTTGAACATGGATGATCCATTAGAGGTCACCTTGACCAAGGAATGTGGGGAGTATGGATATCTTCAAGAGGAGAGCTGGGCTTACATGAGAGCGCTTGATTCGCACAAGCCTTTGTTAGAAGAGGTTGAGTTCATTGAGCTGGGATCAGATTCAGTGTGTGAGGAGCTGGAGGTGTTTGCTGTAGACATGGGTACTGATGGCGCCAAAGGAGTAGAGCTGTGCAAGGAGCAGCTTGTAGCTGATGATTGGAGCGAGCTTAAGGCGCCAAAGGTTGAGTTAAAGCCCCTTCCGCGGGGGCTTCGGTATGCATTTCTTGGCCCTAACTCTACCTATCCTGTCATTGTGAATGAGTTGCTGAATGATGATGAATTGATTGCTTTGACCACTGAGTTGAAAAAGTTTAGAAAAGCAATAGGATACTCACTCGATGATATAAAAGGATTGTCACCTAGCTTATGTCTTCATAGGATCCACCTTGAAAATGAATTCATGTCTTCTATTGAGCACCAAAGAAGGTTGAATCCTAATCTTAAGGAAGTAGTCAAGAAAGAGATTCTAAAATTGCTTGATGCAAGGATAATCTACCCTATCTCGGATAGCACTTGGGTTTCTCCCGTGCACTGTGTTCCGAAGAAAGGGGGGATTACTGTGGTTAAAAATGACAGTAATGAATGATTCCTACTAGAACTATCACTGGGCATAGGATGTGTATTGATTATAGAAAGCTAAATGCCGCGTCTAGGAAGGATCATTTTCCATTACCATTCATTGATCAAATGCTAGAACGCCTTGCTAATCATCCTTTCTATTGTTTTCTTGATGGATACAGTGGGTTCTTTCAGATTCCGATACATCCTAATGATCAGGAGAAAACGACATTCACTTGTCCTTATGGTACCTTTGCTTATCGAAGGATGCCATTTGGCTTGTGCAATGCACCGGCTACCTTTCAGCGGTGTATGATGTCTATTTTCTCAGATCTTATCGAGGATATTGTGGAAGTTTTCATTGATGATTTTTCTGTGTATGGTTCTTCTTTCTCTTCCTGTTTGCTGAACTTGTGCAGGGTCTTAAAGAGATGTGAAGAGACGAACCTCGTGCTCAATTGGGAAAAATGCCACTTCATGGTAACGGAAGGGATTGTGTTGGGTCACAAGATCTCAGAGAATGGTATTGAAGTGGATAAGGCTAAGATAGAGGTGATGACAAGTCTTCAGCCACCAAACTCAGTGAAGGGAATCCGAAGCTTTTTGGGTCATGCAGGGTTCTACCGGCGGTTTATTAAGGATTTCTCCAAGATCGCTAGATCTTTTACACGTCTGCTGTGTAAGTAGACAGATTTTTTGTTTGATGATGAGTGTTTGGCAGCGTTCCACATGATTAAGGAAGCCTTGATTAGCGCCCCGATAGTCCAAGCTCCCGACTGGGAGTTGCCTTTTGAGATCATGTGTGATGCAAGTGACTACGCAGTAGGAGCAGTCCTTGGACAGAGGAAAGACAAGAAACTCCATGTCATATACTATGCTAGTAGGACATTGGACGATGCTCAAGTGAGATATGCAACAACTGAGAAAGAGCTTCTAGCTGTGGTATTTGCCTTTGAGAAGTTCAGATCATACTTGGTTGGATCTAAGGTTGTGGTGTACACGGATCATGCTGCGTTAAGGTATCTACTTGCCAAGAAAGATGCCAAGCCAAGACTTCTGAGGTGGATACTGCTACTGCAAGAATTTGATTTGGAAATCAAGGACAAGAAAGGCATTGAGAATGGGGTAGCAGATCACTTGTCAAGGCTGAGAATTGAGGATGTTGTTCCTCTAGATGACTCTCTCCCTGAGGAACAGTAGTTAATGGCTTGCAAGGTTGTCAAGGATGCTCATGATACAAGAATGAAGATTGAGGAAGTCAACTCTATTGAAGACAAAGAACCGTGGTATGCTGATATAGTCAACTTCCTAGCTGTTGGGAAGGAACCACCAAGCCTCGATAGCTACCAAAGAAAGAAGTTCTTTAGAGATGTCAACAGGTACTATTGGGACGAGCCTTACCTCTACACTTTGTGCAAGGATCAAATCTATAGAAGGTGCATAGCTGATGAAGAAGTGGGAGGCATTCTCCTACATTGCCATGGGTCAGATTATGGTGGTCACTTTGCTACCTTCAAGACGGTTCAAAAGGCTCTACAAGCTGGATTTTGGTGGCCTACAATGTTCAAAGATGCCCAAGAGTTCATCACTAAGTGTGATTCTTGTCAAAGAAAGGGGAACATCAGTAGAAGGAATGAGATGCCTCAAAACCCCATCCTTGAAGTTGAAGTATTTGATGTGTGGGGCATTGATTTCATGGGACCTTTCCCATCCTTTTACGGGAATAGCTACATCTTAGTAGCTGTGGATTATGTTTCCAAATGGGTAGAAGCAGTGGCGAGTCCACCGAATGACGCCAAGGTTGTGATAAATCTATTCAAGAGCATCATCTTCCCAAGATTTGGAATCCCGAGGATTGTGATCATTGATGGAGGCTCACACTTCATCAATAAGCTATTTGAGAGTCTCTTGAAGAAGTATGGAGTGAAGCATAAGGTTGCAACACCATATCATCCTCAGACAAGTGGGCAAGTTGAAGTGTCAAATAGGCAAATCAAGGCTATCCTAGAGAAGACTGTTGGAGCCTCAAGGAAAAATTGGGCTAGGAAACTTGATGACGCACTGTGGGCGTATAGGACTGCTTTCAAGACTCCATTGGGTACTACACCATTCACCATGTTGTATGGTAAGTCATGTCACTTACCGGTGGAGGTGGAGTATAAGGCCATGTGGGCTGTCAAGTTGCTGAACTTTGACATCAAGACCGCAACTGAGAGGAGGTTGATTCAGCTGAATGAACTTGACGAGATACGGCTTGAGGCTTTTGAGAGCTCGAAGATCTATAAGGAGAGGACCAAGCTTTTTCATGATAAGCTGATCCAGAAGAAAGAGTTCAAGGAAGGAGATCTGATATATCATCGTTTTTACTCATTTTATACCATGATATAGATGTGTTTTTAGTGTCTTTTGTGTTCGTTTAGAGTCTTTTACAGGTTTAATCAGGTTTGGAGCTAATTGGAGATATTTGGAGCATTTTGGGACTTTTGGGACGTTTTGGCCGAGAGCTTAACTCACTGACCGATTTATTGATCAAGCATCGACCGACACACCTCGTGCATCGGTCGACACACTAGCGAGATGGGCCGTACACGTCGGTTTAACAAATTATGAAGATTTGCAAAGAGGCCCAGAATAGTTCCAGTATTTGCACAGAAGCCCCAGCCGAGATTAAGCCTATATATAGAGGATTTTGGTGTTTAATTTACTTACGCTTTCATACTTAGAGCTACGAGATTTTTAGAGCTTTTGGGGCTGATCTATTTCCTGTATTCACTTATTTTGGAGAAGATTTCGAACCCCTTTGATATTTTATTCTCTTATATGCAATCTACTATTTCTATGATTATGTTTTCATCAATCATGTCTGAGTAGATCCATAGTTAAGTTTAGGGTTTCTCATTAGGGTTTGATGACTTGCTAGACTTGTTTAATTCAGTTAAGGATTCATATGATTAGAATGTTCTTCAAACTAAATTGTGCTTAATGCTAGTTCTAACCTGATCAATTAGAATCTAGATCTTAGGTTGCTAAATTTGACACGAGAGTGTGTTTTAGAATCTGAACTATTTAGGTTGAGCAATTGAATTATTCGCAAAGAGATTTGGTTTAGTTTAATTGTGAACATATCGAACTTGAACTTAATGCTAGTTTAATCTGTTAGTAATTGCAAAGAGATTTGGGTTACTGCACTTAGACTTAGAGAGTTTTCGCAAAGAGATTTGGTTAATTCTATTTCCGTGATTTGAGTTCTAGAACTGAGTTTAATTAGATCCTGACTGATTAGCTTGTCTGCTTGTCTGATTTCCTGAGAATACCCTAGGCTTGACGCTTTTAGTTTATTGCTTTCACAACCAACTTGCTACTGTTTACTTTCTTGCTTCGCAATTTATTTACTTCACCATCTGCTTATTTCTAGTATTAATCTCTACGTTTCTGATTCTATTGAGACCAAGTGTCCCTGTGGATTCGATAACCCTATATACTACATTGACTATACTGTGCACTTGCAGTTTAGAATAGGGTAAAACTTAGAACCTACCAAGTTTTTGGCGCCGTTGCCGGGGACTCTTAGAGTCTTCGATAGGACCGAACTTAGGGTTTTTACTAGAAATTTTTCTTTTTGTTTTTGCTTTTTTCGTTTTATTTTCATAATTTGCTAAACTTTTCTCTGTTTCTTTCTGTCGCAGGTACGACTTTCGCCTTGCGTCGATCGTTGCATCCCTTGCGTCGATCGTCACTAGGCGATTTGAGATTGAATCGATCGTTGCACTGATAGCATCGATCGTTGCTGGACGATTACAGACAGTTTATGCCAACGCAGAAAACTCGAAGTAATCCGAACTCGAGCTTAGTTAATCTCAGACTAGAGGAACTTGGACGTCTAGAAAGAACTATCAGAAGAGAAAAGAGAGAGAGAATGGTACGAGAACATCTGATCTTGATACCAGATGCTGAAGGTACCCCGAGGGACCAAGATAACAACCCGTACAATGCCGCTGGGCATCGAGTTGATGCTGAAGGGAACGTGATCCCTGACCCACCTGAGCCACAACCGCGTGCACAAGCCCAAGGACAAGCTCAAGGTAGACAGATGATTGTCCATGAAAGGACTTTGGTTGATTACAACAGACCAGATGAGTTTCATAGAAACCGAACAGCCTTAGTACTTCCCGGTTTTGAGAGGGAGGATTTTGAGATCAAGACCATCTACTACTCGCTGCTGAGACAGAATGCTTTCCATGGACATCCGACAGAGCAGCCTATGGACCACATTGATTCGTTTGAGGACTTAATCAATGGCATGAAGTATGATGGAGTTTGCCAGGATTATCTGTTCCTTAAGCTCTTTCCCTACAGTCTCGCTGGAGACGCTAGTGCATGGCTGAAGCAACTGGCACCTGGTCAGTTTACCACTTGGGCAGCACTGAAAAGTGAGTTCCTGAGACATTTCTACGATGATGCGCGTTCAGACCAGTCCAGACAGGACATACTCACATTTTCCTTAAGGAGCTGTGGAGCCTTTAAAAACTGCTTGGATGAGATTTAGGAAATATCAGCGTGACTGCCCACACCATGGATTCAGTGAAGTCACATTGCTAGGTATTTTCTTCAGAGGCATAGATCTGCCATATCAGTCTACGCTGGATAACTCCAGTAATGCTAACTTCAACACCAGGACTCCTACACAAGCTAAACAGTTGATTGAGAATCTAATAAGCAGCAACAGTTGCAAGACTATGGATGAGAGGAGGAAGAAATCTGGTGGAAGTGTTGATAACTCAGAGATGGCTGAATTGAGATCCATGATGGACAAAATCTGCAATCTTCTAGGAGAAAAGAAAGCTGTCCACTTTGCCCAAGAAGTAGAAGTAATTCAGACTGAGGAGGACACTCAGGAAGAAGATGTGAATTACATCGGAGGATCTGGTTTCCAAGGAAACAGATTTGGATATCAATCTGGGAACAGATTTTCCGGTGGAGGACAGAAGGGTGCCTTCACAGGCAATCAAAACTCTTCAAGCTTTGGACAGACTAGTAATTTTCAGAAGCCTTATGGACAAAATGCTCAGAGAACCTACGGATCTTCATCTTATCAGACACCTCCTGCAACCACTGCTTTTGAGACTAGGATAGAAACAATGTTGGAACAGGTACTGGAGAGCCAGAACAAGATTTCTGGGGACAGTAACAAGAAGCTGGATGCATTTTATGAGAATCTCAATGGGAAGTTTGAGACTCTGAGCACTCATGTGAAGCAGCTGGACACTCAGGTGAATCAGATTTCCAGTTCTATGAAGGGAAAAGGAGTTGCAGACACTCACATTAAGGCCTGGTCTGTGTACATTAATGATGGGTCTCACTAAGGTGAAAAATTTGAGCTAAGTACAGCTGAATTGGTAGAGGAGGAAGAATTTTCGGATTTTGGAGAAAAACTCTCGGGTGAAAGTTGTGAACACAGAGTTACAACGATCGACACACCCTTAGTGTCGGTCGTTGCAGGGCGTGAACAGACAGAACCGTCGGATGATAATGGCATAGATGCTGAGTTGGAGCTTGATCACTTATTCACTGGAGTCTCTGAGATCTCTCAACAGGAGATTTATGCGCAGATTGTTAGACAACACTCCTCAGTATCTGAAGTGATTAAACAAGAAATTGAAGAGCTTAAGAAGCTAGAGGAGATTGGTGAAGAATTGGAAGAAATTCCAACTTCTGATGATCCACCTTATCATCCCTGTGTGCAGAGGTACTTAAACAGAATGCTGCCTTTAGATGAAGAGCTGAGAGACTGGGTGATTATAGTTCCCCAACACATTAGTGAGGTGCTACTAAACAAGATCCCGAAGAAGCTGCCTGACCCTGGAGTCTTTGTGCTTAACTGCTCCATCTTCGAGGACAGTTTTAGATGCTCTCTTTGTGATCTAGGAGCTGCTGGAAGTATGATGCCTTATTCTGTGGCAGAGAAGCTGGGGATGCTGGATTTTTCTCCCACTAGGACCTTTCTTGTCCTAGCTGATCAGTCTATACGAGTTCCGGAAGGACTCTTAAAAGACATTCCAGTGAGATTTGGAAACTACTTAGTTCCGACAGACTTCCTTGTGCTGAAATATGACTGCGATCCTGATGAAGCGTTGCTGCTTGGAAGACCATTCTTGGCTACAGCAGGAGCTGTGATTGATGTTAGACAGAGTCTAATAGACCTCCACCTGGGAGATGAGCCGCTGCGATATGAGATGGAGAAGCTGCGAAAGCCACTGATAGATGGGCAGACATTCACAATCATGGATGCAGATGATGAGCAGCCGAACGACACTGTGATTCTAGATCCTGGAGCACATTTTACTCCATCTTTTCTTGGACATGAGCATTCTGAAACAGCCTATTCTCCACCTTGGATGAGGAGACTTGAACAGAGACAGAAAAAGTCTCTGTCAGGTTCTCTTGGTGCCTGAAAGATCTTGTGCGTCCGGTCAAGCTAATGACCTTAAACAAGCGCTGAGTGGGAGGCAACCCACTGTTAGGTTTAGTTGTTTTTCTTTCTTATTTTTGGTGTTTTTCTTAGGATTTCACGTTTTTGTTTTTGTTTTTGCTAAGTTTCAGATGCAAAACTCGATTCTGGAGAGGTGTGACGATCGATGCACTTGTGCACCGGTCGTTGCAAGGAGATTTGACGAAGAGGGGTAATCGCATTGTGACGATCGTTGCTCACAAGCAACGGTCGTTGCAATTGGTTCAATTGCAAAATTAAGGTATGCGCTAAACCGGAAAATCAATTTTGATTTGACCAGCAACGGTCGTTGCCCCTAAAGCAACGGTCGTTGCACCCACGACCAGGTAAGTGCCTTAAACCCCTTCTCTTCTCTTTTCTTCCTCATTTCCGATTGTCCGTACACCGAAAGCTCCACACCCAAAAATCGAAAATTCTCATCATTTTTCTTTGTTTCAATTGCTTATACTTCCTATTTCACACTCTAAACCCTTGTCTTTCACTCATATCTCAAGAATCCAAGGTAATGAACTTCTATTTTTCGGATTGAATATTAGGGTTTTATGGTTTGAGATTTTTGAACTGAAAAATTGATGATGCATGCGTAATTAGACCGATTTAGGGTGATGGGTTATGATTTTGAACTGATTTGAGGCAATGTGGCTTGGATTTGAACTGATTTTGATGATTTGTTTGCGGCAAAATCGCCTTGCAACGGTCATTGCTCTCGAGCAACGGTCGTTGCTTTGCGATTTTGGGAAATGTTCGATAAACTGAAATCGCCTTGCAACGATCGATGCCTTAGATGCAACACATTAGAGGCATTGAGATTTCAGCCTCCCGAGTCTGCGCAGCGAGGGATTCCTTCTATGGCTCATCCGCTGGGAGAGCCTTCCTCACGAGCTTCGACTTCTGCTGCCCCTGCCCCTACTCCTGCGCCGGCGCCTGCCCCGGTCGACGATGTGGGTCCCTTTCCAGAGCCTACGATGCCTTACGGTGCATATTCTGAGGCCGAGTGGAGAGAGAGATCAGATGGTATTTTTCGAGTTGTTTGGAACTTCATGCGCACTTGCAGCTGCAGGAGGCCACCACAGATCCATCAGCCCGTACCTGACCGACGTCGTCGACAGCGATCTCCAGAGGATGCCAGTGATCCCGAGAGATATACTGGGATTGATGATAGTGAGTGAGCGTAGTCTCCATTTTCAGACATTCGGATCTGTATTCTGACTTTTTATCTTTTCTTGCACTTTTGTTTTTGCATTTCTTATTTTTCTTAGGATTCATTATGTTTGGATGGTTATGCATGACTTGATACATTTGTTGCATGGGTTTTACTCTGTTTCTAGTGTTTTCAGCTTGCAGGATTCGAAACTGACAAAAACCGACGGATTAACCTGCTAACTTGCTGACTGTTCGTGAAATCGCAGTGCGTCGATCGACACACCATTGTGTCGATCGTTACAATGAAAATCGCTCAGTAACTGTCGGTGCACCTAGTGCAACGATCGATGCCTGACTGCGACAAAGGTAAAAACCCGAGAGAACTAACCATTCCATTAACAAATTTTTCTTTTCTTTCTTTTAACCAATCCCTTGCTTGACACTACTGGGGACAGTGTGTCTTAAGTGTGGGGGAGGTTCTACTAATTACTTTCTTTTGTTTTCTTAGAGTCAGTTAAATTTTTTTTAAAAAAAATTTGTTTTTTGAGTCAAAATTTGTTTAAGTAGGAAACAATGATTTTTTGAGAAGATTAGCAGCATTTGCAGGAACTTAAGTAACCATTGGGATGAAGCTGCAGATTATCTATGACTATTAGAAAATCCAGACACAGATCAGCCTACTAAGAACACCCACATCGCTTCAGGTATCAGAGGATCTTTTACTGACTTCAATTTAATCCTGACTTTAGATTTCTCACCTAAGGGCTTGGTATACTTTATGTCGGACTCCCTTGTTGGTTCTGACACAGCCTGTAAACCTGTCCTATTTGGTTCCCTTCTCCCCTTCCATAAAGTAAAAAAAAAAGATAATAAACTGAGGATGAGTTAGTAACTCCGAAGTGGTCATGGGAATGGTAGCAAACACTATTTTCTCTCATGTGATCCATGGAATGTGTCCAAAGTACACCCCAAAACGGGAAGAACACTGATCAAAAAAATAAAATGATACCCAGTGGGGAAAAATCAGTTGTTAAGGAAGGGAAAGAGAAGAAAGGGAATAGAGAAAGACAGTTTGGTGGTCTAGAGCTGGCAAGGTAAGAATCCATGTGCCTTTAGATCGATACCCCTTAGGTGAGACCGCACTTAAATATATGCAGAAGTCAGTAGGGAGAATTTGAATGCGTGAATGTGATTGTGGCGTTTACTTAGGACAGTTGCTAAGTGTAGGGGAAGTATATGTTGGTCTTGATGTCTGTGGATTGATTCTTTCATGTGGATTACTAAGGGGAATCTGAATGCTGCTGCTTCTACGACAAAATGAGTTTCTGAAGAGTTTTCAAACCTCTTCACTACATTTTAGTTCTCTGTTTTGCTTGAGGGCAAGCAAAGGCTAAGTGTGGGGGAGTTGATATATCATGGGTTTTACCCATTTTATACCATGATATAGATGTGTTTTTAGTGTCTTTTGTGTTCGTTTAGAGTCTTTTACAGGTTTAATCAAGTTTGGAGCTAATTGGAGATATTTGGAGCATTTTGGGACTTTTGGGACGTTTTGGCCGAGAGCTTAACTCACTGACCGATTTATTGATCAAGCATCGACCGACACACCTCGTGCATCGGTCGACACACTAGCGAGATGGGCCGTACCCGTCGGTTTAACAAGTTATGAAGATTTGCAAAGAGGCCCAGAATAGTTCCAGTATTTGCACAGAAGCCCCAGCCGAGATTAGGCCTATATATAGAGGATTTTGGTGTTTAATTTACTTACGCTTTCATACTTAGAGCTAAGAGATTTTTAGAGCTTTTGGGGCTGATCTATTTCCTGTATTCACTTATTTTGGAGAAGATTTCGAACCCCTTTGATATTTTATTCTCTTATATGCAATCTACTATTTCTATGATTATGTTTTCATCAATCATGTCTGAGTAGATCCATAGTTAAGTTTAGGGTTTCTCATTAGGGTTTGATGACTTGCTAGACTTGTTTAATTCAGTTAAGGATTCATATGATTAGAATGTTCTTCAAACTAAATTGTGCTTAATGCTAGTTCTAACCTGATCAATTAGAATCTAGATCTTAGGTTGCTAAATTTGACACGAGAGTGTGTTTTAGAATCTGAACTATTTAGGTTGAGCAATTGAATTATTCGCAAAGAGATTTGGTTTAGTTTAATTGTGAACATATCGAACTTGAACTTAATGCTAGTTTAATCTGTTAGTAATTGCAAAGAGATTTGGGTTACTGCACTTAGACTTAGAGAGTTTTCGCAAAGAGATTTGGTTAATTCTATTTCCGTGATTTTTCTAGAACTGAGTTTAATTAGATCCTGACTGATTAGCTTGTCTGCTTGTCTGATTTCCTGAGAATACCCTAGGCTTGACGCTTTTAGTTTATTGCTTTCACAACCAACTTGCTACTGTTTACTTTCTTGCTTCGCAATTTATTTACTTCACCATCTGCTTATTTCTAGTATTAATCTCTACGTTTCTGATTCTATTGAGACCAAGTGTCCCTGTGGATTCGATAACCCTATATACTACATTGACTATACTGTGCACTTGCAGTTTAGAATAGGGTAAAACTTAGAACCTATCAAGATCTTGTGTTGCTTTTTAACTCCAGGTTGAAACTCTTTCCCGGAAATCTCAAGTCTAGATGGTCGGGACCATTTAGAGTGAAGGAGCTGAGACCATATGGAGCAGTGGTACTTTTGGGAAAATCTGATGAAGAGTTCACGGTCAATGGCCAGAGACTCAAGCATTACTCCGTCTCAGAAGCAATAGAGGAAGGAACTTCGATTCCACTCTCTAGCCCTCCCTCAGCTTGAGATCACGGTTTGCAAAGTCGAGCTTAACGACTTTAAACAAAAGCGCACTTTGGAGACATTCCCATGTTTATCCTTGTACATACGTCTTTTTTTGTTATTTTTGATGTTTTGCTTTGAGTTTTGTCAGGTTTTGGCTTAAGGATGAGGTTGTAGATCAGTTGGAGTTGAGCAAAGGCCGCGGAAATGAAGAAAAATGGTGCAGGAGCCAATATCGGGTTCCGTATCGGCTGGCCAGGCCGATACGGTTTTGGTAAAAATAATCCTAGGCTCAATATCGGGTTCCGTATCGGTTGGCCAGGCCGATACGGACTCCCCAGGAAGATCGATATCGGACACCGTATCGGTTGGCCAAGCCGATACGGGATGCAACCAGAAAAAACCGAGAGCCAATATCGGTCTCCGTATCGGTTGGCTAAGCCGATACG
This sequence comes from Orychophragmus violaceus, assembly GCA_030180135.1. Lineage (NCBI taxonomy): Eukaryota > Viridiplantae > Streptophyta > Magnoliopsida > Brassicales > Brassicaceae > Orychophragmus > Orychophragmus violaceus. The sequence goes on from CM058230.1 coordinate 92,863,686, forward strand.
GATCTTCGGAGTGAACGAATATCGGGATCCGTATCGGTTGGCCAGCCCGATACGGATTGCAAAACTTTAATTCGAGAGCCAATATCGGCTGGCGTATCGGTTGGCCAAGCCGATACGCCCCTTCGCCCGGGTAAGTCATCTCGATTCTAAACCGATTTCAAACCGGTTATGACCGGATTTTAACCCAAAAATCGATTTCTTCCCCTCTTTTCTCCTCCCCACGCGCGTTTCTCTCTCTCTCCTTCCTCCTCTTGCGATTTCAACAAGAAACTTTCCAAGTTCTTCCAACTCCCTTTTCTCTCTCAAATCTTCACCAAATTTCGAATTTTCAAGTGCTAAATTCAAGGTTTTCTAAGTTCTATCATTTGCAATCATCCTCTACCATCATCCCTCATCAGAACAGCAAGGTATAATTCACTCTCTCTCAATTTCGGATTGCTCAAAAAATTTCAGATTTTTAGAACTCAAAATTGTGGATTTTTGCTTGATGATTAAGGATAGAAACCTCTGCTAGACTGTTTCTAGATGATTACCCAACTCAATTTCACCCTAGGATTGTTTGAATTTGATCTTTGGTGAATTAGGGTTCTTGAGAAATTTGGAATCCGAAATTTTTTGGGGGTTTTCTAATTGGATGGTTTCTAATGATGCATTGGATTGCTAAAAGCTTAATTGTGTGATGCTACTTGATTTGGATGAGTTTTGTTTCACAAAAGTTTCAAAAGTGTGCATTAAGGACCTTTGGTTGATGAGATTGTGAATTGCTTAAGAAAGTGATTGATTTGCTTGTACATTGTGCTTATGCTGAGCTAGAATTGAGTTTGGTTAAGATGCTTAAGCTTGTTTACTGCATTGAAGTTGAAAAAGTATGCAATTGTTAAGCTCCCACAATTGTTGATCATCAATGCTTTAAGCTCCTATTGATTGTGTTGGTAGATTGTACGATGTACTTATTAGTTCTTTGAGTTGTCTTTTGTAGGACAATGGCAAGGAAGCGCGCCAACCCGAAACCAAACCCAAAGGCATAAGAGCCGATACAAGATGTGGGAACTTCATCAAAAGGAAAAGGGGTGGCAGTTGAGGAAGAGGTACAAGAAGTCCCAGTGAAGATTACCCAAGTGCCTTACAAGTACTCCACCTCTGAGATATATGACAAGCTGGAGGGGATACCATTTTGGCCAACCCGATACCCTCACACCCCGACACTTACTGCACTTGGGCTACTGGATGACTACAACGAGATTGTAGAGAACATGGGCCTTAAGGAGTTCTTAAACCTTGCAAGTGACTCCTACCAAAGCTCAGCATGCCAATTCCTCTCATCCATGCATGCAACAGTCAACATGAGGAGAGCAGCTTTAGCAGGGGAAGTGAGTCGGGGAAAGATTGATTTCCAAATGGGTAGGAAGAAGCTCAGCATGACATATGAAGACATAGATGTTGTCTTTGACTTTCCGGAGAATGGTGCTCAGTTGGGGACTTTTATCCCTATTGATAAGGACGACCTCGAGGGTGTTTGGCGGATGATAGCTGATGGGCCCTTTAAGCTGGGAGCTATGAAAGCTGCAAGGATCAGACACCCAGCTATTAGATACGTGCACAAGGTGTTAGCTCACACTTTCTTTGCTAGGAAGGAGGCAAACCAAGTCCACGAACAGGAGATGAAGATACTGTACATTGGGTTGCAGCCTCTCCTGCTCACATATCCCAACGGTCAGCCCATACCACCAGTTGAGCGCCTCCCAAGCTACACCTCCATTTTGATAGAGCAGTTTGCTGTCCACCGAGATTGGGAAATGTCAGTGAGGGACTCTAGTCCGAAGTTCAGCATGGGTGGCTTGATCACACCGTTGCTTGTGAAGAAGAAGGTAAAACTGGAAGGAAGTCTGGATGAGAAGACATTTAGGGAGCCTACACCAGTAGCATGGCTGGATGTTCCGCAGCTTGTCCGAACTCACTACCTCGCCTCCAAGCCGCCTCCAGAGCGCCATCTCTACCGGATGTGCTCGGGTACTTCCCACGAAGAAGGGTATCTCCTCCCAAACCCCGACATTACAAGCTTTGCCAACAGAGCTCATATCAGATTTTTACCGGGGGTAGAGCATGTGTTTGGACCTCACGGGTCACAGAGAGCGACTGCAGCAGAACATGATACTTCCGACGCACCTGCTGGGGTGTATGGGCTGCACAGATACCTTATCGAGCCTCTAGATGATCTTATCGCTAACAAGACAGTCAGAGCACTGAGGGACCAGAACCGGGACCTCCAGAGGCAGAGCAAATGGCACGGTAGGAACATTAAGGAGATGGCTTCCTGCTTGAAGAAAGTGACCAAGGTTCTTAAGATGATTGTGGGGAAGAAAGACAAGAGTAGCGCTGCGGGACAGACCTCCACATCCCGAGAGGCTCAGACTGGTGTAGATGAGGAGATTCAGGCAGCTACTGCGGAGGTGATAGCTGAGGCCGATGATCTGGTTGAGCAGGCTGAGTTGGAGCAGGGCAGGTACTCGGTTGCTGGACACGAGACATCAGGATCTGCACGCATGGCCCATGACTCCTACTATGAGGATCCTCACCGCCACTCTACTCGCGAGGACAGAAGGAAGAAGAGAAGAGCCATGAGGACACCGTCCTGCTCTTCCTCAAACCCGACTTACTCCATGGGGGACTCATCACCTCCGTACCTCCACTACTAGCCAGGTTACACTCCACCTTTGTACATAGTTTTTCATCTTTTCTTTGTTTGCTTTTTGCTTGTTTTCGGTCTTTCTTCCTCGCTTAGATAACACAAGGGACCGTGTGATTTAAGTTTGGGGGAGAGACCATTTACTAATCTTGAGTCTCATGCATTCACTTATGGCATAGAAAAATCCAAAAAAAAATTAAAAAATTTCAGAAAATTTTCACAAAAAGAAAGCATCTAGTTGCAATAGCATCTTAGGATCGAGTCTAGTTGCATCATATAGGGCATGCATTGGGAACAATGATTTGATTTCCTTGTAAGGTTCAATTGGGTTAATCTTGTTTCACACGCTAGCTTTATGCTAGATAGACCACACTAAAGTTGTAACTCGAGAATCGCATTGAAAGCTAGAACGAACCATACTTGGATAACTTGCTTTGAAACTTGATTTGATGCTGAAACTTGTTGTGATTTGAATTTGGGTCCATCTAAGTGAGAACTTTAATTGAATCATCTAATTATCCTTGTTCATGCTTTGTGTGATAAACTCATGGGTACCCCAAAATATTTGAGCAAGCTTATCCTTTCTACCCCTCTCTACTTGCTCTAATAGATTTCCACACCTTTCACCACCCTTATTTAAAACCCCAAACACTATCTTGAGTGGTAGGCCTATTTGGAACAAGCTCGGTAAAAAGTGTTGAGTATGAGGCGACTAGGAGAAAATTTCCATTATAGATGCAAGCTCATCATCTTTGGCTTGCAATAGGCTAGAGTTTAAGTTTGGGGGAAGATTTGGGAAAGGAAAAAGAGGGTAAAAAGAAGAAAAAAGTTTGAATGGGATCAAGTTTTATTGGTAAACAAAAGAATGAAAGCTCTTATATGTTTTGAAAAAGAAAGTGTCTCAGGTTTTGTGACGAAAAAAAGCCAATGTGCTCACTAAAAAGAAAGAAAGAAAGTTTGTAAAAAGAGACCAAAGAAAAGAAAAGTTTGAGCTGATTTGAAAAGAGTAAAGTTACCAATGTTTTCAAAATGTTTTGAGTGATCCTTTGGGGTTCTTGGGAAGTTTTGAATTGTGAAAGAAAGAAAAGGCATCAATAGCCTTGAAAAAAGGGTAGAACTCATTTAGGAGGGTTTAGACTAGGAGTTGAAGTTCTTGGGGTATGGGTAGATGGAAATCTATCCTAGTATGCATCGATTGCCTCTAACTCTTAGCATTTTACTATAGCTTGTTCATATTTCCTCTGAGAGAACCTAAATGATTGTGGAGAAGCCTTTCTTTCAGTTGAGACCATTTTTTGTCTCAAGACCTTGCCCCTTAAGCCAAATGAGTTTGATCACATTGTTTTGAATAAGGATTCACTTGAAAAATCTAATGAATGTCAAGGAGCTAGTGGATTTGAATACTTGTGTAGGTTGAAGGTTAAGCTAGAAGTTTTGTTTTGATGAGTATGGCTATATCCTTGGAGTAGGCTTTTCTCGGTTGCACTTTGGTTGTATAGACTTGAAACTTGTTGAAACTTGATTGAACCTTTGGATATGAGTTCCCACCTTCAAACCTTTTCCCCAACCTGTTTTGATTGACTTATGCTTGCTTGTGGACAAGCAAGATTCAAGTTTGGGGGAATTGATATTCATACATTTTCATGCATTTAGGCTTGTATATAGTTCTTGTTTCGACTTCTTTTCTCCATCATTCATACCATTTTGTCGAGTCATTGTCACATCTAGAGTCTAGAGTTGTTTAGGACTAGGAGTAGGCATTCTAGGCTTGCATTTGGAGTGTTTCTTGTGTTTTGCAGGTGAATGGAGGTGTCTAGGAGCATTGGTGAGCTTGGAAGTGGAGTCTTGAGCTCAGAAGACCAAGGAAGAGCCAGCGAAGGACCATATCGGCCTGAGTATCGGCCAGGCGGGCCGATACAACCCCTCGTCAAAGTCCTGGAGAACCATATCGGCCCGAGTATCGGTCCACCCAACCGATATGGACTCTCGGATTAATTTTCGGGACTTCATATCGGGTCACATATCGGTCAGGTGGACCGATACGCTCCCATCCAGATTAAATCCGAGACTTGGTATCGGTTGGCATATCGACCCAGCCAACCGATATCGCCCCCAGATGTTCACTTGGATCCGGGGCAACACCCGGTTTGTTCCGGGTTGACCCGGCTCGCACCCTAATGACTATTTAAGCCAAAAACCTATTTCTATTTGTTTCTTAAGCAGTTTTTGATGTTCTAAACTCTTTTGTAAGAACAAATTTGATTCTTGAGATTAATCTAGTATTTTCTTCATTATTCCTTCTACAAAAACCTTTCAATCCCTCACCAATCTCGATGATCAACTCTATTCCTATGAGTTTTGTTGATCTAGTTATGATTTGTGAGTAGTTCTCTATAGGCTTGTGGGCTGGGTAGGATTAGGTTGATTAGGGGTGATCAATAGAATTCTAGTGGTTAATTGTTTAGAATCTCATCTAGCAAAGTGTGCTTAATGCCTAATTAATCTTGATCACATTGATTAGGATGTTTAGAATTTCTTGTTCACAACATGTTCGATGAAATTCCAGTATTTAGCTTTGTTAGGACTTTCACATTCTAGCGCATGAAAATGTATGTCTAGAGTGATTGTTTGCTAATTGGAACCTGTATTGAATGCTCGTTTGATTTTAATTCACAAATGATGATTTGTTCTTGAGTTAAGATTAAGTGAAGAATTAGTATTAAGAGATTAAACTGATTTACTTGGTGTGTTCCTTGCTAGGAGATTGGCTTTTAGAAGTTTGAATCAGGATTCCTTGATCATCCCGAGTCACCTATCCGTTGACCTTAACCCCTGGGCCTTATCTTTATCATTGATTGAATCGTTTGTTTATTAGCTTTGGTTTACTTCGGTTTGATTTGAATTTGTTAGGATTGCTAGAAACTAAAACCAAATTGTTTGATTTGACTCTGAAGGTTTAGTGTGCGCGTATTGGTTTTATCCGTCCCAGAATAGGTTCGATACCTCAAGGCTACTTCGATAAGCTTGAGGAATTGGTACCTCAAAAGATTGCAAAATCCTTGTTATCAGTTCCTTTTCTTCTCTTTTCCCTTCCTTAGCATTCTGATTTTTCCCCATTGGGTATCATTTTTTTTTTTTATCAGTGCTCTTCCCGTTAAGGGGTGTACTTTGGACACATTCCATGAATGCACAGGAGGTAATAGTGTTTGCTACTACTCCCGTGACCACTTCGGAGCTACTAGCTCATCCTCAGTTTATTACATTTATTTATTTTTACTTTATGGAAGGGGAAAAGGGAACTATACTCGGACAGGTTTACAAGCTGTGTCAGACCTAACAAAGGAATCCAACTCAAGGTATACCAAGCCCTTAGGTGAGAAAATTAAGTCAAATTAAGGGTGAAGTCAGTAAAGGATCCTCTGAATACCTGAGTTGATATGGGTGTCCTTAGTAGGTTGATCCGTGTTGGGTTTTCTAATAGTCATAGATAGATCCTGCAACTTCATCCCAATGGTCACTTAAGTTCCTGCAAGATGTTGTTAACTTCTCAAAAGTTCAATGTTTCTTACTTAAACCGTTTTGACTCAATAAAACAATTTTTTTTTGAAAAACAGGACTGACTCTAAGAAAACAGAAAGATAATAGTCAGTACCACCTCCCCCACACTTGAAACACACTGTCCCCAGTAGTGTCAAGTTAAGGATTGGTAAAAGAAAGAAAAATGTTAAAGGATGTGTTAAGTTCTGTTTGATTTTACCTCTGTCGCTCATGCATCGATCGTTACATAAATGTGACGACCGTTGCAAGGCGATTGCATCATGAGTCGATCGTTGCTCAGGACCGCAACGATCGCTGCAATGCGATTTCCGTGTTGTGAAGATCGACACAAAGGACCGTGTCGATAGTTGCTTTGTGATTCTGTCGAGACCAGTTAGCTGGTTAGTCCGTGAGAAATCATCAAATTTCAAACCTGCAAGCTGAAAATCAATGCAAACAAGTAGAATCAAAGCAACAGATAGTCTCAAAGTGAAAACATCATCCAAACATAAGAATCTTAAGAAAATCAAGAGAAAAATGCAAAAGAAAAGATGAAAAAAGAAAAATACAGAACCGTAGTCTGAAAATGCCACTACTCTCACTCGTCATCTATGCCATCATAGCGATCAGTACTGCTGGAAGCATCGGGAGTCGGAGAACGCTGTCTGCGTCGTCGGGAAGGTCCGGGATGATGAATTTGTGGCTGTCTCCAGCAAGTGCAGGTACGCATGTAGTTCCAGATGCTCCGTAGAATACCATCCTCACGCTCTCTCCACTCTCCCTCAGACATCTCACCAAAAGGTACCGAAAGCTCTGGATAAGGACCAATATCATCAGCAGGAGCAGCAGGTGCAGATGAAGAAGAAGGGCGTGTAGAAGTCTCTCCCAGCGGATAAGCCATCGTAGGCACACTGCGCTGAACTCTAGTAGGAGGCCGGAAACTCAAGGCAGCCAGCGTATCAATCTTGGTCAGATCAGCAGCATGAAGGTCTATACCACGCTTCGTAGTGGTGTCATAATAGACCCATATACGTCCCTCCTTCAGCCATGTAGCACTCTGCAGATGTGTAAAATCCAGGAACTCCTTACTGTCATCACACTCTGTACCCTCTAAGGGAATCCTTCAATGCCTGAAAATGGGAGTAAGCAGACTCCCTACTGACTCAGTATCCTTCCCATCGAATGGCTTCTTCTGCAGTGAGCACAAGTGATGAGCAAAGACAGCTCCTAAGTTGAGTCCTCTGGTGGGATCTCTCCAATCAGTCTCAGCAAACTGCTCCTTCAACCCAATGAATAGCATCTCCAGCTCATTCTTACGCATCTTGTTGGCTTCAGCTTTGCACAACAGAGTATATCCCAAGATGCGCAAGACATATCTGAGAACAGGATGCCTAACCTGAATGTGCTTCGTCGTCCTCGAGCAATACTGACCGTTGCCAATTCCTAGAAATACTGAGCTTCTGGCACATCCCACTCAAGAGACTTACCAATACGTGCAGGCTCAACGCTGAATCCATAAATCCGGCAGATATCAAGAAGGGGAATCTGATACCTGACTCCTAAGTACATGAAGGTAAAGAAACCTCCTGAAGCTCTCCTGCTCTCTGGGCCAGGATAAATAACTCTGCAGGTGGCCAGCAGCTGTCTCACCAGATGAGGATACAACTCATAGGGCTACATAGGCATCGTCCCCAGACCAATGCCCTTAACCAATGTCAGCACCTGCTCATCAATGCCTAGACCTCTGCAAGTCCAATAATCAGCAAACTTGGTCGGCTTGATCTTCATGTTACACCAGCCATTGTAGAGCAATGTATCGAACTCGTCCCAATGCTCATGTAGCAGCCTCTCTGTGAATGTGTCAGTCTTAAGCAGCTCGCTAATCTCCATATCCCAGATCTTGTTTGTCGGAATCTGCTCCTTATCTGCCTTAGGCCAAGGAAACTGTATCGCTTCCCTATCTCTCTGATAAGGCTCAGGATGTGGCGAGTCTCGAGGAAACCACTCAACTGGTGGAGGATGATGATCTGCAGCTGCAGCTGCTATTGTAGCTCTGCGTTTGCGAGGTTGTCCGCGAGGAGGCATCTGCAAACAAGAAAACAATGCATATAAGTCACGGCAGAACTCTCTGTGAAGTCGCAATGCAATGACCGTTGCACAAGTGCAGCGATCGTTGCAAGGCGATTTCACCGTTGCCAAATAATCCTTTAAATCCTGCAAAATTCATCCCACAATCTCACAAACAGCTTAGCTCTATCACCAATCAACCTAAATCAAGCTTCTAACAGTACAGAATCATCATCTCAAAGCTAAAAATCTCTAATTTCAAAATCCTAGAACTGAATCCGAAAATGACGAATTTAAGAGCTCTTACCTTGGAATCGCTTCGATTGGGTTATAGAAACAGATAGAGAGCGTAAAAATAAGAAGAAAAAGATTTGAATCAGAGAAAATGATGAAGAGATGAGTGATTTAGGTGATAGGAGATTCGGGTTGTACGGACGGCGAAATGGGGAAGAAGAGAAGAGAGAAAAGGGTTAAGGCACTTACTTGGATCGTGGATGCAACGACCGTTGCAGATAAGCAACGATCGTCGCTGGTGAACCAAATTGATTCCGGTTTAGCGCGTGTACCTTTAATTTTTGCAATTGAACCATCTGCAACGACCGTTGCACAGGACCGCAACGATCGTCACAAGGCGATCTAATCTCTTCGTCATTTCTCCCTGCAACGACTGATGCGGTCATCAGAACCAGATCAAACCAGGCGCTCACTGACTCAATCGCTAACTCAACCACTACGTCAAGCAGCGCAAGGAGACCAAGAGAAGTCAAGGCCACAATGAGTTCTGATCCAACAAAAGGCATAGGATTGATTATACATCCAACAATCAATCCTAAGAAGACATATGACCCAGGAGGAATCATAACACATGGATAAGAGATTATGGAGCCGAGAAGATCCAACAAGACGTATGAGCTTATCTTAGCTCAAGTGGAGACCAAGGTCAAGACATCTAGCTCAGCTCATCATCAGCATGCCACTAAGAAGAGTCATCCCCAAAAGATGACACAAGAAGAAGATACCGAAAAGGAGCTAACCATATGTAGCATCACAGTTAGCTCGGGAAGTAGCATCGGCACTAGCTCAGCAGACTTGCCATATATGGAAGCATTCACATTTGGAAGGTCAATTCAGCACCAAACGTTTACCTATCAAAACTACAGTGTATTGAGCTCCTTTCCATCAAGTCTAGACGTCCCCAGCTGCACAAGACCACACAAGATTCTCCATAACTTCAACAAGTCATACTTACCATTTTTGGAGAAGAAAGAGATCAAACACCAACAACATATTTCCAAGAATGCAAGCTGCGAATTATTTGTCAATCAAGCTGCTTCAAGGATCCTCACTTATCCCCTAAAGCCATCCAGATACAAAGAAATCATCAAGAGCATGGATCCTTACCAAAAATCAGCCTAACGGCTAGTTTCCTTTATACTTTGCGATTTCTTTCTTGTTCAAGGTCAATATGACCGTTTGTAAAGAGCCTATAAAGGCATAGTTTAGCTCATTGTATTATTAACCTTTCAACCTTTCAATCAAAGTATTATTCAGTTTCTTCAAAGAGTGTTCTTTGTTAAGATCTTTTGTCTTAGGATTCATTTGAGTGATTCAATTGTTTCCAAGGATTATTGGATTAGGTTTGCTTGTGTGACTCAAGCAGAACTAGTTCACCACCGATTGAGAGAGTCAATCAAACCCACCGGTTGAGAGAGTCAATCATTTCATTCATCCATTCCATCCATCTCGGTCAAGTAAGAGAGCTTTTAAGCCAGTGCTTGTCCTGTAGGATTATGTGTGTTCATTGGTGTAATTATCAGGTTACAACCTAGCACATAATCATCTAGGATCTAGGTGATTTGCAGTTGAATCATAAACATATCAGATTCATTACCTTATGATTGCAGCGGATTGATCAAAGGAATGAAGAGATCAGTTAGAGCTGATGATTACCGGCTCCTCCTAGGTTTCCACACGCTTACAAGCTACGGATCAGGCTGCTAGACCAAGCTCGGAATCAACAGAGAGAGAGAGAAAGAGAGAGGACAGCTGGAGCTCTGAAAATCGCAGACCACTAGGGCTTCCTGCGCCTCTCCTCTTCCTTATATGGGCCCAAGTGATTAAACTAATGGCCTATTAGGCTTTTGGGCCCAAGACCCAAATCAGACAAAATAACTGTATTTTGTCTGGCCCAATTCTCTGTACAAATACAGTAAATGCCTTGCATCTTACCGTATTAATTCCATTTAACTTTCCCGTTAGCTATGGTGTGTGACCCTTTGGGATCATACAATACTGGTAATAAGTCCTAAACTTATAGATCAAGAGCGGGCTCTAGCAAGTCATCATGATTACCCAGTATTTATGACTTATGTCTGATCTCGACACTTATCATACTTTCTAGAGATAGTACAGTAGATTTCAGGACATTCCCAACAATCTCCCACTTGTACTGGAATCCTACATTCCCTAATCCTTTTGTCTCAATATCTTGATCTGGCATAAGGCAAGATGCGTGTCATCCTTATATAGCCAGACCATGTTCATCGGACCAGATTTGATACTGACAATGCAAACGACTTGGGCAAGTCCGTTTGGGAATGGCCACTCTCTTACCAGCTATCAAGTCTCCGATTGGCCTAGAGATATTACCTCCGTTAAACGGCAGGGACAAATCCCATCTTGTTCCATCACTATGAACTACACACTTTATAATACACCCAACCAAGGTCCTTATAGCTCCCAGTTACGAAACAGCGTTAGACAATGATCAAAGCGCATCACTCCATGTGCAGCCACATGCATGCGAACTCAGGTCTAAGGACTATACTCTATAGTCGTATATGAGAACCTCTTATGACACAGATATTAATATCTTGTAGAGTTCTCATCAGCGGGCCATGTCCGGTCATATGCTCCCCTACATATACCTATGTGTCGACTTTGATGCCGCGCATCTATGACCCCTCGAAACTTGGTCATAAGTCTCAACACAATCTAGTCTCAAGTGGTTGTTGGTGTTCCAATTTCAACAACCTTCGACTATGGACACTATGATTTATGTCATTTCGTTAAATATGGGGTTTCAGGATCAAGTCTACTCATGTACTTCGATGGCCCATATATAATGACATGAATCATTTTGGAACGATTATTTATATCACAGTTAAAATAATCCAGAAATCATAGATTTCATACACATAAAATATTATGTTTACATGAACCTTTCAAAACAACTAAATAAAGCCCTTTACAACTCCCACTGAAATTAAGACTACATCTTAATTTCACATATCCTACAGCTACAGTCCGCGACTCGTGCTTAGGCCTAAGGAGTGGCTTCGTTAATAGATTAGCAACGTTCTCATTCGTTGAAACTTGCTGATCTACTTAACACCTCTGTCATTTATCTCACGGAATAGGTTATACCTACCCTCAAGGTGTTTGGACCTCTGATGTGCAGCTAGTCTCATCTATGCTGGGAATCACATCAAGTTCAGTGATGAACTTTTCTTTCCAAACAACCTCTTTCGCCGCTACCCAAGCTGCGAAATGTTCAGCTTAAGTCATGGAGTCAGCAACAGTGCCTTGCACCGCCAGACAGACACAAGATATAACCAGACTGTGACCGGAAATCATCTTTGTCTGTTGGAAACTTGCCTTTCAGACTCTACCAACTTGTAGCACCTCACTTTCTCCGTAAATCAAGAACTTATCCTAAGTATTTTCCAAATACTTAAGGATATTCATTACGTCTATCCAGTGATTCTTTGCTGGATTTGACTGGTCTTTACTTGTCTTGCTTAACATTAAAGCAATATCAAAACAAGTACGTGTCATGGCATACATGATAGATCCAATTGCCGACGCATATGGAATCTCATCCATGCATTCAAGCTCAGCCGTTATCGTAGGACACTGTTTCTTGCTTAACGTAATGCCATGTGACATTGGCATAAAACCCTTCTTGGAATGCTGAAAACGTGTAGGACTTTGTCAATATAGGAATCCTGACTTTGTCCTATCAGCTATTTTGGATCTCTATCTTTAGATCCAAAATCCAAGAACATACGTGGCTTTACCCATGTCAATCATAAAAACAACTCCCAAGCCAGTCCTTTACCGACTGCGGCATTGGAACGTTATTTCCGAGAATCAGTATGTCATCGACATACACTATGAGAAATGCAACATCGCTCCCACTTATCTATTAGTAAACGCACAGTTCCACTTCGTTCCTGTTCAAGTCAAAACCTTGACTACTTCAACAGAACGAAGATTCCAACTCCGATATGTTTGCTTCCATCCATGAATGGATCGATGAAGCTAACTTACACACAGTATAATTTTTTTCGGAGTCCGGGCTCACTTTCGCTTCTGTGAATTTCGCAGGTTCGTCACTTTCAATGATCATCAGATCATGGCAATTAATCACGAGAAATCACTCTCGGATTAGTGACGGATTCATTCAGATCTGCGAACTTCAGGCTCTACAGGTGTAGATTCTACAGAAATCTGTAAATCCATCCGCTGCTCTCCCTCAACAGGTTGAGCAGCCTCCTGTATTTCTCGAATTTCTTCGAGTTATACTTTTACTCCCACTGTTCTTCTTGGAAAGCAACTTTCCTTTTAGAAAACAGAATTCCGAACAACCTAACTTCGTTTTCGGAATGGACGTAAAAAGTAACAAGCCTTGGTTTCCCTAGGACAGTCAGCGAAGTAGCTCAACTACAAATACTCAGTAAAGACGAATATGCATCATTTCCAGTCCACATTTATGTGGTGTCTTTCAACTGATATTGGTGGAACTATTTCAGCGTAAACTTAGATATTTCTAGAGCGTTATTCTTAAAGAATATCATGGAAGATTCGTGTGACTCATCTTTAATCATTTCTAATAAGATCTGATTCTTTCTCACAGAAACACCTCAAGGTTTTCAGGAGAAATGAGCTGTGAAACGACTTCACACTCATTCAGATGATCACACCATCAATGACTTAAGTATTCTCACTCGTGATTTAATCCAGAGTCTCAATACTTCTGTCACTCAGATTCTATACCTCATTCTGGAACTCTTTCGACCATTTCAAAGAATTCCGACTCGTGTCTTATCAAATGAACACAGTCATACTCACTGAAGTAATCAGTAAATATAATGAAGTACAGGAAATTTTCTCTGGCATTACTGTTCATCGGGCCACATACATGAGTATGTTCAAGGTCCAATAAGCCTTTGGGCCTTTCTCTAGCTCGGCTAAGATGGGCCCTTTGTCTTTTGGTCCAGTAAGCAGAAATCAAGTCTCATAAGATATCCGATCAAATGAGCCCAAAAGTCCATAACTATGGGGTTTCTGAATCCGACTTACTCTATGTGACCAAAACATTTACGCCAAGAAAAATCAGGTTTAATTCATCAGATTTAAACCAATTCGGTATTTATGTTACATTTAGGCACTCTTTGGTTTAAGATATAAAACCCATTCCTTGAATAGGGTGCTACAATCAATATTTCATTGAGATCAAAAGAACAAAACTTGTATTTTATCAAAATGAAAAACATTCAAATCCTTACAAGAAAATGAAAGACAACTCTGCTTAAAGCAGGTGCATTGTAGCAATTACTTAATACAAAACCAAGCCTCAAAGGCATCTACAAGTGAAAACCCTACGGCTGAGGCAGCATCCATAGCTCCTCCCAGACATGCAGTTCCACTTGTCCTTCCTTCAACGTTCTACTGTTGCTTAGGCTCTGCATATTATAACAAATATCAGTGCCACAACCAGTATCCAATACCTATAAGGTAGAACTTGAAGTAATAACATGAATACCTGAGGAAGTAGTCTCATACATCAACTTCAACTCCTCATAATCTTCCATGAATTTAATGCAATCTCTCTTCCAATGCCCAGTCTCTTTACAGTAGCAGCACTTACCAACGTAAGATGTATCTGACTCGGGCTCAGAAGACACACGCTTGCCATGATTCAAAATCTGGACAACTTTGTCTTCACCCTTGTCAGCATTAGGTTTAGTAAACCTACCCTTCTCCATTATGAGATTATACAGGGTACTCTTCACGTTTGGCTCAACTGTCTTGAGCATATCATGCAGTTCAGTCAGCGTCTTCGTTAAGCCTTTCTTGATATAGTTCCTTCTGAACTTATCATAGCTTGACGGCAGTGACTGCAGAATGATCTCAGTTGCCAATTCTTGGCTAACTGGATAATCCAGTTTCCTCAGGTTATCAATGTAACCCATCATTTTACTGACATGAGGACTCACTGGATGATCATTTGGTAGCTTGCAGCTAGTGAGAGACTTAACCAACTGGTATCTCTCCACTCTTACCTGCTCCTGAAATTTCAATTTCAGGCTGCTGATCATCTCTATTGGCGACTCCATGTTCTCATATTGCTTCAGCAAATCTGAGTCCATGGTAGCCAATATCAGACCACGCACATCTACCGCATCATTATAATGCTTATTCCAAGCATCATATACTGCATGAGAGGCATTGGACCCGATCCTCTCGGGGAGAGCTCTTTCAAGGACATAGTCCTTTCTCTCCTGCCTGAGGACTAGCCTCAGGTTCCGCGACCAAGTCAAGAAATTTGATCCGTTCAGTTTGTCCATCTCAAGGACAGACCGGATCGAGAAAGTGTTTTGATTGTTTGTGCTAGTCATAACTGAAATTTAGAGATAAATAGAGTTTTAGTTATTCAGTTCATAAAAGAGTAATCTTAATAACTTATAAGAAAACCCGCATTGCATTCAAAATTTCTTTGTTTAACCTCATAAGAATGCAATGATTCCGAGACCCATGTTCAGCTAAATCCGAAGTGGGCCACTGGCCGTCACCCAGAAGTAGCTTCACTTGGTAAGCATACACACAGCTAGTTATATCCATATAACTCTCGGTTGTGGATTGGGCCCAAGGCCCAATTCACCAGATGTCTCAAGGCCCGGGACTCCCGATGGCCCAGTCAAGGAAACCAATCTCTTACAGCCAAATAATCACTAAAGTCTGGGACTCCCAATGAAATTAGTGACTATATACTACTTTACTTACGCAAAAACAGACACCTCACACTGTAAGCCATATCTGTAATTGAATAAGCGTTAAGTAGCTGACAAGATTGGGCAAGACATCCAAGCTTGATATTGTTTTTGAGGATTTTAGGTTTCAATAGATTTCCTCCCAAAATAGAAGATTACTATTTTGGGAAACTTTCCATTTCAGGTAACTTACTAAATTTGGAAACTTTCTATTTAGGGATACCTACTATTTTAGAAACTTTCTAAATTTAGAAACATGCTAAAAATAGAAATTTCTAATTTAATATTTTATTAAAGTTTTCGGTTGGGTCACAAATTATAGGCCCAATTCTTGGCCCAAGACCACAGAATTCCAATTGGCCCAATAATTTGACATAACCGAGTCGGTTCATTAATTCTGGTCCAAGACCAAATTAACTACTAAATCCAACTGGTTATTTACTAAACCAGACCAGCTCTAAATTATTTGGTCCAACCAAATCAAACTTAGACCAGCCTTCGGTTTAGGTTAAAATTCAATTTTTTTTTTGAATTTAAATCCGGTTTAACCAGAAATTAAATAATACCAATTGTATTAAATAATTTCCATCAAACCGCGATTTGGTTAACCGCTTGAACCACCAAAAAAATGATCGGTTCGGTTAAGTCCAAAATCAGAAAGAAATAGATTGGTCTAACCAATCAATTTTAGCTGATTTTGACCTAACTTGCGGGATAAGGCTAGTGACCATTGAATCGCGATCAGCCCAAGGCTCGATCGGTTCATGCGTCACGGGGTGGGAGGAGATCGATACATCATCCGGCAATAACCGATCGGTTTGATCGTTATACCCGGCATGCTTATCGATCGATTTCAATTATCAAATAAGCTAAATCAACAAACGATTTTGACTTTTCCAATTCGTATGATAATTAATTTTCCTCAACAATTATTCACGATTCTTTATTATTAAGCAAAGTCAAAACAAGTTTCTTGAAGATCGTGACATTACTTGAAGACAAGATCGTGACATTAAAATCGTTTTGAACATCAACAAGCAATCGAATTCAATAATGCTTTTGACTTTTCTAATTCGATTCAAGACAACACAAGAAGACAAAAACGATTTTGTCATCTATCAAACCCTAACAAATCGTTTTCTTATCGATTATTAATGATCAAAGTCAACATACGATTGTCAAGTTTAACAAACCTAACTAATCGATTCTTACAATAAACGATTACGACCTTAATCATCAAGCTTTCTCATTTCTAGGTTTTCCAAGTTTCAATCAATTTTACTCATTAAAATCGATTCATCAAACTAATAAACAACCTAGTATGATCCAAAAAGCAAAAACCTAACGACCTAGGCTCTGATACCACTGAAGGATTATGTGTGTTCATTGGTGTAATTCACAGGTTACAACCTAGCACATAATCATCTAGGATCTAGGTGATTTGCAGTTGAATCATAAACAGATCAGATTCATTACCTTATGTTGCAGCGGATTGATCAAGGGAATGAAGAGATCAGTTAGAGCTGATTATCACCGGCTCCTCCTAGGTATCCACACGCTTACAAGCTATTGGATCAGGCTGCTAGACCAAGCTGGAATTGTCAGAGAGAGAGAGAGGACGGCTAGCTCTCAAAATCGCAGATCGGGTGTTAAAAGCCCTAGGCTGCGCCTCTCATCCCTTATATGGGCCCAAGGAATTATCCTAATGGCCTATTGGGATTTTGGGCCCAAGACACAAATCAGACAAAAGCCTATATTTTGTCTGGCCCAATTCTCTGTACAAATACAGTAAATGCCTTGCATCTTACCGTATTAATTCCATTTAACTTTCCCGTTAGCTATGGTGTGTGACCCTTTGGGATCATACAATACTGGTAATAAGTCCTAAACTTATAGATCATGAGCGGGCTCTAGCAAGTCATCATGATCACCCAGTATTTATGATTATGTCTGATCTCGACACTTATCATACTTTCTAGAGATAGTACGGTAGATTTCAGGACATTCCCAACACTTCCCACCAGATCCCTTCCTTCTCCTATCAGCAGTCTTACATCTATTACTGCTTACTAAGTTATCTATCAATTGCTTAGCTTGCTCAGGAGTCCTAGTGTTGAAATTTCCATTGCTGGAATTATCCAACGCGGTCTGGTATGGGAGATCTATACCTCTAAAGAAAATGCCCAGCAATGTTACCTCAGTGAATCCATGATGCGGACAGTCACGTTGGTACTTCTTAAACCTCATCCAGGCAGTCTTAAGAGGCTCTATAGGACCTTGGGAGAAAGTGAGAATGTCCTGTCTCGACTGATCAGAGCGAGCATCATCATAGAAGTGTCTCAGAAACTCACTCTTAACAGCGTCCCATGTAGTAAACTTCCTAGGTGGAAGTTGTTTCAGCCAGGCAGCAACATCTCCAGCGAGAGAGTAGGGGAAGAGTTTGAGAAACAGATAGTCATAGTTCACTCCATCATACTTCATCCCAGTGACTATGTCCTCAAACTCATCAATATGATCCATTGGCTGCTCATTAGGGAAACCATGGAAGGCATTCTGCCTCAGAATAGAGTAGTAGATGGTCTTGATCTCGAAGTCATTCCTCTCAAAACCAGGAGGCACAAGAGCTGACCGGTTAGCACGAAACTCATCCGGACGGTTATAGTCAGCTAAGGTCCTCTCATTAGCAACGGGAGGATTAACCATCTGCCTCTCACCTTGTCATTGGCCTTGTCCTTGTTCTTGTTCTTGTTCAGGCTCAGGAATCACATTCCCTTCAGCATCAATCCTTTGCCCAGCAGCATTGTACGGATTGTTTTGTCGGTCCCTCAGGGTACCTTAAGCATCGGGTATCAGAATCAGACGTTCTCGAACCATTCTTGCTCGTTGAACTTTCCTGTTAGTCCTCTCTAGTCTAGTAAGATCTTCAAGTTGGAGATTAATGAGATTAGTATTCGAATTACTTCTGGTAACACGCGTCTGCATAAACCGTCTGTAATCGCAGTGCAACGATCGATGCTAGAGTGCAACGATCGACTCAACTCAGTCGCTTAGTAACGATCGACACAAAAGATTTCAACGATCGATGCTAGGCGAATGTCAAACCTGCGACAGAGAAAAACAGAAAAAATTAGTAACCAAAAACTAAAAATAAAAATCCTAGTCTAAACCCTAAGTTCAAATCTATCGAAGACACAAAACAGACCCCGGCAACGGCGCTAAAAACTTGATAGGTCAAGTTTTTATCCCTATTCTAACTGCAAGTGCACAATGATGTAAATGTAGTACTTTAGGGTATCGAATCCACAAGGACTCTAGGAAACGATAGATTAAGAACAGTCAAGTTAAAACTAGGAGAAAGCAATGTAATGAGAAACTAAAAGTAATGCAAGAAAGTAAATCAGTAGCAAGATCGGTTTGTAGGCAATTAACTAAAAGCGCTAAGTCTAGGGAGTTCTCGGGAAATAAGACAAGCCGATAAATTATTCAGTCAGGGTCAAATTAAGCAAAATTCTAGAACTCAGACACGGAAATAGAATTAACCAACTTTCGTTGTGAGAATTCTCTAAGCCTAATTGCAGAAATCCAAATTTCTTTGTAATTCCTAACAGATTAAACTAGCTTTAAGATTAAGTTCGATATGTTCACAATTCAATTAAACCAAATTTCTTTGTGAGTAATTCAATTGCTCAACCTAAATAGTTCAGATTCTAAATCACACTTTCGTGTTAATTTAACAACCTAAGATCTAGATTCTAAGTGATCTGGTTAGAAACTAGTGTTAAAGCACAATTTAGATCGAAGAACAATTATTGATATGAATCCTTAACTGAAATAAATAAATCTAGCAAGTCATGAAATCTTTAATCAGAATCCCTAAACCTAACTATGAAACTACTCAGACATAGAATATGAAGACATATTCAATGAAGTAATAGATTGCATAAAAGAGAATAAAGAAGTAAAGGGGTTCAAAATCTTCTCCAAAAAGCAGAAAGCAGTACATGATTAGATCAGCCCCAAGCTCTAAAAACTCTCAGCTCTAAGTATGAAAACGTCCCTAAAACTGATGTAAAAACCTAATTATATAAGCTAATCACGTCTTAGGGCTTCTTTGCAATTATCAGGAACTTCTGGGTAAAACTTGTGAATTCTGCATTCTTCATTCATCCGCCGAGAAAGGCCCATCTCCCTAGTATGTCGATCGATGCACGATGTGTGTCGATCGATGCATTACTCTGCTTTGGACAGTGAACTCTATCTCTCGGGTCAAAACACCAAAATGCTCCAAAAAGCTCCATAAACTCCAATTCCGCTCCAAACGTGCTAATACCTAATAAAACCTGTAAAAGACTCTAAAGAAACACTAAAAGACTCTAAAACACACTTATATCATGGTCTGAAACCGGTAAAAACCATGATATATCAGAAGCGTCCAAAAGGCATTCTCTGAATTCTCTTTATCTTCCGCCGACATTAAGTGTTGGAGCCTTAAAGTGTTAAGAAGGATCATGAGTCTAGTTAAAATCACAAAACGATCCACGGTTTTCCCATAACCCTTGGATCATTTGAAGTATTAATCAGTTCCGTCCAAAAGTTCTTCCTTTGATCACCTTCATTAGACGCGTAAACTATCTAGACGATCACCGGAGATAAATGATCTGGAAGGCTTATCTCGATGGTTATGATCTGAAGAGAGTTAGATAACACTAGAACTTGAAACAAGAGTGCTATAAAACCCATATTTTCGGATATCTGAGAAGCCGTAGTTCTCATCAAAAGACCAAGCTTTCAAGATCCCCCTAATGAGTGTCTTCATCTTTGGCTGCCGAACGTGGGTCTCTAGGAGTCCATCAAAAACAGTTTTGTTGATCTTAAAACATTTATTGAATTCGCTATAGTGTGAATATATGCTGAAACCGTAAACATTTCACATAAATTTTTGGAACGCATATGAACTAATTTCTTTTGAGGCTCTTGCCTCCATAGACCTTCCTTTGTCTCATGCTCATAACTTTTGTGTATTTGTCTTCCTCTGACCTATTATCCTATGATTCAGTAGAGGAAGGGATGTTGGAAGAGTCAGAATCAGCCTCTGTGGAGTTAGTACTTGAATTATGCATGTTTAAAACCAGAGGCTTTGAAACTCTCAAAATTGGAGATGTGTTACTAGTTTCACCTTTTTCCCGAGCAGTGATCACATTTGTAGGCGACACCATTGCAATCTCATGGTCATTAGGTTCAAGGGCATATGTGGCAACCTACTTTCCTTTAACCTTATATGAATCATATGAGGGGTGTCTCAACATGCTCCTTTTATTTTTATTTTTCCCGGAGCCTTCCCCTTGATTCTTGGACAAAGACTCGACTCATGGCTTCTAGATTTGCAATCAACACAAAGGATTGGGGCACTCTTCCAACGCTTTGAAGTATGCTTAATCTATTTACAATGACTACAAATTGGAGGCATCCAAGGACTAAACACTAGAACTCTACTCCTTTCACCAGATTGAAACTCGACGATATCTGCTTCAGGTAGTGGTTTTCTCGGATCAATGAGAGTAAATATCTTTGCAACTTCGAGGTTTTTTTTTGTTTTCGGTCGCAGGATGGAGGAATTTTGGCTTTCCAAAAATACCCACGATCCGGTCAAGACCATCTTCATTAAAAAAAATTTTGAATATGACATTCTGAAACTCTAACCAAATCGGAGTTGCCGTAAGTTCCAGTTTTGATGGTTAAATTCTTGGTTCCCATTTTGCTACAAACATTGTTTGTCCTTTGATTTCCATAACCACTGATTGATTACTCTCGAGTGAGTTGAAGCATTCAGAATCGGAAAGAGGTAAGAGAAACCTTCCAGCAGTGTCGACCGACGTTCCTTAGTGTCGGTCGACACCAAACTCGAAAACACGGTTAGAAATCGACCACACTCGATTCGCAGCAGGTGAATGTCGACCAAAGCCATATGGCGTTCGACATTGGTTGGGTGTCGGTCGACACTCACCACACCTACATGTAAGGTTTCTAATTTTCCAAGTTTTCGGTTCACTAATACCTTGTTCTCCCGAACCCAAGCTGTGATTGCACTGGGGACAGTGCAGTCTAAGTGTGGGGGAGGTGGTTACTGACATTGTGTTTTGTGTTCTTAGAGTCAATGCCTAGTTTTCCCGTGTTTTCAAATTGGTTTTATTGAGTCAAAATGTGTATGAAACTATGATTTTTCGAGGAAATTTTTTCATCCGAACATGAACTAAGTGACCATTGGACAAACTTGCAGTAGTTCTATGACTATTAGAAAACCCCACACAGATCAACTTACCAAGGACACCCATATCTAACCAGGTATTCTAAGGATCCATCACTAACTTCACCTATAATCTTGACTTATTTCTCACTTAGGGGCTTGGTATCTCTGGATCGGATTCCTCTGATGTGTTTGACACAACCTTTGATCCTGTTTAAGTATGGTTCCTGATTTTCCCCTCCCTTAAAAGTAAAAAAAATAGAGATTAAAACTGTGGATAAGCTAGTAGCTTCGAAGTGGTCATGGAAGTGGTAGAGACCCCTATTACCACATGTGCATCCATGGAAACATGTCCAAAATTACACCCCGAATAAAAAGGTAAGAGCACTGATAGAAAAAATAAAATGATACCCAGTGGGGAAAAATCAGTTGCTAAGGGATAAAGGAAAAAAAGGAACCAGAAACCGACAGCTTGGTTGTCAAGTACTGACTGAGTTGAGTCCATGTGTCCTCTGATCGATACTCCCTCTGTGAGACCGCACCTAATTGTATACAGAGGTTAGTGTGGTGAACTTGAATACTGTGTCTAGATTGTGGAGTTTACTTGGGACAATTGCTAAGTGTGGGGGAAGTACATTGTCGTCTTGATCTCTGTAGGAATGTTTTCAGTGGTTTACTAAGTGATTGTGAATGCGAAAGTTCCTAGGGCGAAATAAGTTTCTTTGTTTTCAAACCTCTTTCTTATGCTTTGGTTCTTTACTTGCTTGAGGGCAAGCAACAGCTAAGTGTGGGGGAGTTGATATATCATAGTTTTTCTAGGTTTTCAACCATGATATAGTTGTATATATTGAGTCTTTAACCTGGTTTTTCGAGTCTATTGAGTCATCTACAGGTAGGCTTGCGTTTGGAGCAAAGAGTGGGATTATAGGACGTTTCTGGTGATTTGTGCAAGGAGTTGAAGTGAGAGTCTCGACACGACTTGATGTCGACCAACACTCACCTTGGTGTCGGTCGACACCGAGGATGACATAGTCTTATGCGCCGGTTGAAGACATGTTTTGAAGAATTTCAAAGTTGCCCCAAAAGTTTCCCTAATTCTAATCTATCCCCAAAACGTGTTTAGCAGTTTTATTAGGTTTTTGAGGCTCAGTATCATTTATCTTGTTCTTGACTTTTGTTCTTGCTTTTGCTCTGGAGATTGAGAAATATTTCTTGGGGCTGTTCTTGCTACTTGTAACCTTTGATAGAAGGATTTCGAACCCTTGTTTTTATCTATTCAGTATTTTCTATTCATTCATGTGTTATTCATTTGATATCATGTCTGAGTAGTAACTTTAGTTGGATTTAGGGATTCTCAATAGGATTTCATACCTTGTTAGATCATTGAATGATTAGGATTCTAAAATCTATCTGTTCATCACCTAATTTGAGTTTAATACTGAATTCTAGACTAATCACCTAGGGTTTAGATCTGAGATTGTTAATTTAGCACGAGAGTGTGAGTTATAATCGGAAAGAACTTAGTGTGAGCAATTTGATTAGATGCAAAGAGATTTGGTCTAGGAAAATTGTGAACTTATGAACTTGCTAAAAATGCTTATCTAGAACTCTAAGATTACAAAGAGATTTGAACCATTAGGTTGCTAGACATAGATAACAGTTGCAGCGAGAGTTGAACTGTTTTACATTGTGATTCTAGTTCTTGAACCTGTGCTTAACCTGAATCATGATAGCTAAGTGTTTGACATTGTATGATTTCCTGATAATACTCTGAGTCTAACGCTTTTCTCCCATCAAAAACAACCTTTACATTTCTGCTTTATTTACTATTTTTTCATCTGATTGATTTAGCTAAGTTTGAAAGCATATAGTCTATCGCGTGAATCTTGAATCCATGTGGATACGATACCCTAAATAATACATTCACATAACTGTGCACTTGCAGTAGAATAGGGAATAAACTTGACCTATCGGTAACATGGAGCTCTGTTTTTCTTCCACTGGAATTGTGGATTCGATTATAGCAGGGGAAGACTTGTTGAGTGCATCTGAGATCATAACTTGAGCTTTAATCTTAGGAACAGTGCGAGTGGCTAAATCTGTTGAGGCAACCTGGATCTTGGCACTAATGACAATATTTGTAATACCTTGTCTCAAGAAATGGTCATCGGGCAAGTCTGAAGTCAATGGGAAGTTGTCAGAGGTCATTTATGTAGTTTTTAGAAGATAAGAGCATTTTGGTAATTTTACCAAAAAGAAGACAAAAATCTAAGACCGGCCAAGTGGCTTCCTTTTTATTTAAAAATGAAGTCACTTAGAAGACGGAAAATGAGGAAAGTGGATTTAAAAAAGGTTTTACGGACTGTCGAGATGGAACCGACAAAAACGAGAAAAACTTCTAACACACGTTACATGAGTTACAAGAAGCCAAATAGTATGAAAAAGTTGCAGAGTACTTCTCATGGAGATCTAAATAAAAATGAGTTTTTAGAAATCGGTATGAAAGTAATGGGAAGTAGAGAAAGGATGAGCCATGATCGCCACTGCCACATGGCGATCACCGATTGGCTCATTAGAGATTCAAAGAATTTGGGAGTTGCTAGATTCAGAGAATCAGACTAGATGGGGATTGGAAATTTGTACACTAGGTTTCAATCGATGTGAGCATATGAATGACACCTAGCCATCCCACATTCATGCACCAAATTGTGTTTCTTGATTATAAATCTAGATTCAATGCACCATTTCACTCATCTCTCTCACTCTCAAGAAACCAGAGAATTATCTAATCTTTCTCCCCTCCCAATCATGGTTTTCTCCCTCTATCTCCTCCCTCAACCAAAAATAATCCATCTCACTTCTAATTCTTCTTGTTCTTAAATTAATTGCATCCCAAGTCACTGAAATAACTCCCAAACCTTGAAGAATTTGTTCAAACCACTAGTAGATCTGAACCCAGCATCCTTCTCTCACCATTTGCCGCTGGAAGAGCTGCCATCCGTCGAAATGAAGTCGCCGAAAAATTCGCCGCCGGTGAAGCTCCGTCGCGGCTCCACATTCATTCTACTGGATCTCCCCTTTCTCTTATTATCTCGCCAAATTTCACTCTTTCAAGCCGGTCTCCTCTTCAGAAGAAGTCTCTTGCCGTCATCGGAGATAGTCACCGTCCCCGGAATCCTATCGCCGCTGCCGGAAATTCTCGCCATGAGTTTCTCTTCGCCGGAACTCCTTTTTGCCGTAAAATCTCGCCGTAATTCACTCACCGGTGGTTAGGTCTTCTCCGGTTAAATCGTCGACAGTCTCCTCTCTAAAGTGGTCATCACCAGTCAACTTCTTGGCGGACCGGTCAATGCCGGTCAGCCGCGGTCAACACCTATTACCTCCCTCACTCGCGGTCAATTCCTTGGGTACATGTCAACAGGTCAAAGTTCGGGTCAACACTCGGTTTAGTTGGTCAATGATCGGGTTAAGAATATGTTGCGGTTAGTCGGTTCGGGAAAGAGTTCAGGAAAGCTTCGGTTTGGTTTCGAGGTTCGTAGATCCGCCAGTCCATCCATTCGTCACTGAGAGCAATGTGAGTTGGCTAAACTTGTGTGTTGCATTTAGTTTAGAATCATATAGACCCGGAATCAGTAAACCGTAGTTTTAGGATTGCATACCCGTGATTGAAAATTGATATAACATATAGGTTAATTAAATAACATGATAAAGGAAATAATCAGATAAGAATTAATAGATGGCATGTCATGTTAGATAGCATTTATTGGTGATTGATTGTTTGTACGGTTGATTGATTGATTGATGCATTCATTTAGAACAGCATGATATGACATATATGATATTAAGAGCGTATTTAATGAATCTACATACGAGAAATTAAGAGTTAATTAAAATACAGATTAAATTACATAACACACTAAGAATATAATAACAAGGTGGGTTAGTTAGATTATAGACTTATAGTACATGGTTATCGGGTTAACTAAATGAATTAAAGAAAGAATGTGAAGTGAGGAGATTAGTAAGTTTACTAATCTCAAGCTGACGGATCAAGGCGATTAAAACCCTAAATTATTAAATTAGGAATTAAAAGATATAAACCGGGGTTGAGCCGTCTACGGGGTTAGTGAGTTTACTAATCCCAATGTAGCTGAGTTATTAAAGTGAGATAATGGATTAATCGGTTAATCGAATTTATCCTTTGTATGACTGTAGATTGTGTGGTTATCGAAGCATGTTTGATTATTAGTCTGTTCCGGTGTTGGGTCGGGTAGACGTATTGATATTGCGATTAAATTGTCTATTTCGGTGTTGGGCCGGGTAGACCATGTTGATTGTTACTTACCTCGGTACGGGACCATTTAAGTTTGATTAGATACATATTCGGTACGAAACTGGATAAAGACAGGTGGTGACGATTTTTGGTGATAAGACTTGTGAGGTAGGTTGGGTACTGGGATTGATATGTTACTTTCGGTTGATCTTGTCGATTTGTGTATTGTTTTAGAGTCCGTGTGAGTCTGTATGTTTATTTTATTGTTATCATGAATCTAGGGTGCATTAGATCCCACAAGTCTAAGTGATAGCGTTCCAGTACTTCCTTCCTGATTGGATCCTCGAGTAGTTCTTGATCGGTTTACGTACCTTCAGTGGTTCTGGTTATGGTTTAACTTACTGAGTGACATAGACAGGTGTGTAATCCAGAGAATACGAGGTCATGTCGTAGGGCCGAACTGCATGGAAACTCAATCTATCTACGGGTAGCCCGAGTCACTATGTATCAATGGACTGACAATGGTGTCTTAGGTCGTAGGACTTCGTGTTTACGTCTATGAGTCGTGGGTGGTTTTAGTTACTGTGGGGTAGCTAAGTGTTCCCGTGGAAGTTAGAGAGTTTGCATAGTGGGTCCAATTGGTTTGGAGCTATGTTAGAGCCGCGTTAGATAGATCGAGTCTAATCGAGTACATGTTCCACAATGATCTTGAATTCCATAGCTACTTTTGTTGGTAGAGAATGCTTTTGTGTTGTGGAGCTCATTATGTCGTGGTAGCACATGATAAGCTAATTTACTATTTATCTTTGATTGTTATTTTGAGGTTTTTGGGCGAGAATCCCTATTAGCATGTTTAGCAGCCTATTTAGTGGGGAGTCGACTCGTTGGATAATCTTAGATTGCTCATTAGACTCTTTGTTGTTGTTTTTCAGGTTTGTGGATAGTTCGGCGGACACGGGAGGATCTCGGTATAGACTTGGGTTCGCATTTGGCCATAGTTTGATTTCGATGATTTAAGATAAGTTCGATTAACCGATTAATCCATTATCTCACTTTAATAACTCCACTATATCGAAACTAGTAAACTCACTAACCCCGTAGACGTCTCAACGACAATTATATTTTTAATTCCAAATTTAGTAACTCAGTGTTTTAATCTCCTTGATCCGTCAGCTTGGGATTAGTAAACTTATTAATCTCTTGACTTCACATTCTTTCTTTAATTCATTCAATTAACATGATAATCCCGTACTATCGTCTATTTAACCCAGCGTTATTATATTCTAAGTGTCTTATGTGATTTAATCCGTATTTTAATTAACACTTAACTTCATGTATGTAGGTTCATTAAATACGTTCTTAATATCATATATATGTATATACGTCCTCGCATACTGATATCGAGTCTATATGATTTAAACAAAATGCAAGAAACAAAGTTTAGCCAACTTACAGTGCTCTTAGTGACAGATGCACAAACTAACAGATCTATGAACCCCGAGACTGAATCGAAGCTTCCTTCAACCCTTTCTCGAACAGACTAACCGCAACCCATCCTTTAGCCAAGCTTTTACCAACTAAACCGAGTGTTGACCCTGACCTATGAACCATTAACCCGTACCCACGGAGTTGACCGACAAGTGAGGGAGGCAAATGGTGTTGACCGCAACAGAGAATGCGGCTGACCGGCGTTGACTTGTCCCGAAGGAGTTGACTGGTGATGACCGGTGGTAAGAAGAGACTGCCAGCGACTTAACCGGCGAGGAGATGACCGCCGGTAAGTGAATTCCAGCGAGAGTTCACGACAAGAAGGAGATCTGGCGAGAATTTCCCGGCGGCGGCGATCGGATTTCGGTGGCGATCAGATTTTGGCGGCATCAGATTTTGGCGACTATCTCCGGCGACAGCGAGAGACTTACGGTGAGGAGGAGACCGACTTGAAAGATTGAAATCCGGTGAGATAATGAGAGAGACCGGAGATCCAGCCAAATAAAAGATGGGAGCTTCGCCGACAACGACTTTTACGGTGACTTTCTCCGGCGGATGGCGGCTCTTCTAGCGGCAAATGATGAGATAAGGATGGTGATTTCAGACTACCAATTGTTTGAACATATTCTTCAAGGTTTGGGAGTTTTTCAGTGATTTGAGATGCAAGTGATTCAAGAATAAGAAGAACTAGAAGAGAGAGAGGGATGGTTTTCGGTGGAGGGAGGAGATATAGGGAGAAAACCATGATTGGGAGGGGAGAAAGATGAGATAATTCTCTGGTTTCTTGAGAGTGAGAGAGATGAGTGAAATGGTGCATTGAATCTAGATTTATAATTAAGAAACACAATTTGGTGCATGAATGTGGGATGGCTAGGTGTCATTCATATGCTCACATCGATTGACACCTAGTGTACAAGTTTCCAATCCCCATCTAGTCTGATTCTCTGAATCTAGCAACTCCCAAATTCTTTGAATCTCCAATGAGCCAATCATTGATCGCCACGTGGCGGTGGCGATCCCGGCTAGCCCTTCTGTCACTTCCCGTTACTTCCATAACGATTCCTCAAAACCCATTTTTATTTTAGTAGATCTCCCTGAGAAGTACTCCACAACTTGTTTCATCCACTGGTACTTGGCTTCTCGTAGCTCTCGTAACGTCCGTTAGAAGTTTTCTCAATTTTGTCGGTTTCCATCCCGATAGTTCGTAAAACCCTTTTTAAATCTGATTTCCTCATTATCCGTCTTCTAGTTAAGATGGTCAGGATTATTTAAATAGAAAAAGAGAGTGGGAGCTTGAAACAAGACATTGTGTATGTTGGAAGAGCTGAGAGAACTGTGTTGAGGAGGATTTTCTTGCCGGCACTAGATTAAAAATTTGTGGCCCAACGTGGGATCTTTGGAATATATTGTCTACTATACCAGTGAATATATCTTTCTTCTTCCGTCCAAAATTCTTCGGGAGTTCCAAATATTTCCCAACACCTCATTCGTTTCAATACCCATTGCTTGTTTCACTCT
Organism: Orychophragmus violaceus; assembly: GCA_030180135.1. Classification (NCBI taxonomy): domain Eukaryota; kingdom Viridiplantae; phylum Streptophyta; class Magnoliopsida; order Brassicales; family Brassicaceae; genus Orychophragmus; species Orychophragmus violaceus. Next base: position 92,892,554 of record CM058230.1, read on the forward strand.
AACTTCAATGTCTGGGGCTTTCTTTTTGGAGAAAGTGACGACCAATTTTGCAGCATTGATACATTTCCCGAAACAATGCTCATATCTTCTAATAATATCCATAAGCTTATGGAAACAGCTAATACTCGTTCTACCAAAAAACATCGTATCATCCGCGAAGAGAAGATAATTTACATTCATAGAACATCGAGCTAATTTGATTCCTTTCAATTTCCCGAAGCTTGAGCCATTGAGTATAACCCCGAAAGAACCTCAATACAAAGTATAAAGAGATATGAGGAGAGAGGGTCGCTTAGACAGTTCACATGGCAACGACCGCGGCTCCTGACATCGATCGAGTGATCGAAGAAACGCGACAAACGCTGTTCACAGACCGGATCGCCTTCGCAAGGATCCGAGAAATCAAGAAGACGAAATTCCCGGAATTCTCTGGGAAATAGGACCCGAAAGCCCATATCAGGGCATTCAGACTAGCAATGGCAAGGGTATACCTTACCGACGAGGAGAGAGAGCCGGCTTTCTGCATGCTCTTCGCCGAAAACCTATCGGGCTCTGCCCTAGAATTTTTTGCCGGACTGGAAGAAAGGTCAATCGACAACTTCACCCAGTTCATGACGGCTTTCCTCAAACAATATTCCGTCTTTATCGAGGAAAAGAATACTGAGGCAGCCGTATTTGACGTCTCTCAGAAACCCGACGAAACACTTCGCTCGTACATCGACCAATTTAAGGAAATAAAGTCCAAAATCGCAAACCCAGGACACGAAGTAGCTATAGAAGCACTGAGACGTGGACTGTGGTATTCAACCAGATTCCGCAAGGAAATAACAGTACGCGAACCTCAAACACTTGATGACGCCCTTCATCGCGCATCGGCCTTCGCTCGCCTCGAGGACGAAACTACGGCCCTCAGAGAAAAGCATCGAAAAGAAAAGAACCCGTCGCGCTCGCAGAACTCAAACCCAAAAAAGGACTCCCGTAAGTCAGGAAACGTCAATGCGGTCGAGAGCCCGAAGAGCTCGAAGAAATTCGAGTTCGACAAGGAAAAGTTCTGTGATTTTCACAATAAAAGAGGACACTCGACTGGAGATTGCTATACTCGAGCTAAAGCCGAGGCTCAAAAGCGAGAGTCCGAAAGCAAACAAGAGTCAGAAGTCGAGGAGGAAACTCCATCCGACAAAAAGGAAAGTAAACAGACCAAAGAGTCGAACACCAAAAAGCCTTCTCAAAACAAACGAGAACGGTCAAAAGAGCCGGAATCTCCCGAAACACTCCCTCAGGGGTCCCGAAAGCGAGTCGAGTTTATTCTCGGCGAGCTCAGCCTAAGCGGCACCCCGGAAGGCTCGGCGTTATCTCCACCTCCGGCTCCCATTAAGAGTTTACGCTCACGAATCAATCTCCCTCGTCTCTGCGGGGGAGGGGTACGGGCTATACCCCCTAAACGAATCGACTTCATCTTCGGTGGCTCCAAGCTATGCCGAGACTCGGTCAATTCAATCAAAGCTCTTCAAAGAAGAGTTGAGACCAACAAAGGGGGGGAAATCCCAATGTTAGGTCCAAACCACGAAATCACTTTCCACGAGAGCGAGACAAGTAATCTCGACAAACCACACGACGACGTTCTCCTCTTTTGTCTAGTAGTGGGAGATGTCGAACTCTCAAGGATAATGATTGACACAGGAAGTTCGGTGGATGTCCTCTTTTACGATGCGTTCAAAAAGATGGACTTCAACGACTCCGAAATCGTGGAAGAAAAGACACCACTAGTAGGGTTCGCTGGCGAAACAACGTACTCGATGGACTCTGTCTTCGCCCTAGTAATTGATATATGCATAATTTATTGGTTTTTAGTATTACAATTTACTAAGTTTCCTTGCATATTACATATATTTTTATGTATTTAAATATGAAATCATATATTTATGAGTTAGAGGTTTTAAAATTAGAATTTGCATATTTTAGCGTCTTTTGGAGTTTGTCTTAGTCTTTTACAGGTGTTTTGGAGCATGGAGAATAATCAGACGAAAGGAAAATGATAGGAAGACTTTGTATCATTACTTTGGCGAACAATGATATTATGGTTAAACAATAGAGCCAATAGGAGTGGATATATAGGTGAGGTTAGTCAAAGTCAACAATGGTGCCCTTATCAATATATGAGAAGCAGCTCAGGTCCGAGACGTGACCTCCCCCCCCCCCCCCCGCGGACGTCCCGTTCCCGCTAGCTCAACCGCAGCAGCATGACATTCCATGCGTGAGCTCTGCGGTTAACCTTGCGGACACACACTAAACCTCAAGCTACTGACCATTTCTGGCAGTGTCGCCTGACGGTTGGCACAGCGGTGAAGACAAAACCGTTGGGAGCCTTTGCGGTTTGTTTGCGGACTGGCTTGCGGGTAAACCCAAACCGCTGGCGGGCGAACTTTTTCAGATCCAAATCCTTTGACCAACCTTTTGGTTCAGTTAAACCGGGTCAACACCCGGTTTGTCCCGGGTTGACCCGGTTCGTCACTATTCACCTTATAAAGCCAAAAACCTATTTTTTATTTTTCTAAGCTTTTTTTTTGTTCCAAAAACCTCTCTTTGAATGTTTAAGAAGAAAGTTTCAATCTTTTATTAATCTAAGAGTTATTTGTGTTTAATTTCTTTTCTCCTTTCTTTAATCTTTCACTAATCATCATGTTTAACATCATTCTTATGGATTTTGTTGGACTAAGTATGATTAGTGAGTAGTTTCATTTGAGGCTTATGGGTTAGGTAGATTAGGGTGATTTAGAGTGATTCATGGATGATTAGAGCTTTATTATGATTGATTCTTCCTATCTAAATGTGTTTATTGCTAGATTGACATTGATTAAGTTGATTTAGATGTATTGGGTTTTATTGCACACCATGTGTTCGATGAAATGCTAGATTGAATTTTGATGGGAATTTACATGTTTTAGCTCATGAAAATGAATGTCTAAAGTGTTTATTAGCTTAAGAGAACTTGAGATTAATGATTGCCTTGTTTTTATTCACAAATGAGAATTTGATCTTGACTAAAGATTAGGCAAAGTAATTAGTACCAAGAGATTAGATTAATTAATTGGTTAGTGTTCTTTGCTTAGGATTAGCATCTATGATGATTGTTTAAGCATCCTTGATAGCTCTAGATTGCCCATATCATTGACCTTGACCCATTGGCCTTGCTTTTATTATTGATTTCTTGAGTTTGATCTTTGTTTACTTGTTTCGATTGCTTGTCTACTTGTTTAAATGATTGAATTTGGCTCTTTAGGTTGTTTAGACTTCAAATTTGGATTGTGACTTGTCTCTTAAGGTTTAGTGTATTCATATTGGTCACTTCTTTCCTGAAATTGGTTCGATACCTCTTGCTACAACGATAAGCAAGAGGAATTTATACCTCTTAGGATTGTAAAATCTTAGTTATCAGTAATTGCTGGAGGAGTCCGAAGAATGACGAAGTTCGTCATAGTGGATCGGCCAGCTCCCTATAACGCAATTCTAGGTCGACCATGAATATACGACATGAAAGCGGTACCATCGACCGTTTACGGAAGTCAAAAGATTTCCCATCATTGCTACATGAATGGATACAAGCAGATCGAGAAATCTCCTGCGTAGCAATTACAAAAAGAGGAGGAGCTCGCCTCCATGCAGGCCAAAAGGTCGAACGACCCAATTCAAATAGGACCCCCAGAGGACCTCACGACCCAAGTTTGCATAGATGATGCTCATCCTGAAAGACTTGTTGGCATCGGAATTGACCTATCAGAACCGGTCAAAAACGAATTGGACTCTTTCCTTAAACAGAACGTCGACTCCTTTGCCTGGTCATCAGCAGACATGAAAGGGATCAACATTGACGTAACCAGCCACGAGCTGAATGTCGACCCGACCTACAAACCGGTAAGACAAAAGCGTCGAAAACTAGGTCCAGAACGAGCTCAAGCCGTCAATGACGAGGTCGATCGGTTATTAAAAATCGGATCGATCAGAGAGGTCAAGTACCCGGACTGGCTTGCGAATCCCGTAGTGGTTAAGAAAAAGAACGGGAAGTGGAGAGTCTGTGTAGATTTCACGGATCTCAACAAAGTGTGTCCAAAGGACAGCTTCCCACTTCCGCACACCGACCGATTGGTCGAAGCCACCGCTGGGCACCAGCTACTATCCTTCATGGACGCTTTATCGGGGTACAATCAAATATTTATGAACCCCGAGGACCAAGAAAAGACCTCGTTCATAACTGATCGAGGCACGTACTGCTACAAAGTCATGCCCTTCAGACTAAAAAACGCAGGGGCAACTTACCAACGCCTCGTCAACAAGATGTTTTCAGGACTCCTAGGCAAAACTATGGAAGTCTACATCGACGACATGCTGGTCAAATCTTCTAGGTATGAGGATCACATCCCCCAACTAAAAGAATGCTTTATCATTCTCAATAAATACAGGATGAAACTCAACCCAGCGAAGTGCACATTCGGGGTCCCATCAGGAGAATTCCTTGGTTACCTAGTGACCGAAAGAGGGATCGAAGCGAACCCCAAACAGATCGCAAAGTTTATAGAGATGAAATATCCCAGAACAACGCGAGAAGTCCAGCGCCTGACTGGCAAAATAGCTGCTCTGAACCGTTTCATCTCAAGGTCGACTGATAAATGTCTACCCTTCTATCACTTGCTCAAAGCGAATAAGAAGTTCCTCTGGAACGAAAAGTGCGAAGAAGCGTTCACCCAGCTTAAAGCTTACTTAAGCGAACCTCCTATACTGGCAAAGCCAGTAGAAGGGGAGCCCCTCTACCTCTACCTAGTTGTTTCCACGGCAGCAGTAAGCGGAGTCCAGGTTTGCGAAGAACAAAACGAACAACGGCCGGTGTATTACGTCAGTAAGACCTTAATCGATGTTGAAACCAGGTACCCCGCCATGGAAAAACTCGCCTTAGCGATAGTGACATTGGCTCGGAAACTCCGACCATACTTTCAATCGCACTCGATCGTAGTGATGACCTCTCAGCCGCTGAGAACCATTCTTCACAGTCCAAGCCAGTCAGGTCGACTGGTTAAATGGGCTATCGAACTTAGCGAGTATGACATATAATATATGTTGGGAATGTCCTGAAATCTACCGTACTATCTCTAGAAAGTATGATAAGTGTCGAGATCAGACATAAGTCATAAATACTGGGTGATCATGATGACTTGCTAGAGTCCGCTCTTGATCTATAAGTTTAGGACTTATTACCAGTATTGTATGATCCCTAAGGGTCACACACCATAGCTAACGGGAAAGTTAACAAGGAATTAATACTGTAAGATGCAAGGCATTTACTGTATTTGTACAGAGAATTGGGCCAGACAAAATACAGGCTTTTGTCTGATTTGTGTCTTGGGCCCAAAATCCTAATAGGCCATTAGTTTAATAACTTGGGCCCATATAAGGAAGAGGAATGGCGCCTAGGGCTTATTAAACAACCCCATCTGCGATTTCAGCTGAGCCGTCTTCCTCTCTCTCTGTTCATTCCAGTTTGGTCTAGCAGCCTGATCCAGTAGCTTGTAAGAGTGTGGATACCTAGGAGGAGCCGGTTTCTATCAGCTCTTGCAGATCTCTTCATTCCTTTGATCAATCCGCTGCAATCACAAGGTAATGAATCTGATCTGTTTATGATTCAACTGCAAATCACCTAGATCCTAGTTTATTATGTGCTAGGATGTAACCTGACAATTACACCATGAACACACATAATCCTACAGTGGTATCAGAGCCTAGGTCATTAGGTTTTTGCTGTTTGGATCATATTTAGGTTGTTTTAATGTTAAGAATCGAATTTGGCTTAAGAAATTTGATTAGAACTTGTAAAACCCTAATATGAAATCGCATGATGACATTGCTTGGTATGAATCGATAGTTGACTTTGTTTTATCGGATCATAAGAGACGTGTTAGGTTTGATAATATTCAAAATCGTTTTTGTCTTATTTGAATGTCATAATCGATCGTAATTTGAAAGTCAAAATCGTGTTTGTCTTTAAGTAATGTCACGATCGTATGCTTATCTTAATTGAAACAAGTTGAAATCGTTTATGAATGAAACGATAATGGCAAAAGTCAAATTCAATCATTGAATTAATAATCAATCGAAAGTTAGGTTTGTTAAGGTTGAAAATCGTTTTGTCTTTTAGTAATTGTCTTGATTGTAATGTGATTGTCATGAAGCGAATTGGAAAAAGTCAAAATCACTTTTTGAATTAATTGAATCGATCGCATATTGACTTAATGTTAATTTCATGATTGTTGAATCACAATTTGTAAAAGATCAAGTTTTGTCTTTTAGCTAAAAGACAAAATCAATTCAAAGCATTGAATAATTATGGTTTAAGCGGTTAACCCAAATCGCGGTTTGCTGGAAATTATTTAATACAATTGGTATTATTTAATTTCTGGTTAAACCGGATTTAAATTCAAAAATTGAATTTTAACCTAAAGCGAAGGCTGGTCTAAGTTTGATTTGGTTGGACCAAATAATTTAGAGCTGGTCTGGTTTAGTAAATAACTAGTTGGATTTAGTAGTTAATTTGGTCTTGGACCAGAATTAATGAACCGACTCGGTTATGTCAAATTATTGGGCCAATTGGAATTCTGTGGTCTTGGGCCAAGAATTGGGCCTATAATTTGTGACCCAACCGAAAACTTTAATAAAATATTAAATTAGAAATTTCTATTTTTAGCAAGTTTCTAAATTTAGAAAGTTTCTAAAATAAGTAAGTTTCCCAAAATAGTAATCTTCTATTTTTGGAAAGAAAATCTAAAATCCTCAAAACCAATATCAAGCTTGGATGTCTTGCCCAATCTTGTCAGCTACTTAACGCTTATTCAATTACAGATATGGCTTACAGTGTGAGGTGTCTGTTTTTGCGTAAGTAAAGTAGTATATAGTCACTAATTTCATTGGGAGTCCCAGACTTTAGTGATTATTTGGCTGTAAGAGATTGGTTTCCTTGACTGGGCCATCGGGAGTCCTGGGCCTTGAGACATCTGGTGAATTGGGCCTTGGGCCCAATCCACAACCGAGAGTTATATGGATATAACTAGCTGTGTGTATGCTTACCAAGTAAAGCTAATTCTTGGTGATGGCCAGTGGCCCACTTTGGTTTTAGTTGAACATGGGTCTCGGAATCATTGCATTCTTATGAGGTTGAACAAAGAAATTTTGAATGCAATGCGAGTTTTCTTATAAGTTGTTAAGATTACTCTTTTATGAACTAAATAACTAAAACTCTATTGTCTCATAATTTCAGCTATGTCAAGCACAACAACACAAAACACTTTCTCGATCCGGTCTGCCCTTGAGAAGGACAAACTGAACTGATCAAACTTCCTGAACTGGTCCAGGAACCTGAGACTTGTGCTCAGGCAGGAGAAGAAGGCTTATGTCCTTGAAAGAGTTCTCCACCCTAGACATGCGAATAATGCCACACAAGCTGTGAAGAATGCTTGGGATACGCATTCTTCAGATGCTAATGACGTGGTTTGCCTAATGTTGGCGACAATGGCTCCCGAACTGCAGATGCAGTGGGAAGGCCTGACTTGTCCCATGTAACTGATGGCAAACCTGAAAGCGTTGTTTGAGGAGCAGGCCCGTACAGAGAGATTCCAAACTGTAAAGAATCTCTTGGACTGTAAAATGGCTAAGGATGCAGCAGTGAGTCCACATGTTCTGAAAATGATGGGTTATCTCGATCATTTGACTAGGCTCGACTGTCCTATAAGCCAAGAGCTTGCTTGTGATATCGTTCTGCAGTCTCTTACTCCTGCATATGACCAGTTCATCTTGAACTATAATATGCATGGGTTGATAAAGACTTTGCCTGAGCTACATGGTATGCTCAAGACTGCAGAACCTAATCTGAAGAAGACCAAGGAGCCATCTGTACTCATGGTGCAGAAGGGCAAGGGTTTCAAGAAATCCGCTGCAGACAAGGGAAAGGGCAAGGCAGTCGAAAAGGCCAAGCCCAAGCCCGTGTCTAAAGCTGGGCCTTCTGATATCTGCCACTTTTGCAAAGAGGAAGGGCATTATCGCAGGGACTGTAAGAATTACTAGTAAAGTCTGAAGAAGAAGAAGAAGTCCTTGGAGACTACTAATTCAGGTATTTTTGTTATTGAAGTAAATACTACTACTTCTGATAATACCACTTGGGTATTAGATACTGGATGTGGGGCTCATATTTGTACTAATATGCAGGCGCTCAGCAACAGTAGAAGGTTGAAGCAAGTGCAAGTAGAGTTGCGGGTTGGCAATGGAGCGAAGGTTCCAGCACTGGCCGTTGGCACTTACTTGTTGTCTTTACCTTCTGGATTGATTTTAGAACTTGAGAATTGTTATTTTGTACCTGCTATAAGCAGAAATATCATCTCGGTTTCATTATTGGATTTGCAAGGATTTGATTTTTCTATTAAGAATAAATTGTGTTCCTTTAATCTCAATAATATGTTCTATGGCTGTGCCCCTCTTATTAATGGGCTCTACATGCTGGATCAATCTGCTCCAGTATATAACATTAATACAAAACGGTTCAAATCTAACGAAGAAAATGAAACGTTTCTCTGGCATTGTCGTTTGGGGCACATTAGTGAGAAACGCGTCAAGAGGCTCCATTCAAATGGACTCTTGGGCTCATTTGACTTTGAGTCTTGTGAGCAATGCGAATCTTGCCTAATGGGCAAAATGACACGGGCCCCTTTCAACAAACCCACAGAAAGGGCCAGTGAACTATTGGGCCTGATACATACTGACGTGTGTGGCCCAATGTCCACAAATGCTAGAGGAAACTATCAGTACTTCATTACATTCACTGATGATTTCAGTAGATATGGATATGTCTACTTGATGAAACATAAGTCGGAAACCTTTGAAAAGTTCAAAGAATTCCAGAATGAAGTACAGAACCAGCTTGGTAAAAGTATTAAGGCTCTTAGGTCGGACCGAGGAGGAGAATACTTGAGCCAGGAATTTCGTGATCATCTGAGTGAGTGTGGGATCATCTCCCAACTCACGCCTCCTGGAACACCTCAGTGGAATGGTGTGTCTGAGAGAAGGAATCGGACATTGTTAGATATGGTCCGATCCATGATGAGTCACACAGACCTTCCTATATCCCTTTGGGGATATGCTTTGCTAACCGCAACGTTCACACTGAACAGAGTGCCATCAAAAGCAGTAGCAAAGACACCATATGAGTTATGGACTGGAAAGGCTCCAGCAATGTCTTTTCTCAGAATTTGGGGTTGTGAAGCCTATGTCAAAAGATTAATCTCAGACAAGCTTACACCAAAATCTGACAAATGCTACTTCATTGGTTATCCTAGGGATACCAAGGCTTATTACTTCTATCTGCGATCCGAGAACAAGATCTTTGTTGCTCGGGATTGTACTTTTCTTGAGAGGGAATTTCTCTCTAAGAAAGATAGTGGGAGTAAGGTACAACTTGATGAAATTCAAGAAGGACAGGAACCTGTTCAACCTAATGAGGAAGAACAGCAGGATGAATTACATGAAGTTGTAATAGAACCTGAACCTGCAGTACCTGAAGTTCGAAGATCCGGAAGGATCCGTCACGAACCCGATAGATATCAGGGATTCCTCGTGACTAATTGCCATGATCTTTTGATCATTGACGGTGATGAACCCTCGAACTTTGCAGAAGCCATGATGGGCCCTGACTCCTTAAGGTGGCGTGAAGCCACTGAATCCGAGATGGACTCCATGTCTGTCAACCGAGTGTTTTCACTGGTTGATTTACCCGCTGGTGCAAAAGCCATCGAGTGTAAATGGATCTTCAAGAAGAAGATTGACATGGATGGAAATGTCCAGATTTACAAGGCCAGGTTGGTGGCAAAAGGTTTCAAGCAAATTCATGGTATAGACTATGATGAAACCTATTCACCAGTGGCCATGATGAAATCAATTCGGATTCTCCTAGCAACTGCCGCTTATTATGATTATGAGATTTGGCAGATGGATGTGAAAACCGCCTTCCTGAATGGAATCTTGGAGGAGGATGTGTATATGACACAACCTGACGGTTACATTGATCCTAAGAATGCTGGGAAAGTATGTAAACTTCATAAATCCATTTATGGATTGAAGCAAGCATCGAGCAGTTGGAATCTTCGTTTTGATGAAGCAATAAAGAACTTTGACTTCATCAGAAACAAAGAGGAACAATGTGTGTATAAGAAAACTAGTGGGAGCAAAGTGGCGTTTCTTATCTTATATGTCGATGACATATTGCTTCTTGGAAATGATATTCCAATGCTGAAGTCTGTTAAAGACTGGCTGGGAAGTTGCTTTTCCATGAAGGACATGGGTGAAGCCGCGTATGTTCTTGGAATCCGAATCTTTAGAGACAGATCTCAAAAGCTGGTTGGACTTTGTCAAGATTCTTATATAGACAAAGTCCTGCATCGATTCGGAATGGATAAATCCAAGAAAGGATTCACGCCAATGATACATGGTGCTACACTAAGCAAGGATCAGTGTCCTAAAACACCTGATGAGCTTAAGCGCATGAGTAGGATTCCTTATGCCTCGGCTATAGGATCTATCATGTATGCCATGATCTGTACTCGTCCTGATGTTGCTTATGCACTAAGCATGAAGAGTAGGTACAAGTCTAATGATATATCATGGTTTTTACTAGTTTTAGGCCATGATATAAGTGTGTTTTAGTGTCTTTTGTCTTTGTTTAGAGTCTTTTACAGGTATAATCAGGTTGGGAGCTAAATTGGAGATTATGGAGCATTTTGGAGATTTTTGGAGTGATTGGCCGAGAGATAGAGTTCACTGTCCGAAACAGAGAAAGGTGTCGATCGTTGCACTCTAGCAACGATCGTTGCACCAGCGAGATGGGCCAAAAACTCGGCGGTTTAGAAGAATCAAGATATTGCACTTTGATCCAGAAGTTCCTGATATTTACAAAGAAGCCCCTGGCCGAGATTATGCCTATATAATAGAGTTTTTAGAGTTTTTATTAGATATACTTTCATAATTAAGAGCAGAGGATTTTTAGAGCTTTTGGGGCTGATCTGAACCTGATTCATCATCTGTATTTGGAGAAGATTTCGAACCCCTTTTACTCTTATTCTTTTATGCAATTTACTTATCATATGATCATGTTTTCATTATCTATGTCTGAGTAGATTCCTAGTTAGACTTAGGGTTTCTCACATAGGATTTCATGACTTGCTAGACTTGTTCAATTTCAGTTAAGGATTCAAACTATATCTGTTCTTCAATTTAATTGTGCTTAAAGCTAGTTCTAACCTGATCAATTAGAATCTAGATCTTAGGTTGCTAAATACGTCACGGAAGTGGGGTTTAGGAACCAGAACTAATTAAATTGGGCAATTAAACTTTGCGCAAACGGAAGTTTGGTTTAGGATAATTGTGAACATATCAAACTTGGACTTATTGCTAGTTTAATCTGTTAGTTCTCGCAAACGGAAGTTTGGTTTGCTGCACTTAGACTTAGAGAATTATCGCAAAGGAATTTGGTTAATTCTATATCTGTGTTTTGAGTTCTAGAACTGTGCTTAATTAGATCCTTGCTGAATGAACTGTTTGCTAGTCTGATTTCCTGAGAATACCCTAGGTTTGACGCTTTTAATTACTTGCTTTCACAACCAATAATCTCTGCTACTGATTTACTTTCTTGCACTATTTTCAATACAATCACATTGCTTATTTCTAGTATTCGTTCCCTACGGTTTGATTCTCTTGAGACCAAGTGTCCCTGTGGATTCGATAACCCTATATACTACTTTGACATTGCTGTTCACTTGCAGTTTAGTATAGGGATTAATTCTTGACCTATCAAGTTTTTGGCGCCGTTGCCGGGGACTCTTTGAGTCTTCGATAGGACCGAACTTAGGGTTTTACTAGAAATTTTTCGTTTTTCGTTTTTGTTTTTCGTTTTTTATTTTATTTATTTTATTTTGCTGACTTTTCTCTGTTTCTCTCTGTCGCAGGTACGAATTTCGCATTGCGTCGATCGTTGCACCCTTTGCATCGATCGTCACTGAGCGATTTGAGATTGAATCGATCGTTGCACTGATAGCATCGATCGTTGCTGGACGATTACAGACAGTTTATGCCAACGCAGAACACTCGAAGTAATCCGAACTCGAGCTTAGTTAATCTCAATCTAGAGGAACTTGGACGTCTTGAGAGGACTATCAGAAGAGAAAAGAGAGAGAGAATGGTTCGAGAACGTCTGATCTTGATACCAGATGCTGAAGGTACCCTGAGGGACCAAGATAACAACCCGTACAATGCTGCTGGGCATCGGGTTGATGCTGAAGGAAATGTAATCCCTGACCCCCCTGAACCTGAGCAACAACCGCGAGATCAAGCTCAAGGTAGAGAGATTGTAGTTCATGAGAGGACACTAGCTGACTACAATAGACCCGATGAGTTTCATGCAAACCGAGCAGCTCTAGTGCTTCCTGCTTTCGAGAGGAATGATTTTGAGGTAAAAACTATCTACTACCAACTGATGAGGCAGATTGCTTTTCATGGTCTTCAATCAGAGCAGCCTATGGATCACATTGACAAGTTTGAGGACATAGTCACTGGCATGAAGTATGAAGGAGTATGCCCGGACTATCTGTTCCTTAAGCTATTTCCGCACAGTCTTGCTGGAGACGCTAGTGCATGGCTGAGACAACTGGCACCTGGTCAGTATACTACTTGGACAGCCTTAAAGAGTGAGTTCCTGCGTCACTTCTACGACGCTGCGCGCTCAGATCAGTCCAGACAGGACATACTCACTTTTTCCCAAGGAGCTGTGGAGCCTTTGACAACTGCATGGATGAGATTTAAGCAGTATCAGCGTGATTGTCCACACCATGGATTCACAGAAGTACAACTGATAGGTATTTTCTTCAGAGGCATAGATCTCCCTTATCAGACTGCTCTGGATAATTCCAGTGATGCTAATTTCAGCACCAGAACTCCTACACAAGCTAAACGGTTGATAGAGAACCTGATTGGCAGCAATAGTTGCAAAACAATGGATGAAAGGAGGAAGAGATCTGGTGGAACCGTAGAGAATTCTGATATAGCTAATATTAGATCCAGATTGGACACAGTTTACAATCTCCTGACAAATAAGAAAGCTGTCCACTTTGCCCAAGATGTGGAGGTGATTCAAACTGAGGTGGACACTCAGGAAGAAGAAGTGAATTTCATAGGAGGTTCCGGTTTCCAAGGTAATAGATTTAACAATCAACAGGGGAACAGATTCTCAAATGGAGGACAATCTGGTGGTTTTCAAAAGACCTATGGACAGGGTAATCAGAGAACCTATGGATCTACATCTTATCAGACTCCTCCTGCACCTACAGCCCATGAGAGCAAAATGGAAGCTATGATGGAACAACTGATGGAGAGTCAAACCAAGCTTTCTGTAGACAACAACAAGAAGCTGGACGCTGTCTATCAAGACCTCAATGGGAAGTTTGAGACATTGAGCACTCACATGAAGCAGTTGGACACTCAGGTGAATCAGATGTCCAGCTCACTGAAAGGAAAAGGAGTTGCAGACACTCATATTAAGGCCTGGTCTGTACTGATTAATGATGGATCTTATCTGGGGGAGAAATTTGAGCTAAGTACAGCTGAGTTGGTGACTGAGGAAGAATTTTCGGATTTCTGTGAAAAACTCTCGGGTGGAAGTTGTGATGATCGCGATGCAAAGATCGATACACACCTGGCATCGATCGATGCAGGTCGTGAACAAGCAGAGAATCCGTGGGATGAAAATGAGATTGATGCAGAACTAGCCCGCCTATTCCCTGATACATCTGAAATCACTCCAGAGGATGTTTATGCACGAGCTATTTGGCACAGTCCCAAGGTGTCTGAAGTGATTAAACAAGAGATTGAAGAGCTGAAAAGGCTAGAAAAGAGTAGTGAAGACTTGGAAGAAATTCCATCATCTGATGATCCACCTTATCATCCATGTGTTCAGAAATATTTGAACAAGATGTTGCCATTAGATGAAGAGCTGAGAGAATGGGTGATAGTAGTTCCTCAGCATATTAGTGATGTTTTGTTAACTAAGGTCCCAAAGAAACTGCCTGATCCTGGAGTCTTTGTACTTGATTGTTCTATCTTTGAAGATAGTTTTAGGCGTTCTCTGTGTGATTTAGGAGCTGCTGGGAGCATAATGCCTTACTCTGTGGCAGAGAAGCTGGGTATGTTGGATTTTGCTCCTACTAGGACACGTCTTATCCTAGCTGATCAGTCCATACGAGTTCCTGAAGGGCTCCTTATTGATATTCCGGTAAGAGTTGGAAACTACTTAGTTCCAACGGACTTCCTTGTGCTGAAATATGCCTGCGATCCGGATGAAGCTTTATTGCTTGGGCGACCATTCTTGGCTACAGCAGGAGCTGTGATTGATGTTAGACAGAGTCTAATAGACCTCCACCTGGGAGATGAGACACTGCGATATGAGATGGAGAAGCTGCGGAAGCCACTGATAGATGGACAGACTTTCAAGATCTTGGAAGCAGATGATGAGCAGCTGAATGAGACTGTGATAATAGATCCTGGAGCGCATTTTACTCCATCTTTTCTTGGACTGAGGCATTCTGCAACAGCCTATTCTCCGCCATGGATGAGGAGACTTGAACAGAGACAGAAAAAGTCTCTGTCAGGATCTTCTGGCACTTGAAAAATCTTGCGCGTCCGGTCAAGCTATTGACCTTAAACAAGCGCTGGGTGGGAGGCAACCCACCATTAGGTACTGGTGTTTTTCTTTTTAATTTTTGGTGTTTTTGTTAGGATTTTACGTTTGTTTTTGTTTCTGGTGCAGTCATGTTTGCAGGTCTCGGATTAAATCGCAGTGCAGCGATCGATGCATTTCTGCATCGATCGTCACAACACGAAAGGAATCGCATTGCAGCGATCGTTGCGGTCCTGAGCAACGATCGACTATACACGAAAAATCGCCAAGTAACGGTCGATGCATCTAATGCACCGGTCGTTGCTGTGCGACAGAGGTAACCCGACATACATAAACTCACCTTTTCAATTTTTTATTTTTATTTTCTTTTACCGATCCTTCGCTGGACACTACTGGGGACAGTGTGTCTTAAGTGTGGGGGAGGTGCTACTGACGTTTATCTTTCTGTTTTCTTAAGAGTCAGTCCGTTTTTCAAAAATTTTTGTTTTATTGAGTCAAAATTGTTTAAGTAAGAAACTATGATTTTCTGAGGAGATTTACAAGACTTGCAGGAACTTAAGTAACCATTGGGATGAAGTTGCAGGATCTATCTCTGACTATTAGAAAACCCCATCACAGATCAACCTACTGGGAACACCCACATCACTTCAGGTACCAGAGGATCCTTTACTGACTTCACCCCTAATACTGACTTAGATTTTCTCACCTAAGGGCTTGGTATACTTTATGTCGGATTCCCTGTTAGTTCTGACACAGCCTGTAAACCTGTCCTATTTAGTTCCCTTCTCCCCTTCTATAAAGTAAAAAAAAATAATAAATAAACTGCGGATAAGTTAGTAACTCCGAAGTGGTCATGGGAATAGTAGCAAACACTATTATCTCTCATGTGATCCATGGAATGTGTCCAAAGTACACCCCATAACGGGAAGAACACTGATAAAAAAAATAAAATGATACCCAATGTGGGAAAAATCAGTTGTTAAAGAAGGGAAAGAGAAGAAAGGGACTAGAGAAAGATAGTATGGTGGTCTAGAGCTGATTAGGTAAGAATCCATGTGCCTTTAGATCGATACTCCTTAGGTGAGACCGCACTTAAATACTTGCAGAAGTCAGTAGGGAGAATTTGAATGCTTGAATGTGATTGTGGAGTTTACCTAGGACAGTTGCTAAGTGTGGGGGAAGTACATGTTGGTCTTGATATCCTGTGATTGATTCTTTCAGTGGTTTACTAAGGGGAATCTGAGTATTGTAGCTTCTAAGATGAAATGAGTTTCTGAAGAGTTTTCAAACCTCTTCACCATGTTTTAGTTCTATGTTTTGCTTGAGGGCAAGCAAAGGCTAAGTGTGGGGGAGTTGATATATCATGGTTTTTACTAGTTTTAGGCCATGATATAAGTGTGTTTTAGTGTCTTTTGTCTTTGTTTAGAGTCTTTTACAGGTATAATCAGGTTGGGAGCTAAATTGGAGATTATGGAGCATTTTGGAGATTTTTGGAGTGATTGGCCGAGAGATAGAGTTCACTGTCCGAAACAGAGAAAGGTGTCGATCGTTGCACTCTAGCAACGATCGTTGCACCAGCGAAATGGGCCAAAAACTCGGCGGTTTAGAAGAATCAAGATATTGCACTTTGATCCAGAAGTTCCTGATATTTACAAAGAAGCCCCTGGCCGAGATTATGCCTATATAATAGAGTTTTTAGAGTTTTTATTAGATATACTTTCATAATTAAGAGCAGAGGATTTTTAGAGCTTTTGGGGCTGATCTGAACCTGATTCATCATCTGTATTTGGAGAAGATTTCGAACCCCTTTTACTCTTATTCTTTTATGCAATTTACTTATCATATGATCATGTTTTCATTATCTATGTCTGAGTAGATTCCTAGTTAGACTTAGGGTTTCTCACATAGGATTTCATGACTTGCTAGACTTGTTCAATTTCAGTTAAGGATTCAAACTATATCTGTTCTTCAATTTAATTGTGCTTAAAGCTAGTTCTAACCTGATCAATTAGAATCTAGATCTTAGGTTGCTAAATACGTCACGGAAGTGGGGTTTAGGAACCAGAACTAATTAAATTGGGCAATTAAACTTTGCGCAAACGGAAGTTTGGTTTAGGATAATTGTGAACATATCAAACTTGGACTTATTGCTAGTTTAATCTGTTAGTTCTCGCAAACGGAAGTTTGGTTTGCTGCACTTAGACTTAGAGAATTATCGCAAAGGAATTTGGTTAATTCTATATCTGTGTTTTGAGTTCTAGAACTGTGCTTAATTAGATCCTTGCTGAATGAACTGTTTGCTAGTCTGATTTCCTGAGAATACCCTAGGTTTGACGCTTTTAATTACTTGCTTTCACAACCAATAATCTCTGCTACTGATTTACTTTCTTGCACTATTTTCAATACAATCACATTGCTTATTTCTAGTATTCGTTCCCTACGGTTTGATTCTCTTGAGACCAAGTGTCCCTGTGGATTCGATAACCCTATATACTACTTTGACATTGCTGTTCACTTGCAGTTTAGTATAGGGATTAATTCTTGACCTATCATCTAATCCAGGTGAGAATCACTGGATTGCCGTAAAGAATATCCTGAAGTATTTAAGGAATACTAAGGATAAGTTCTTGGTTTACGGAGGAAGTGAAGTGCTTGAAATGAGTGGATTCACGGATGCAAGTTTTCAGACAGATAAAGATGATTTCCGGTCACAGTCTGGTTACATCTTCTGTCTGAATGGCGGTGCAGTAAGTTGGAAGAGCTCCAAGCAGAGCACCGTGGCAGATTCCACAACTGAAGCTGAATACATCGCTGCTTCAGAAGCTGCGAAAGAAGGAGTTTGGATGAGGAATTTCATGATTGAACTCGGTGTATTCCCAAATGCTACAGAGCCACTAGCACTGTATTGTGACAACAATGGTGCAATTGCTCAAGCTAAGGAACCGAGACATCATCAGAAATCCAAACATATTATGAGAAGGTATCACCTGATTCGTGATATAGTGAATAGAGGTGAAGTGATGGTCAGCAGAGTTCCCACTGATGAGAACGTGGCTGACCCGTTGACAAAGCCACTCCCGAGACCTAAGCACGAGTTGCATACTGCTGCTGTAGGAATCTATACTATTAAAGCAGAAGTACGTTTTAGAAACTACCCAACTTTTTTCAAATATTTACAGGGAATGCCACTGCCTTTATTTGTTTATTTTGTTTAGTTCATTAAGGGTATAATAGTCCATCCAAAAATAGTATTAATCGACCAAATTAATCTAATTCAAACCTGTCCTACCTGTTTGGTTTACTTACGTTTGGACTGGCATTAAAAAAAAATTGTTTGTGGTTTACATTTGGTTTACTTAAGTAAATAACTTACATTTGGTTTACTAAGTAAATTATGTTTGTGGTTTGAAGATTTCATGTCGGTTTGGTTTTGATTCCTAAACCAAAAAAATTAGAAATTTTAAAGGCTTTGCATTAACACAAACCAGTATTAAAAAGTGAATTAACCAAGAGCATAACATTTGAAAACCAAAAAGATATTCGCTTGAAAATTTGTGAGCTAATTTTATGGTATTTTCCAAAAAAACATCATAATCTAATCGACATGGCTAATGCAAAAAACAAAAAGTTAACATAAAGCTTGCCATTTAAATTTAGGTAACTTATGTATAGAGACACAATATAAACTTAATACACAATCTTAATTACAATAGGGAAATATTAAAATATCAAATCAATTTGTTATACAAAATCTTTCATCCTTAGGCGGAAAATCTAACATTAAAACTAATGCAAAAACCAAAAACTTACCATAAAATAAACTCGCCATTCAAGTTAAGGAAAACTTAGGCTTCAATTGGTGACCATAGTTTAGGAAAAGAATTATGATGAATTTTTAATTCCTCAAAATTTTTACCAATTAAAAGGAATTTTTGGTCAAAATTCAGACATATGGGTCCCACAATATTTCATATTTTTCCTCATGTTTAAGGAATGAATGAACAAAAAAATTCCCCTGCAAATTTGATGAGGATTAAAATATGAATAAAAATTCCTCTACATTCCTATTTTTTTTGTTAATTCAATTCCTCAAATGACATTTTGTCCAATTCCTTTGGTTCATTTTAGTGGTCACCAATTGGAGCCTTATAAACGTAATACACAATCTACAATTACTTTAATTACAAACAATAAGACAATATTGTAATTCAAATTGATTTGTTATATAAAATCTATTGGAAAGTGGGATCTTATTTCTTTTCCTAATATTATAACTTTGTTATCAAGCAATTCAAATTTGTTTTAGTTAATCAAATATATTGAGTATATTCTAAACCCAAGAATATTCTCTATTAACATACCCTCTAACTGATTATTTAGACAAAATCTCAACTAAGGATAGGATCGAACCATTTATTGCCTAATATCTAAACTTGATAATAAAACAATTCAAAAGATATTTACGGAAAACAAATATATTGAGTATATTCCAATTCGAAAGTTTATACTCACTCGATATCCCTATAAATAAAGTTGCACATATCACAATTTATTCATTCATCTTGTAGATTGATGCCGATAGTGCTATAGTTGGTGACGAAGGTGAAGTAGACTTTGCAGGGGAGGCTAAATTTGCACAACATATGAAGAAGGGAGAAGCTGTGAGTGAATTTGCCATGTTAAAAACCATGTCACATCAACGCCAGTATCCTCCCATATTTTTTGTTGGGATGAACTGTTGCAGGTTTGTAGTCTTTTGTTTTGAGAGCCTTGATAGTTGGGTTATAGAATGAAAATATGCTTTATTATTAGGAAATTAACCCCGGGGTTTTTGTTTTTCGATTTTCATCCTTTTGTCCGATGAGTAATCCTCAAGTTATCTGCATGTTAATGCTCTCTCTAGGTAATAAGAGAAAACTGTTGGGAAGTTCAGTTGATCCTGATTCAATTCTCATATTGATATCAACCTAAACATGCATCAGATCTAGGTGTTCTTATTTAGAAACATTACATGATCTCACCTTTTACCTGTTTGTTGCAGCGGAAGGATTAGAACAGGTCAGAGATCAGATAGATGCACCGAGGGATGAATCCTCCAAAGGTTCACACACGCTTCACAAGGAATGGCTGCTAGACCACGAGGAACAGAGGCGCAGAGAGAGAGGAGTAGCCGCGGCTGGGATTAGGGTTAGAGAAAGAGATTTTGGCTTTTGGTCATTAAAAGCCTTCTCTTTCCCTTTTGGGCTTTTGGGCCCAATCTGATTAAATCCCATTTAATCAGACCCATTAACCTTTCTCTCTTAGTACGACAAATGCCTAGCACTTTTGTCGTACTTCTGCTAAGCCGTTCCAACACATCTTCCTGTTAGCTTAGGCGTGTGACCCATATGGGATCATATAATAAAGGCAATAAGTCCAAGACTTATAGATCATGAGCGGACTCTAGCAAGCCATCATGATCCCCAGTATTATATGACTTATGTCTGATCTCGACATACTCTTACTTTCTAGAGACAGTACCAAGATTACTGGACACAATTCCAACAATCTCCCACTTGTACTGGAATCTCTGTATTCATAATCCTTTTGTCACAATATCTCGATTAGTCATAAGGCAAGATTGGTGTCATCCTTATAAAGCCTAATCTTGTTCATCGGACCCTGATTTGATACTGACAATCCAAACGACTCGGGAAAGTCCGTTTGAGCATGGCCATGCGTTTTCCAGTATTCAAATCTCCGATTGGCCTAGAGATATTCACTCCATTTATATTGGAGGGACAAATCCCATCTTGTTCCATCACTGTGAACTACTCATTTCATGATGTACCCAAACAAGGTCCTTATAGCTATCACTGAACGATAGCGTTAGACAATGATCAAAGTACATCAGTCCATGTGCAGTCACATGCATGTGAACTCAGGTCTAAGGACTATACTCTATAGTCGTAGTAAGAATCTCTTATGACACAGATATAAATATCCTGAAGAGTTCTTATAGTCGGGTCTTGTCCGGTCGTATGTTCCCAACATACACCTATGTACTGACTTTGATGCCGTGCATCTATGACACACTGAGACTTTGTCATAAGTCACGTACCAATCCAGTCTCACACGGTTGTTGGTGTTCCAGTTTCAACAACCTTCGACTAGGGACATGATGATATAAAACATTTATCAAATATAGGATCTCATGATCAAGCTAAATGACTTCGATGACTCAAGATCAAATCATTTACTTCGATGACCTATAAAATGGTTCATATCATTTTGGAACGATTATTTCATCACAGTTAAAATAATCTTGAAATAATAATTTCATTAAAACATAAATAATGTTTTACAAGAACATATCAAATAACTAAAATAAAGCTCACAAAACTCCCACTCAAATTTAGATTACATTTCAATGTTTCTAATGCCTACAGCTTCAGTTAGGAACTCGAGCTTAGGCCTTGGGAGTGGCTTTGTCAACGGATCAGCGACATTATCATCTGTCGGAACTCGGCTGATCTTGACTTCCTTTCTATTAATGATGTCACGTATCAAGTGATATCTTCTTTGAACATGCTTGGATTTCTGGTGTGATCTTGGTTCCTTTGCCTGAGCTATAGCACCATTGTTGTCACAAAACAGTGCCAGAGGCTCAGCCGCATCTGGTATCACACCTAGTTCCATAATGAACTTTCGTATCCAAACAGCTTCCTTTGCTGCTTCTGAGGCGGCGATATATTCAGCTTCTGTAGTGGAATCAGCAACGGTGTCCTGCTTGGAGCTTCTCCAACTTACTGCACCGCCATTCAGACAAAAGACATAACCGGACTGTGACCGGAAATCATCAGTGTCTGTCTGGAAACTTGCGTCCGTGAATCCACTGACTTTAAGCACATCACTTCCACCGTACACCAAGAATTTATCCTTAGTATGTCTTAGATACTTCAAGATATTCTTTACGGCAATCCAATGGTTTTCACCTGGATTTGACTGGTATCTACTCGTCATGCTCAATGCATAAGCAACATCAGGACGAGTACAGATCATGGCATACATGACAGATCCTATTGCAGATGCATAAGGAATATTCTTCATGCGCTCAAGCTCAGCAGCCGACGTAGGGCTCTGCTTCTTGCTTAGCGTTGTGCCATGTACCATTGGCGTGAAGCCCTTCTTGGAATCTTTCATGCTGAATCTTTGTAGGACTTTGTCAATGTATGAGTCTTGACATAAGCCTATCAGCCTCTTAGGTCTATCCCGATAGATCCTAATTCCAAGAACGTATGCGGCTTCACCCATGTCTTTCATGGAAAAACAACTTCCAAGCCAGTCTTTTACAGACTTCAGCATTGGAACGTCGTTTCCGAGAAGCAGTATGTCATCGACATACAGAATAAGAAATACAATCTTGCTCCCACTAGATTTCTTATACACGCATTGTTCTTCTTCGTTTCTGATGAAGTCAAATTGCTTGATTGCTTCATCAAAACGAAGATTCCAGCTCCTCGATGCTTGCTTCAATCCATAAATGGATTTATGAAGCTTGCATACTTTCCCAGCATTCTTCGGATCTATGTAACCGTCAGGTTGTGTCATATACACATCCTCTTCCAGAATACCATTCAGGAAGGCGGTTTTCACGTCCATCTGCCAAATTTCATAATCATGAAAAGCTGCAGTTGCTAGTAGAATCCGAATAGATTTCATCATAGCCACTGGGGAATAGGTTTCATCGTAATCCACACCGTGAACTTGTCTGAAACCTTTTGCCACCAACCTGGCTTTGTAAATCTGGACATTTCCATCCACGTCAATCTTCTTCTTGAAGATCCATTTGCACTCGATGGCTTTTACACCAACGGGTAAGTCAACCAACGAAAACACTTGGTTGACCGACATGGAGTCCATTTCGGAATCAGTGGCCTTGCGCCACTTAGAGGAATCTGGGCCCATCATGGCTTGATTGAAGTTCGATGGTTCATCACCATCAATGATCAAAAGATCATGACAGTCAGTCACGAGGAATCCCTGATATCTCTCGGGTTCGTGACGGATCCTCCCGGATCTTCGAACTTCAGGTACTACAGGTTCAGGCTCTACAATTTCTTGTAGGTCCTCCTGCTGCTCTTCCTCATTAGGTTGAGCAGTATCCTGTTCATCTTGAATTTCTTCAAGCAGTACCTTACTCCCACTGTCTTTCTTAGAGAGAAACTCCCTCTCAAGAAAGTTACAATCCCGGGCAACAAAGATCTTGTTCTCGGAACGTAGATAGAAGTAATAAGCCTTGGTTTCCCGTGGATAACCAATGAAGTAGCATTTGTCAGATTTTGGTGTAAGCTTGTCTGAGATTAATCTCTTGACATAGGCTTCACAACCCCAAATTCTGAGATAAGACAGCACTGGAGCTTCTCCAGTCCATAATTCATATGGTGTCTTTGCTACTGCTTTTGATGGCGCTCTGTTTAGTGTGAACACTGCTGTTAGCAGAGCATATCCCCAAAGGGATATTGGAAGGTCTGTGTGACTCATCATAGATCGAACCATATCCAATAAGGTCCGATTTCTCCTCTCAGATACACCATTCCATTGAGGTGTTCCAGGAGGAGTGAGTTGGGATACGATCCCACACTCTCTCAGATGATCACTGAATTCCTGGCTTAAGTATTCTCCTCCTCGGTCGGACCGAAGAGCCTTAATGCTTTTGCCAAGTTGGTTCTGTACTTCATTTTGGAATTCTCTGAACTTTTCAAAAGATTCAGACTTATGTTTCATCAAATAAACATATCCATACCTACTGAAATCATCAGTGAAGGTAATGAAGTACTGATAGTTTCCTCTTGCATTAGTGGACATTGGGCCACACACATCAGTGTGTATCAGGCCCAATAAGTCACTGGCCCTCTCGTTAGGTTTATTAAAGGGGGCCCGTGTCATTTTGCCCATCATGCAGGATTCGCATTTCTCACATGACTCAAAGTCAAATGAGCCAAGAAGTCCATTCGAATGTAGCCTCTTGATGCGTTTCTCGCTGATGTGCCCTAAACGACAATGCCATAGAAACGTTCGGTTTTCCTCATTAGGTTTAAACCGTTTTGTATTGATGTTATAAATTGGCGCGGATTGATCGAGTATGTAAAGCCCATTCGTAAGAGGGGCAGAACCATAGAACAAATTGTTGCGATTGAAGGAACATAATTTATTCTTAACTGAAAAATCATAACCTTCCAAATCCAACAAAGAAATTGAAATAATATTTCTGCTTATAGCAGGTACAAAATAACAATTATTAAGTTCTAAAACCAATCCCGAAGGTAAAGACAACAAGTATGTTCCTACAGCTAGTGCTGAAACTTTCGCTCCATTCCCAACTCGTAGCTCCACTTGTCCTTGCTTCAGCCTTCTACTGTTGCTGAGTGCCTGCATATTTGTACAAATATGAGCCCCACAACCAGTATCCATGACCCATGAGGTATTATCAGAAGTAGTTATATTAACTTCTATAACAAAAATACCTGATGAAGAAGTCTCGAAAGTCTTCTTCTTTAATTCCTTTAGACCTTCCTGGAATTTCTTACAATCTCTTCTCCAATGCCCCAGTTCTTTACAGAACCTGCACATGTCAGTAGGCCCAGCCTTGGACTTGGGCTTGGGCTTTGGCGTGTCCTTGTCCGCGACTTGGACACCCTTGGCCTTTCCCTTATCCTTAGCAGAAGACTTCTTAAACCCCTTGCCCTTTTGTACCATAAGTACATTGGGGTCCTTGGCGGTTTTCTTCAAGTTGGGCTCTGCAGTCTTGAGCATTCCGTGAAGCTCAGGCAGTGTCTTACTCAAGCCATGCATGTTAAAGTTCAGAATGAACTGATCATAGCTTGCAGGTAAAGACTGCAGAATGATGTCGCAGGCAAGTTCCTGGCTGATTGGGCAGTCGAGTTTCTGAAGATGATCGAGATAACCCATCATCTTCAACACATGAGGACTCACTGCCGCATTCGCAGCCAACTTACAGTCCAAGAGGTTCTTAACTGTCTGGAACCTCTCGGTCCTAGCCTGCTCCTGAAAAAGCGATTTCAGGCTTGCCATGATCTCGATTGGAGACAATACACTTTCGAACTGTTTTTGCAGCTCAGGAGTCATTGTCACCAACATCAGGCAATAAACATCATTTTCATCTGACGAATGCTTTTCCCAAGCATTGTGCAGAGTCCTGGCAGCATTGGCAAGAGGCCTCTCGGGGAGGGGATCTCGAAGGACATAATCCTTCTTCTCCTGCTTGAGGACCAGCCTCAAGTTCCTTGACCATGTCAGGAAGTTCGTTCCAGTCAGCTTCTCCTTCTCGAGAACAGACCGGATCGAGAATGTGTTTTGTGTGCTTGTAGTAGTCATATCTGAAATATATAAATAAAAAGGTTATTAGTTATATGTTCAAAATGATTAATCTCGTATTAAAGTATAATATGATTAATCATGCATTATATTCAATAACATAAGTTACCCTCAATAGAATATAATGATTCCAAGATCCACATATAACTAAGATTAAAGTGGGCCACTGGCCGTCACCCAATCATAGCTTATATCGGTAAGCCCTATATCGGCTAATTATATCCGTGATATAACTCTTGGTTGTGAATCTGGGCCCGAGGCCCAATCCACTCTGATGTCTCAAGGCCCGGGACTCCCGATGGCCTAGTCAAGAAAACCAGACTATACAGTCATGTAATCATTAATGTCTGGGACTCCCAATGACATTTATGAATCACAAACTGTCTTACCCACGCAAAAACAGACATCCTCACACTGTAAGGCCATGAATGCAATTGAATGGGCTTTGACAGCTGACATAGCCTGGACAAGACATCCAACGCTTGATATTATTTGAGGTTCGTAGGTTTATTAAAATTCATTCCCAAAATAGAAGATTACTATTTCGGGAAACTTTCCATTTTGGAAACCTACTATTTTTGGAAACTTTCTAAAATCGGAAACTTTCTAAAACGGAAACTTTCTAACTTTAGAAATTTCTTTAAAATCCAAAACCCGCAAATTCAGAAACTTCTATTTTAAGAAACTTTCTAATTATAAAATTTCGGAAACTTTAATTTAAAATCGACTTTATAATATTATAAAATAAATTTTAAATTAATCTGAAGAAAGACTCAAATAATTGGCCCAATTGTTTTAACTTCTTGGCCCGAGGCCCAAGAATTGGTCCATGTCCAAGACATGACCCAATTGTCCAATTAATTGACATAACCGGTCTGGTTCATTAAAACTGGTCTAACCAAGTTTCAATTACTACGATGACCACAATTGTCAACCGGTTATTTACTAAACCGGAATTTCTCAATTTATTTGGTCCAACCAAATCAAATTAGAAATTCCTGGTTTAGGCACTAAATCCAATAATTCTTTCGACATTGGATTTCTTATCCCGGTTTAACCAGATTTAATAAAATTATTAAAATCTGTTTATTAAACCAGAACGATTGATTTTAATTAAGTTTTGAACCGAACCGAACCGAATTGGTTACAAACCGAACCGAATTGGTCTCGGCCGTGACCTAGCTATCGCTCGTGATGATCCGAGATCAAGACGGTGTGGAGGACGGGACGGGACAGGGACGGTGCACGGGAC
The DNA here is from genome assembly GCA_030180135.1 of Orychophragmus violaceus. Lineage (NCBI taxonomy): Eukaryota > Viridiplantae > Streptophyta > Magnoliopsida > Brassicales > Brassicaceae > Orychophragmus > Orychophragmus violaceus. The sequence goes on from CM058230.1 coordinate 92,918,935, forward strand.
GCGGACGAGTTGCTCGGACGGACGCTCCACGATCGCCGAGCGATCGGGACGCGACGCACGCGACCGGGACGCGATCGAGACGAGCGATCGGATGCGACGGGACGATCGATCGCGATCGGTCATACGATCCGATCCGATCCATTCGACCATCCCGACCGTCCGACCCGCGACCCCGTCCGTCCGACCGGTCCAACTCTCAGCCGTGATAACCAACCGGCCAAGCCGGTCGATCTCTCCATGGCCGATCACAATAACTCGAGTCATATAGCTCGGTTTTGTGATTTTCATGTTTGTTCAGGATTTAATTCAGTTTCTTAAGTGTTTTTCTTATCAGTAATGGATTCAAAACACTCCTAAACAGATTAAACAACCTAAACAATGAATCTAAACAAGAAACCTAAGAACCAATGGCTCTGATACCACTGTTGGGAAGTTCAGTTGATCCTGATTCAATTCTCATATTGATATCAACCTAAACATGCATCAGATCTAGGTGTTCTTATTTAGAAACATTACATGATCTCACCTTTTACCTGTTTGTTGCAGCGGAAGGATTAGAACAAGTCAGAGATCAGATAGATGCACCGAGGGATGAATCCTCCAAAGGTTCACACACGCTTCACAAGGAATGGCTGCTAGACCACGAGGAACAGAGGCGCAGAGAGAGAGGAGTAGCCGCGGCTGGGATTAGGGTTAGAGAAAGAGATTTTGGCTTTTGGTCATTAAAAGCCTTCTCTTTCCCTTTTGGGCTTTTGGGCCCAATCTGATTAAATCCCATTTAATCAGACCCATTAACCTTTCTCTCTTAGTACGACAAATGCCTCGCACTTTTGTCGTACTTCTGCTAAGCCGTTCCAACACATCTTCCTGTTAGCTTAGGCGTGTGACCCATATGGGATCATATAATAAAGGCAATAAGTCCAAGACTTATAGATCATGAGCGGACTCTAGCAAGCCATCATGATCCCCAGTATTATATGACTTATGTCTGATCTCGACATACTTTTACTTTCTAGAGACAGTACCAAGATTACTGGACACAATTCCTACAAAAACCAGGTGATAGTTGTGGTTGGCGGAACTGTTTCCGAAAAGACCACTCAATTTACACAGGTTGCTCACTTGCTCGGTTGCTCCCTTACTATGGCTTTTCAGGTATTACATAGTTATGAAACAATTAAAACATTGGATTTTTTATTTGTGTATTTTTGTTAGTATCTCCAAAAATATGGGTACACTATAGATGGTATAGTAGTTTGCATCCAACCAATGCGTGTAGCAGCCATGAGTGTTGCAAAGAGAGTTAGTGAAGCTATGGAAACAGAATTAGCCGATAAATTGGGTATGCGATTCATTTTGAAGATGTAACTGGTCCAAACATTGTTATCAAGGTAAACTGCTTTTTGCTTATTTATGATGTATAAGTATATGTATGTATACCCAAGTTTTGCTTTTTGCTTATTGTATCTTTATGTATTTTCCTTCTAAACCTTGATTTTTCTTAAAAAAGATTATGCTGCTGGTTATATATTTTAAAATGTTGTTGTCTACCTTGTCAGGAATTTTCTCGGGCATCTTCCGGTTACTATTAATTAATTACTTGGGTTTTTTAATCTTCAGTTTCATATCTCATTAAATGAGAAAGACTAAATAATCTTTTGATTTATAGAAATACTTATGTCAATGGAACTTTGTTGAGGTGGTATTACAATGAACTACAATAAACATACATTTACGTTCAAGCTCCTTAGATAATTTTCTTGATTGCTTGTTTTGTTCGTTTGCAGTTTTTTAGTTGTTCGTCATGGTGTTGTTCAACTACATGACATTACAAGTATAAATTGTTTTGTAAACTATTAAAGGTGAAAAGAACATGATGAAATGAGTAAAGAACATGGGAGATGCGGGTTTGAGGCCTGAAAATTTCTGCATACGTGAGATGCTAGCAATCCAACAAGGTAAAATTAGGAGGATGGCCACGAAAGCTTTTGAAACCAAAGGTGTATATGAAGTTGAAATTAATTTCATAAATGAGGCAAAGGTTGAGTATTGGACCTGTAACTCCATGAAGCTTAATTTCGGGTGTACTTGTTGTGTAACCAAGATTAGGAGAGAACATGAAAGGTGTAGTAACTTCCAAACATGTAAATTTTTTTCCGTGACCTGCTTTTTGGACTGTGCTCATAATTTTTGGATATAAGATGGATTCTAAACCAAATTCAAAATTTGTGATTTTGTATCAGATAAAATCAAAATAAGGAAATTTTTTATTTTTTTCTATATTTTGATATTAAATTTAAAATATAAAAGTTAAAATTTCTATAATTTAGATTAAATGTCAAAAAATTTAAATTTATACGGGTCTAAACATATTGAGAAAATCGTATATAACTGATTTAAAAGGCGGATCTAAACGGGTCTTAAATATAAACGAGTTAAACGGAGTCGGATCTAAACATGCCACAACCATTTTAACATTTTTATGTAAACTCTAATAAAAAATTAAAAAAGAAAAAACTAAAAAACAAATGTTTTACTAAAATAATTTTTAAAAAAGAAAATTGTCCCGCGATGATGCGCGGGTCAAAATCTAGTTAGAGATATTCAAATGTAATCTCTTTTTGAGTGAGAGTTGTGAGGGCTTTATTTTAGTTATTTTGATTGGTTCATGTAAACATTTTTAAATGTTAATGAAATTTTAATTTCTGGATTATTTTTAACTGTGATATAAAATAATCGTTCCAAAATGATTCATGTCATTATATATGGGCCATCGAAGTACATGAGTAGACTTGATCCTGAAACCCCATATTTAACGAAATGACATAAATCATAATGTCCATAGTCGAAGGTTGTTGAAATTGGAACACCAACAACCACTTGAGACTAGAGTGTGTTGAGACTTATGACCAAGTTTCTAGGGGTCATAGATGCGCGACATCAAAGTCGACACATAGGTATATGTAGGGGAGCATATGACCGGACATGGCCCGCTGATGAGAACTCTACAAGATATTAATATTTGTGTCATAAGAGGTTCTCATATACGACTATAGAGTATAGTCCTTAGACCTGAGTTCGCATGCATGTGGCTGCACATGGATTGATGCACTTTGATCATTGTCTAACGCTGTTTCGTAACTGGGAGCTATAAGGACCTTGGTTGGGTGTATTATAAAGTGTGTAGTTCATAGTGATGGAACAAGATGGGATTTGTCCCTGCCGTTTAACGGAGGTAATATCTCTAGGCCAATCGGAGACTTGACAGCTGGTAAGAGAGTGGCCACTCCCAAACGGACTTGCCCAAGTCGTTTGCATTGTCAGTATCAAATCTGGTCCGATGAACATGGTCTGGCTATATAAGGATGACACGTATCTTGCCTTATGCCAGATCGAGATATTGAGACAAAAGGATTAGGGAATGTAGGATTCCAGTACAAGTGGGAGATTGTTGGGAATGTCCTGAAATCTACCGTACTTTCTCTAGAAAGTATGATAAGTGTCGAGATCAGACATAAGTCATAAATACTGGGTGATCATGATGACTTGCTAGAGTCCGCTCTTGATCTATAAGTTTAGGACTTATTACCAGTATTGTATGATCCCTAAGGGTCACACACCATAGCTAACGGGAAAGTTAACAAGGAATTAATACGGTAAGATGCAAGGCATTTACTGTATTTGTACAGAGAATTGGGCCAGACAAAATACAGGCTTTTGTCTGATTTGTGTCTTGGGCCCAAAATCCTAATAGGCCATTAGTTTAATAACTTGGGCCCATATAAGGAAGAGGAATGGCGCCTAGGGCTTATTAAACAACCCCATCTGCGATTTCAGCTGAGCCGTCTTCCTCTCTCTCTGTTCATTCCATCTTGGTCTAGCAGCCTGATCCAGTAGCTTGTAAGAGTGTGGATACCTAGGAGGAGCCGGTTTCTATCAGCTCTTGCAGATCTCTTCATTCCTTTGATCAATCCGCTGCAATCACAAGGTAATGAATCTGATCTGTTTATGATTCAACTGCAAATCACCTAGATCCTAATTTATTATGTGCTAGGATGTAACCTGACAATTACACCATGAACACACATAATCCTACAATATAAAGCTCTGACGTGCCTAAAAGCGCAAGTGCTGGCTGATTTCATAATCGAGCTCCCTCCGACCATCGAACTCGACCCGACCTCCGCCAAGAAATGGAAACTCTACGTCGATGGAGCTTCATCGAGGCAAGGATCCGGAGTCGGAATAAAACTGGTCTCCCCTACAGGCAAAGTATTAGAACAGTCGTTCAGACTGGGCTTCGCCGCATCAAATAACGAAGAAGAATATGAAGCGTTAATAGTCGGGCTCAGGCTAGCAATAGCGATAGGAGCCCGAGAAGTAGACACCTTTAGCGATTCCCAATTGGTCACGAGCCAATATCATGGTGACTACGAGGCTAAAGACGAACGCATGGAAGCATACCTACATGTAGTCCATACGCTCGCCAAACAAATTGAATTCTTTGATCTAACACGGATCCCGTGGGGAGAAAATACCGCAGCCGATGCCCTGGCCGCTTTAGCGTCGACATCAGATCCTAACCTCAAAAGGATCATACCAGTCGAGGGAATCGAGAAACCAAGCATCGACATAGCCCTAAAAGCTCTATATTTGAAAGAGGACGAGCCTACCAAAAGGGACGATGTCGAGCACAGAAAAGGTCCCAAGGACACCAGTCGTGACATCATCGAGATTGATGATGATCTCGATCCAAGAAACGCCGTGTACATCGCGAATGTCCCCGATGGACCAATCCAAGCCGCATCCGCTAGTCAAGGACCCAAGCCTAACAATGACGAAGATTGGAGAACTCCGATCATTCGATACATCACAAATGGCGAAGTTCCCGGCGACAAATGGGAGGCATGGAAACTCAAAATACAAAGTGAAAGGTATTGCATCACGCAAGGAGAGCTCTTCAAAAGGAGTCTCTCCGGACCTTACCTCAAATGCCTCGATAAAAAAACAAGCCCTAGCCGTGATCACACAGGCCCACGACGGGTCCTGCGGAAGCCATTACGGAGGACGAGCCCTGGCAGTACAAATCAAAAGGCAAGGCTACTTCTGGCCGACAATGGTAACCGAATGCGAGTCCTTCTCCAACAAATGCGACAAGTGCCAAAAGCACGCCCCGATTATCCACCAAGCATCGGAGAAACTCTCCTCTATCTCATCGCCATACCCATTCATGCGATGGGGAATGGACGTCGTGGGACCCCTAGTCGCATCCGGCAAAAAGAAAGCCACACACTTATTGGTAATGACGGACTACTTCACAAAATGGATTGAAGCAGAATCATACCAAAAGATCAAAGACGTTCACATTAAAGAGTTCGTCTGGCGAAACATCGTGTGCCGACATGGGCTACCGTATGAGATTGTCACCGATAATGGATCACAATTCATATCAAACGCGTTCAAAGAGTTTTGCAGAACCTGGAACATAAAGCTGACTTACTCAACGCCCCGTTATCCCCAAGGGAACGGACTGGCAGAAGCAGCTAATAAAGCAATCATGAACAGCCTTAAGAAAAGAATCAACGAGTGCAAAACGAGCTGGAGTGACGAGCTCCCAGCCGTACTTTGGACCCACCGGACTACTCCTCGCAAATCCACCGGCGAAACTCCCTTTTCGCTGGCTTATGGAATCGAGGCGGTAGTACCAGCCGAAATCCTCGTGTCAAGCATCCGTAAAGAGGAATGCCCACGACAGGAGGAACTTAACAACAAGATGATAAAGTACGAGCTCGATCTCGTCGACGAAAGGAGGAACCTCGCACTAGCTCGAATCCAGAACTACCAACAAGCCACAGCTCGCTACTAGGATTCCAAGATCAAAACTCGAAGGTTTCAAGTAGGAGAGCTCGTCTTACGGAAAGTGTTCGACCATAAAAAGGAAGAACACGCTGGAAAGTTAGGAGCAAAGTGGGAAGGTCCTTACCAGGTCACAGACGTTGTGAAGGACGGGGTCTACCGACTCAAGTCGGTGGAAACCCAGAAGCCTAAACTACGACCTTGGAACATCATCAACCTCAAAAAGTACTTTCACTAAAAGTACGTCAACATAATCGAACTACGAAATCTTGATCCCCTTAAAAGGGTACGTAGGCAGCTCGACTCCGAGCGCAGCCACCCCCCAAACACAAAGCTCTTACCGAGCGCAACAACTTCTAACGAAGTCCTACTAGATTATCTTTGTGAAATCAAAATAAGTCTCTCAATCAAGGTCTCTTTCTGTCGTAAAAGTTAGAATCATTGCGAAATGCTTTGCCATTTACAAAGTGATATGAAATTATCTCTCCCGTCACAAAGTGATATGAAATTATCTCTTCAAAAGCTAAAGTGATATGAAATTATCTCTTCAAAAGCTAAAGTGATATGAAATTATCTCTTCAAAATTAAGCGGTCCGAAACGACCTCACGCGAACCTAAAATTCCTCCAACCTTATACCGCTTAGAAGAATTAAGGGGATACCCTCTCCCTCTAAGCGAAAATGGTAAAGTCAAGGAAACCGACCAAACGGAAAGATCTCCACGCACGTTCAAAATGGATCTTTGTAAGCATACTTCGATTTATCATATACTCAAAAATTCCCATTAAACATCAAGTTCGTGCCGGACACTACGAAAAAGCTCGAACTCGAGTACGAACGACTTCGTGCTAAGATGCTAAAACAATAAAGTCTATGCTAAGGCATGAAAGACTCCAAAAGAAATTCATTGAAAAGAGGACACGATGTCCTCGAGTTCGAATAAAAAAACCCACTAAGGGCAGCACTAAAATAAATTGAAGCCCCCTTGGGCAAGCAAGGTCCAAAAAAGAAATTAAAAGCCCCTTCGGGCAACGACAGAACAATCAAAATTGCCGCGATCGCGAGGAATCTTCGTCTCCATCCTTCGCCTGATCACCGGTAGATGCAACCCTGGTCGGGAGATTCAATCCGTACTGATCAGGACGGGAAGCAGCCGGCGGCGGAGCATGCGCCATAATAACCGAGTCGCTCGACACGGTTGGCAAGTTTAACTTGCCAACACTGAAATCAGACACCGCTGCGGCATTCATCTCTTCCATGGCCGCCCTCTTTTGGTCAGCCAACCTCAACACTTCCCGAGTCAGGTCAAGCTCACCGGAAGCAAACTCCGCGATGAGTTAGATATTGGCTAGGGTTTCTTGGAGGCGAATCTCAGCGTTGTTTTCGAGCTTTCGCCTTTCGCTTTTCTCCTTGATCTTTTTAAGGATTTCCAAGTACTCCCCGCTCATCTTCTTCCTCGCCTCGTGAGCCGCGACCTTCACATCGAAGTCCCTCCCCACGAGGACCCTCTCCAGGTCGGCTCGATCTTGAGCGGATCGCGTAGTTGCAACCCGACTCGCTTTTTTGGCGGCCAGTGTCCGACCTTCAACCGCCCGAAGCTTCTGAGAAAGATCTTCCTCACGATTCTCGAGAACCAATAACCGAGCTTCTATTCCCTCGTACCTAGCCAATTTCCTTTCAAGCTCCCCCTCTCGAGCCAAGGAATCCTGCAGCTCCGCGGTCAAAATGCGGACCGATCTCCTGGCGGCTTCGAGCTCGCCTACTTGCAATCTCCCGCGAAGCTCGCGCTCGGACTGGGCCACGAGTTCGTTCGTAGCCTCCAGGAACTACATAAGCACACGAATGTTAAAGTCTCTCGTACAAAAAAAGGGAGAGACGAAAGCGAAGAGTTATAATCGTTACCTTCCCGGTGGCTGTCGCCATCCCGGTGTACAAATCACCAAGGACCATGTCCCCGACGGCCGGAAGCCGAACACCCGTAGGTCCAAAGCGCCTTAATAAATGGGCCGCGCCTCCGGGCGCCCCAACATCCTCGCTCGAACTACTCAAGCTCACCTCCGTGTCGATCCTCTGACGCTTCGGTGCGGGGGAAAGGTTTCGACCTCCACTCTGGTCATTCGGCCTCCTCGAATCATTCAGGCAAGGGCCGCGCAAAGCCGGCTCCCTAAACGAAACCGGGTCCGCTCTCCCGGCAACCGGAGAGGAAGGAACTTCCCTAGTCTCTGTGGCCGCATCGTAAGCCTAGGAGCTCGGAAGAATAGCTGGGGGAGGGAGAGGAGAATCACACATGGCAAAAAAGATTGCGTCGCTTAGACTCACGTCCCTCACCCCCTTCGCCAAATCCATAGGGTCTTTCCCGTTTAGGAGACTCCTCGATCTCCGAGATAACTTCTCATGAGGCGGAGTGCTAGCGTCCGAACCCTCACCCAAAGAAGGACGACCTGTAGAATTATCAAAAAAAAAAGAGAAGGGTTTAGGCCTTTCCAAATAACGACGAACAAAACATCACGAACAGACGACTCACTTTCTCTTGTCCGCTCGATTATACGAAGCGGAGGTCGGACAGCTCGAACCGGAGAAGCCCGAGGAGGCGCAGGAGGAAGCGGTAAGTCCCGAGAAATCCGAGATCGGTCCTGCGGAACCCCTCCCAGGTCGATCCTCAGAGCAGCCTGCACGCGCTCCACTGTGAAACTGTCCCAGTTGACGGTACCTCTCCTCAGTCGGGTTATTAGGGCCTCCGTAACAGGGTCGAGGTCAAGCGATTCGGGAAACTCTATGTTACAGACCGAAACCGATCAGGAATCGGACCGACAACAACAAAAAAAAGAGGGGAGAGGATCGAGTAGTAAACCAAGAGTCTTACCAACATCGGAAGCCCACCGTGAAGGAACGACCGAGCATCGAAATCTCCGACCGAGTGATGGTTTATCCTAAAGAAAAAATACCGGTCCTTCCATCCATCCCCCGATGGGAGACCGTCAAGGATCCTCCCGAACCAAGAGGAAAGACGATACGTCCCCGGAAAGCAGGAATCTTGCTTCACAGAGCAAACCCGCATTAGCTCCTCGGGACCAAACTCAATCCCCTCCTCCGCGGCCCTGACTCCAAGTCCGATAACGTATCGAACGAAATTTGGCGTCATCTGATAAAACGCCAACTGGAGCTGGGCCAGCACTAAGAAAACAAGGCGGGAATGGGGAAGAAGAGCCCACATTTTTCGAAATAAGTGTAGGAGGCGCAGAAGTAGCCTTCTACGACCGTTTCAGGGGACACCGCCGGAGAAGGAATGACGATTTCAACTTCCGGCGGAATCCGGCAAAGCACCCTCAACTGCTGAATGTGGTTTACGGTTAACGAAGACGGCGGGTGCGGACCGAATGATCCCGCCGCCGCACTCGTACTCGCTCCCGTCGGGTCTCTCAAGGCCATGAGGAAAGATGTATCGGAGTAAAGAAAACAGAAAATCTCCGGAAAGAACTTTTCTGACGACAGAGGAAATATGGAGGAAAACTTTAAGCAAGGAAGAAGCAGAATAAAAGCGAGAAGGCAAAAGGCTGCCTTCGACGATATGTATAATTATCTATAGCGGGAATCGCGCAAGGTACCATCCGTACAACTCCCAAACTCGTATTAATTTCTGAGAAAATCGAGATAGCTTGGACTCCTCGCTTTCCTTTTACTCTAACCGTTGATTTGAGATCAACGGTTGCGAATGCGCAGTAATTAGGTCACATCAGCAAAAGAACGAGCCTGATAAGACTCTTCGCGACCCTCGAATCTTAGCCGTTAAAAATCGACCAGATCCACGATAGGAGATGAAATTCTCAAACAAATACACGCCACGACTGCTAACGCGCTAAAAAGCAGTTCAGCTCGTCCCACGCGCCTACCCTTGACCGTTAGATCAAAACAAGATCTACGGATAGGGCGAAAGTAATCATTAGGTTTTTGCCACCCGAGACACGCGCGCGTCTTCCCAAGAAACGTCCACCGCCCATTAACCTCGACTTGTCAAAATTAATGGGCTGGGGGGGCTATTGTTGGTACTGGATTTCCCTCTAGGGAATCCGGCCCATTGACAAATAAAACAAAGGCCCGTAATCACGAGCCCGCTCCAGAATCAAGACGAAGAGAGATCAACTGTCGTCCTTTGTTGGGCCAAAACGAATGACGTCTTGACAAGGTCCAAGCGATGCCGAAGTGAGAGACGATCGAGCTCGAGCTCGGAAAAAGACGACGTGGAGGTAGAGCAAACTCGGTCTTCGTCAGTTCAACTGATCCACGCAAATCTCAAAGGTCGTTATGAAGGCGAGGCCGAAATATCGGAACAGGAGGATCAAAGTCGAGACTATTTAAAGAAGAAGTGGCGATTCATTCAAGACATTCCAACCCTAGCTAAGAACACTTCGACTAGATAGCTCGATCATAAATCCTTGTACTCTCTTTTAGACTGTGTTTGTTCTATCTCGACGATCAATCTCAATAAAGTCTTTGATTCATAGGAAACTATACCATTTTTATACCTAAAAGTCCAAATCCACGAATACAAATTCTTAGTGTGAATCCCGGATCTCACAACTGCCATTGAGCAATGTTTGGTAGCTTCAAAGGTTTCGAGAAAGTGTAGTGTCTCATGTATGATGAAAACATTATTCGTTATTGCTCTTCCCGGGACGAACGCCGATTGGTGAGGTGAGATTAGCTTGCTTAGATGCGGTTGCAGCCTGTGGGTAAGATTTTTTCTATGATTTATATCTCATATTGCAAATGGTATCGGCATGTAGTCCTCGGGCCCATTTTGAGAGGTTCCTTTTGGAATGAGGCATATGTGAGTATCATTGAGGTGATGCTCCATCTTCCCAGTACTGAAATTGTTTTGAATTTCTTTGCAGATATCTTCACTTAAAATGCTCCAAAATGCTTGGTAAAATCTGGCTGAAAAGCCATCAGGCTCGGGAGCCTTATCCGGGTGGATGTCAAAGACCACTTTTCAAATCTTCTCTCTGTCAGGTATGGCACAGAGACTTGCACTCATCTCACTCGTTACTTTTTCTGCAACGCTTCTGATACCGGACTGAAATCAGTGTTATCGTTAGAGGTAAAGATATCCTAATAATATATATTGAAGACTCGGCCAATTTTGTCTTCCTCATACGAAATAAAGCCGCCAGTATCTTCGATGACTGTGATTCGGTTCATTTCTCGCTTTGTTTCTGTGACAGAATGCAAAATCTAGAGTTCATGTCGCCACTCTGTAACCAATGAATTCTACTTCTTTGCCGCCAGAAGTTTTCCTCTTTAAGCTGTGTCAAATTTCCTCGTAATATCTCTAATCCTGATATGATCTTGGGGCGAGGTAGACAAAGATTCATCTAAGTCTGATTGGGGCTAAAGAATTAATTTAGCACCATTCTCTTTCTTTTCCTCGGACCATCTTATCAATTCTCTTCGACAACGGTTTATTTTTGTTATCACCATTTCTTTCCACCTTTTGCCAAGCGCTTTCGATTATTTTCCTTTCTTCATCATCTTGACACAAAGATGTATCATGTCGGAAAGGCCGCTTCCTCTTTAGTTTGGCATAATTCAAATAGGTAAGGACATGTATGTGGTCGGAGCCTTCATAACGGAGGTATTCACATCGACTTGAGGGGAAAGCATCTATCCATTCGCAGTTAGAGAGTACTCTATCAAGACACTCTTGGATAAAGTGATATTGTCCAATACCTCTCCAAGATATAGCATTTCCGGAATGTTTGACATCCCATAGTCCATTGGTAGAAACAAAGCTGCGAAATTATATGAAGGAACCTTCACCACGGGCATGACCTCCCACCTTCCCAGTATTGTTTAGTATATCATTAAAATCTCCTTCTAGCATCCATGCCTCTTATCTGTTTTCTCCCAAGGCTGTTAGCTCATCCCAAAAAGGAATTATGTATTCTATGGTAGAAACAAAGCTGCAAAATTATATGAAGGAACCTTCACCACGGGCATGACCTCCTACCTTCTCGGTATTGTTTAGTATATCATTAAAATATCCTGTTAGCATCCATGCCTCTTATTTGTTTGCTCCCAAGGCTGTTAGCTCATCCGAAAAAGGAATTATGTGTGTTTATGGTAGGAGGACCATAAACACCTGTAAAGAAAAATTTGTTGCCTCGGTAGTAGATGAACGAGTCTATAAACTTTTGAGATGAACTTAAGACAGTCAAATATACATCTGATTTTCAAAGAAGAGCAAGGCCCCCACTCAAGCCGATGGGGATAACTACATAATGATTTTGAAATCCCAATTCATGGTCAGTTTTGATAACAAAAGCATCTTGATTCTTCGTTTCCAATAATAACAAGACATTTGGGTTCAAAGACTTCTTCAATTCCCGAAGTTGTGGAACTGTCAACTCTCCTCCTAGACCTTGACAGTTCCAAGAGACTATAGGCAAGGAATCCGGCTTGGTGGATTTTGAAAATCCACTATCTCTTCACGGTTGCCGGAACGAGTTTTATTGACGGGAACCATTCTTATTACAAGGTACATTTTCTGTAAAGTCATGCGATCAGAGATGAGATTTTTCCTGGTTTATGTAGTGGCTTGTGTCGAGAGTTTCTTGTTGGTACTAGCCCCTTGGAGCGGGATCTTGTTCACTCTTGACTTAACCGAGGCTCTTGTGACTTTCCTTTTTCCTGCTGCTTTGGAGATAGTAGCTGAATCCTTTGTCACTTTTTTGGTGACCCACTTTCGGTTTTGTTATGCATTTGTAACAAGTCGTAGAACCGCAGTGACTCTATCTTTTGATACCGGAGAATTGGTCGCAGCTTCATGCTAGGATTTTTGACTTCATATTGATTTTCTTCCTGAACCCTCTCCTCTGAGCATCACCGTTCGATTTTCAACCTCGTAATGGGCTTCCACATCTTGTAACAGAGCAAAAATGTAGATGGAAAGTCATATGGGTCAAGTCATCTGATGTGAAGCGGATGGATCCACAATTCTTTCAAAAGCAAGACGTCTGTCTTTTGCGGAGTTGTTGACCTCTCCACTTCCTCTACTATGCCGTAGAAACATTGCTTCTCATGGAGGGTTAGGGGGGGAGTAAGAACTCTGTTTTTTTTTTTTTTTTGCAGAGAGGAAGTATCTCAGAGCTGAGGCGCCGTCGTAACTCGGTTATAAATTCGTGAAGGATTTCCCATGTGGAAGTCCGAGTGTCCAGCCAATTTTGAGCAATACCTCATTCAGAAAGTAAACAAACTAGAAGACGTCCAGCTTAACTACATGTCTGAAACATGGCTAAATACGTCACACTAGCCACAAAAAAGCTTATGGGTAACGGTGAAGTAGTGAAAGGCGTAGCTGAGGAGTTTAAAAGTTCGTTACCACCAACGAGATGGAAAGTTAGACTAACAGATGAAGCCACCGGTTCACTACTTAATACTACTCATCCAGAGATAAACAAGCCAGAAGAAGCCCAATTTAACTACAAATATGAAAACAGAGCTAAATACAACACACTAGCCATACCAAAGCTTATGGGTAACGATGGAGCAGTGGAAAACGTAGCTAAAGAGCTTAAAAGTTGAACTAGGGACAATGTATGGCGGTAATGGCGAAAACCAGAGGAAGAGAGAACGTAGCAGAGCTTCCCCATTAAGCACCTTATGTGAGTTCCGAGAGTAGAGAGCATACTGGTTGACGACGGCAAACCCTTCGATGATTGTCGGGGTGGAACCACGACGAATTCACAACCGGGGATAGTTTTGGTGAAATCAATTTTCTTCTTTCGGTTAAAACAAGGTAGATGAGTTTAAAACTTAACCAAAACCAGGCAGCTGATGACCAAAAGAAGGTGAATTTTTTTTTGTTAAATCTGCCTTAAAAACTGTAATGTTTGAGAGAGTTTTTTGAAATTGTAGTCTAAAATGGGTAGAGGCTGAGTTGATTAATAAATATTATAGGCCCTTGAGAGGCCCAACCTCCAGTGGTAGTTTCGTAAATGTCGGACCCCGTCGTTCTTAAAATCTTGAGCAAATTCCCTTTTTATGATTTAATTCCCTTTTTGTTATCAAACCAAGCTAACGTCGCTCGTTCTTCGATCTCTGAGTTACAGATTTAAGCGATAATACGAGATCCGAAAGGCAGTCTTTCTTCCGCTTAATCTGTAAATATGGTGAGTAGTTAAAATCTTTCCTTTACCTTTTGTTCTCTTCAGATCTCGAGTGAATCTGTCAACGGTTCGATCTCGATTTCCTGTATTTCATCTGTGATTTAAGCGTAATTTGAGTGAGATCGTGTTCTCCGATCGCATGTTTGGCTTCGATTTGTATAATCTGATTTGGTCTTGTGTTATTGCCGATGGCATGAAATCGTGTGTAGTCTCTCTACATTTGGTTTGTTGAATTGAATAAGGATCATAGCCGTTTCATTTTGAAAAGATCTGGAATTTTTTTTTCTTTTGGGGGGGGCTTGGGTTCATACGAGGTGCAGAAGTTGCTTGCGATTTGTATTTGGTTTTAGGCTTTTAGCTGTTTTGTATATATATGTTTGGTTGAAGTTCCAGTGTTGATTCTGGTGGAGGGATTTTCGTAAATTTATAGTTCAGATGTGTTTTAAATTTACGAAAATGGAGTAAAAAGAATGTGTTTTTAGTTTACCAGCTTATTTGTAGTGGAGTACTGACTACTGCTTTCTGTCTTTTTGTTGAAACAGCCTCTCAGACTCGAGATCAAGGTATTGTTTTACTATATCTTTGTTGTATTTTGGGATTTCTTTTAGATCATTCACTCTGGTTTTCTGCTGTGTTAATAATTCGAGTTGTGTTGTTTTTGGATCAGAAAAAATTAGCTCAAAGGTCTGAGAGAGTAAAGTCTGTGGATCTGCATCCTACAGAACCATGGTAATTTCAAGCTTTTGATTGTGGTCTCATGAAATTTTCGACCACTTGGTATAGTTTTTTTTACCTTTGTTTCATGACTGAACCTGATATCACATTATCTTGCAGGATTCTAGCAAGTTTGTACTCTGGAACCTTGTGTATTTGGAATTACCAGACACAGGTGGGTGAATAATTTAATTTTCTTTATCTGTTTTCTTATGGACATATTTTTATTGTACAATTTATGTAGTGAAATGACCAAAAAGATTCTTTTCTTTCTGTATTCTATGAGATTTCGCAGTGTTTTCCTAGAATTTGGCTGTTGTTATGATTCATGGAACTTCTTCTAATCTGAATCTTGCTTGATAATCCTCAGGTGATGGCAAAATCTTTCGAGGTGACCGAATTACCAGGTATACATCTTTCTTTCTTTTGCTTCTTTAGTAATAATGTTTTAGTTGTATGTACTATGTAGTCTTGTCTAGTTTGTTACTAATGCTGATTTCTTGTATTATGACTGCAGTTCGGTCAGCTAAGTTTATAGCCCGAAAGCAATGGGTTGTGGCAGGAGCTGATGATATGTATATCCGTGTATACAATTACAATACCATGGATAAGGTTAAAGTGTTTGAGGCTCATTCAGACTACATTAGATGTGTGTCTGTTCATCCAACCCTTCCATATGTGCTGTCATCTTCTGATGATATGCTCATAAAGCTTTGGGACTGGGAAAAGGGTTGGGCATGCACTCAGATATTCGAGGGACACTCGCACTATGTGATGCAAGTCACATTTAATCCAAAAGACACCAATACTTTTGCCAGTGCATCACTTGATCGTACCATAAAGGTGCTGAAATGGTCTATGCTTATAATTCGATTATGGCTTAGTCCGCATAACGTTATGAAAAGTGGTAGCTCATTCTATGTTTACATGCTTGCTCATCTTCAGATCTGGAATCTTGGTTCTCCAGACCCAAATTTTACACTGGATGCCCATCAGAAAGGAGTAAATTGTGTCGATTATTTCACTGGTGGTGATAAGCCCTATTTAATTACCGGCTCTGATGATCACACTGCTAAGGTCTGCTTCATGTTCACTGCTCTGATAGATGATACATTTTTCTACTGGACATTATGTGCTTTCAGGTTATTTACTAGTTGAATTATGGGAATCAGGTCTGGGACTATCAAACAAAAAGTTGTGTCCAGACCCTGGACGGGCACACACACAATGTTTCTGCCGTATGTTTCCATCCAGAGCTTCCAATTATAATCACAGGTTCTGAAGATGGTACCGTTCGCATTTGGCATTCAACTACGTACAGGTATCATAATATGAACCTTTTGTTCAGTTGGGCTTTGTATACCTTGCCGCCATTACTAATTTCTTATATTGTCCTTCCGCTTGTAGTCCAAATTTTCCTAATGTCTGTTTTTTTCTTGCAGGCTAGAGAACACATTAAATTATGGCCTCGAGAGAGTTTGGGCCATTGGTTACATTAAAAGTTCACGCCGGTAAGTTTTGGGATTTTTGCTCCCTCTTACTAATAACTCGATGCTTGTCAGTACTGTTATCCATGAGTAGATATTATCTCTCTGTTGATAATAAAACAACATTCATTTAATCTTTGTTTCTGGTGTTCAATTTATTGGCACCCTTGTGGTTGGTTTTGTTTTCCCTAACTTTGACGATTTGTAGAGATTGAAGTTCTTAGATATCGCGAAACCATAAACCTTGTTGTTTTCATTTTACAGGGTTGTGATCGGATATGACGAAGGAACCATCATGGTTAAACTTGGACGAGAAATTCCTGTCGCTAGCATGGACAATACTGGAAAAATCATATGGGCTAAGCATAACGAAATTCAAACTGCGAACATCAAAAGTATTGGTGCAGATTATGAGGTATAGGCCGTACTTGTAACTCTAATATTGTGTCATAGGACGACCTATATGTTCATTTGTTTGCCTGATGCTATTATCCTTTTTCTCTACCTTAGGTTACTGATGGAGAGAGGTTGCCCTTGGCTGTTAAAGACCTGGGCACTTGTGATCTTTATCCACAAGTGAGTGTTACTATCCGCACTCGATCCAATGGTTTTGTGATGTTTTGGGGTATTATATAGTTTATTTGGGTAAGAGTTTCTGCATTGCTGGTATGATCGGCACATGCTTCAAAGTTGTGGGTATCGTCAAGCCGTGTCATGTTCAGAATATATATCTGTTCTCGACTCATCTCTGTCTATGTCTCAGAGTTTGAAGCACAATCCAAATGGGAGGTTTGTCGTTGTCTGTGGAGACGGGGAGTATGTAATCTACACGGCTTTGGCTTGGAGAAATAGGTCATTTGGTTCTGGACTGGAATTCGTTTGGTCGTCTGAGGGGGAGTGTGCGGTTAGAGAAAGCTCATCAAAGATCAAAACATTTAGCAAAAATTTCCAGGTTCGTATTCGCCTTCTGTCTGTTCTAAGACGTTTTGTTAGAACATGTTTCTATGGTTATTGTTGTTACTTCTCATGGAGATAGCTATTTTGGATCTGGCTCATTCACAATATATGTTTTCAGGAAAAGAAGAGTATCCGCCCTACTTTCTCAGCTGAGAAGATCTTTGGGGGAACCTTGTTAGCTATCTGCTCAAGTGATTTCATTTGCTTTTATGATTGGGCTGAATGTAGGCTGATTCAACGTATTGACGTCACTGTAAAGGTATCCTGGTTAACTTTGCTCAGTTTGTTTTGAGAAGTTTACTTCAACACATATTTGATATCACCTCCAGATGGAGGTTGTCCTCGTTTGTTTCTGCCTAATTCTTAGTGTTTCCATGTAACTTTTGCAGAATCTTTATTGGGCTGACAGTGGTGATTTAGTAGCAATTGCTAGTGACACGTCATTCTACATCTTGAAATACAACGTGAGGATCCTGTCAATTGGTAAAATTCTCTATCCAATTCTTGGACTGTCCAAGTTCTTACTATGGTGTTCCTGTTTTACAGCGCGATGTAGTTTCCTCACATTTTGATAGTGGAAGATCTACTGAGGAAGAAGGTGTTGAGGATGCATTTGAGGTTCTCCATGAGAATGATGAACGTGTTAGGACAGGTTTATGGGTTGGTGACTGTTTCATTTACAACAACTCTTCCTCGAAGCTCAACTATTGTGTCGGAGGCGAGGTATTGTGCATGTCTCTTGGTTACTTTAGTTTGACTGTTATGAACAAATTTTGATGATAGTTGTTAACATCTTAATACTAGGTAACCACAATGTATCATTTGGACCGCCCAATGTATTTGTTGGGCTATCTTGCAAGTCAAAGTCGGGTATTCCTGGTCGACAAAGAATTCAAGTAAGTGCCAAGATTTGGTGTGTTTATTTCAGATCAATTTAGAAGTTTCTGATGTCTATTCTCCTGTTGTTTTTGGGGATGCAGTGTTATAGGATACACCTTGCTGCTAAGCCTGATTGAGTACAAAACTCTTGTGATGCGAGGTGATTTAGACAAAGCCAGTGAAATCTTACCTACAATTCCTAAAGATCAGCATAACAGGTAATTGCTGTCAATTAGTATCTAAACTTCGATTTGTATATGCGGCTCATTCTTTAGTGCACTTAATTTCTTGTTGCATGATGTCTTTGGTTGTTTAATTATTCCTATACTCATTTTGTTTCGCTAGGAAGGAGTATTATGATTATTTTCTCTTATAAAGATGTCGTGTCTAGATCTGCTCACTCTAATGTTTAACATAGCTGCACACCTACCAATGGTTGTTTCGTAATATTTCTCTGTTTATTTCGGAGAATTTTCTACTTGTCAGTGTTGCTCATTTCTTGGAGTCACGAGGAATGATTGAAGAGGCACTGGAAATTGCGACAGATCCTGACTACAGATTTGAGTTGGCCATACAACTGGGTAGACTTGAAATTGCGCAGGTGTGATAGAACGTGTTGATCAATAAGATGCGTTTTTTACTTCTTTTATATTGGCGATATATTAATGTATTTTTTATTATATGCATGTAGGAAATCGCTGTAGAAGCACAGAGCGAGTCTAAGTGGAAGCAATTAGGAGAGTTAGCCATGTCCTCTGGGAAGGTATATCTTTTCTCTTCACAATATTGTTTTGTAATGATAATAGAAAGACAAAAAAATTTCGAGTAAATGATTTATCAGTTGATTACATTATGATTCTTTCGTTGAAGTGAGAACAGAGAGCAATATGATTTAAAAAAAAAAAACAAAATATGTGTTTCTGGCCTCCTGGTTTCATCTCTGATGTTCGGATAACTCTTTGTGCTTGTATGTCATCATGACAGCTGCAAATGGCAGAGGAATGCATGAAGTATGCGATGGATTTGAGTGGTTTGTTACTGCTTTATTCTTCTCTGGGAGATGCTGAAGGTATGTCAAAACTTGCAACACTTGCTAGAGAACAAGGGAAGAACAATGTCGCTTTTCTTTGCCTATTCATGCTGGGTAAACTGGAAGAGTGTTTGGACTTATTGGTGGAGAGGTAATTCATTAGTAGTATTGACTTTTGAGTTTGGAGAAACAAATTCATGAACCTTTGGTTATCGGTGTGACAATATTTTATTTTTACAGCAACCGGATACCAGAAGCTGCTCTGTTGGCAAGGTCATATCTTCCAAGCAAAGTATCTGAGATAGTAGCTCTTTGGAGGAAAGATCTGAGCAAGGTTTTTTTTTTTAAAAGCTTAGCTAGTGTATTGTGTATTTTTGATCAAGGAAAAGAAAGTGATGGTTTATAGTTGACTTTCACTTGTATACAGATTAATTCAAAAGCAGCAGAATCTTTGGCTGATCCTGAGGAGTACTCGAATCTTTTTGAAGATTGGCAAGTTGCTCTTTCCGTCGAAGCAAGAGCGGCAGAGACAAGGTACTGAGATTGTCCGCATGATTACCAGTGAGATGCTTAGACCTCTCTTAATTCGACTATTCTTCGTTACAGGGGAGTTTATCCAGCTGCAGAAAATTATCCTAGCCATGCTGATAGATCGTCCATGACCCTTGTGGAAGCCTTTAGAAACTTGAAAGTTGAGGAAGAGGAATCATTTGAAAATGGAGTTATCGATCACGAGGTGGCCCTTTTCTTTTCTAATTAAGTGACACTCATTCATATATCCTGCGTGATTTGTTAAGCAAGAAGTGCTCTTATTTTGCTTCTCAGGAGGTAGTAGCAGAAGAAAATGGAGATGGAGAAAAGAATGATGATGAAGAAAAACAAGAAGAAGAAGTTGTTGATGGTGAATCTAGCGATGGAGCTGTGCTAGTTAACGGAAGTGAGGCTGAAGAAGAGTGGGGTACGAATAATGAAGGAAACCCATCAGCCTAATCGCAAGTCTCGTTCAAGGCCAATGTTGAAAATTTGGTCTTCTGGTGATTAATTTTGATTCCCCCAAAGATAATGCATTGCCGCCTTTCCAGCATCTTGTTTGTGTGCGCCAGATTTGAAAGAAATCATTTTCATTTCATAGCAACAACCTTTAGGAAACATAATACACCAAGTTTTTTTTCCGGACCGGTTTTATAACCGAGAGTATCTCTCTGCTTCATCCTTTTTTTTGATAATTCGCAATAATGTGTCGGGTGTTAACGATTCTTCTTTTTTTTTTTTAATTTTTTTTTTTTTTTTAACTTATCGATCTTTCTGATTTCTGTGATTTTTTTGGCAGTGCTTACACCACCACTTCAGTAAAGTTTACAGTTTATGGTAGTGGCCAAAGTTTCAGCAACAACACGGTGACAACTTTCTTCTGAGCCACATGACTCAAAATATTCGAAGCTGGAACCACATTAATTAAAGTATTCTGAATCCACTGTAATAAGAAGTTTTTTTCTTCATATTTTTAGGGAAAGTTTTTGAGGATTTAGAAGTGTTTTTTATGGTCTCGTTTGCACTCGAGGGAGATTTTTATTATTACATGATTTTGTTCTATAAATACTTTAATTTTATTTGTTTTTTTTATAATCTTGCATATATAATGGTTTGTTTTATTTTATTTTTGTCATTGCATATATATAATTTTTCGAAGCTTTTCATTTCTTTTGCCCACAGTTTTTCTTTTTCCATTATATTTTTTTTTCATTTTCTAAGAAGGAAACATTAATTGAACATAAAAACAGACAATAAAATATGTATCTTTAGTGCAAAATAATAATCAGTAAATAATCATAACTTCACATTTCATAACATGAAAATGACGCTCTCTGAATTTGACGATTACAAGGCGATTTCGAGGGCGATTCGTTCACTGGTTTCTGGATTTCAATTTCTCTCTCTTTATGAGAGTTTATCTCCGATTATCAACTGTTCTTGGTTGGTTTTTGTCAGTTTCTTTCCGTCAGTTGCAGATCATGGCGGTTTCTTCAAAGTAACTGTATTTTACAGTTTTTTCGATTTGAAACCGCCATGGCTATTTCCATATTTAAAGATAATCTCCGGTTCCAGTTTTCTCTGTACTCGCAAAATCATGTCTGATAACATGAGAAATCGAATGCAAAATTTATTCCTTGGTATCGATGACGAACCCATCTCTTTACCATCAGAGATCTGTAACGAGGCCGCCTCATCCAATCAATTCACACTGGTGGTTACTCGTCTGAACCCTAAAAAGCAGAATCCGAGAGCCATTGTCAATCAAATGCCTCGCCTATGGGGATTGGAAGACTCCGTCACTGGTTGTATCATTGGTCCATAGAAGGTGCAGTTTTTATTCCCAGATGAACATACGATGAATATAGTCCTCCGTCGAGGACCATGGTCTTTTACAGAATGGATGGTTACTGTGCATCATTGGTCTCCAAACCTCCACCTTAAAATCTTGCACTTAAAGGTGATTCTTCTAGCCCTAAATCATCTTCTAGTCCTGATTCTCTCTTCTTAGAGCTCACAGAGAGTTTCCTAGACATGGTTTATCTTGTTACTGATTTTACTATCTCAAAGTCCTTCTCATTTCTCCTCGCCACACACTTTCTTCGGATATGAGGTTTCTTCATTCCCAATTTCTCGGATATGAAATAGTTACTCTGATTCTAGGGTTTTGACAACCCGTTTCCATTTAGTTTGCTGTGGAAATAATATATTTATTGTTCTTGATAGTTCGTTTTGATGATTTGGGATTATTTAGATTTAACTTGTGCTGCGTTTCCAGCTACATATCAGATATATAGTTTAAGATTTCTTCTTCACCATCGAATCTTTTGTGGTTTGTGTTAGCCATCATAAACTTGAATTTAATCCCTTTATTTTGTTTTTTTTTTGAATCGAAAATTGTTTTGGGTTTGACGTTTTTTCTAAGGTTTTGATTTTTGCTCTTTTTCTTCTTTAAAAATATCGATTCCTTTTGTCCAACTCCACTATATGAATTACATCAAGGACGAACCGTTTATAGATTGAGATTAACATCATATAAGTCTCTTTTTGGGGGTAATAACAACTTAAAAGAAAAATTATTGACTTCAGTCTGACATCGAAACAAGGATTTGTCTGTGGCTGCTGATGTTACTTAACGAGGTTGAAGTTTCCGAAATATTTATCCGCGGCTGCTGATGTAACTAGTTGAGGTTGGATTGCTGCTAGAACATATTTGCGTCCTGTGACAGCCCATCATAATCAGTGTCAGACATTGTTATTCGTAACTGCACCGAATATGATAGGCAATCACATGACGCAAACATGTTCCAGCAATAACCCAATTTCAACTAGTTACATCAACAACCGATAAATGATCAGACAGTGAACGTAAACATGTTTCGGCAATTGATCAACCTCGACCAGTCACATAAGCAGCCATAAAAAAGTCTTGGTTTCAATTGAACAAATGATCAAAGGAAACTGAAATGTGGCATTTGTAAATCCTGTGGGTTCAAGGCCGGACTCAGGTCAATAATTTTTTTTAAGTTGTTGTTTCAACAAAAATGGCAAGGTGACTTTCTTTCTGAACCACATGAATCAAATAAGAAGTTTTTTTCATATTTTTTAGAAATTGTTTTTGAGGATTTAGATGAGAAAAGTGTTCTTTATGGTCTTTTTGCATTTCGAGGGAAATTCTTATTATTACATATGATTTTGTTTTATAAATACTTCAATTTTATATGATTGTTTTTTTATCTAGCCTGTATAATGATTTGTTTTATTTTATTTTTATCGTTGTTGCATATATATATATATATATATATATATATATATATTTCGAAGCCTTAATTTATTTTTGTTCGCCCATCGGTTTTTCCTTTTTCATTGTTTTTTCTTGCAATTTTCCTTTTAGTTATTTCATGTTCTAGAAACACTTGTAAAAAGTTTGAACCTAGGATTGAGTGACTGATTATGAAACATTGATTTAGTTGAAGCATGATAAATAGGGTTGTTTGCAAAAATGCCCCTAAAATTGAAGTCAACCTTGAAAGTACTCATTCCCTTCTCCTTCCCCTCCTTCGCTAATATATCCCCCTAATAATCTGTGTATTCACGATAATACCATCGTCAGACTTCATATGAAGTCTGATATTTTTACCAAAAGACAAAAAGGCCTTCTAAATCTAACTTAATTACGAAACTGTCATCTTCTCTAATTCACCCAACCACCATTAACAACCAATTTTAAGCTCCTAATGCCTCACACAACCAATTTCGAACCATCAAAACACCATATTAGAGCTCACAACCTACTATTCTTCTAATTTCTCTCCAATTTCATCCAAAAAGCTCTTTAATTCACGTTCTACAAAATTTTATAATTTGGATCTCTTGCGATTTTGGTTATTCTTGCATAAAAATTGTTGGGTTTGTTGGGTATTGGTTAACTAAAAGTTTTGAGCATTTGGGAAAAGTAAAAATGAGTTCAAACCCAGATTTATGTGATTTTTCACAAGATTCTCCGATTTTCAGATCTGTTTCGCGATTTCAGACTTCCCATGAAGTCTGGTGAAAAATTATGGTCAACGAGATGGTAGTTTTGCAACTGACTTTCAATTGACAGACTTCCATAGAAGTCTGAGAAATTCCTTTGAAAAAAAAAAAATTATCACACGTCACCAAGAAGTCTAAATAAGAAGAGGGTAGTTT
The DNA here is from genome assembly GCA_030180135.1 of Orychophragmus violaceus. Lineage (NCBI taxonomy): Eukaryota > Viridiplantae > Streptophyta > Magnoliopsida > Brassicales > Brassicaceae > Orychophragmus > Orychophragmus violaceus. The sequence goes on from CM058230.1 coordinate 92,942,744, forward strand.
TGCAATTGATTCAAATTTGATTTTTTAGCCAGACTTCTTATGTAGTCTGGCAAGAAATTGACCGATTTTTGACTTTTTGTCAGACGGGATCCGATGTCTGAAAATAATTGGGGGGGGGGGGGGGGTAGAAACTGCAATTGACCCAAATTTTAAGATGTTGACCAGAATAAGCGAAAAAAATCGGCAGAATTCTAAATCTGTCTGAAAATAAGGAAAAAAATATCAGACGGCTATAGCCATCTGAAATTCCAAAATTTTGCGAGACGGCTATAGACATCTGAAAAATCGAATTTTGGTCAACGCTGGATAAAAACCGAAAATGGGATGTTTTTTATCAGACTTCCCTCGCCGTCTGAAATTCTTTCCAGACAGCAGAAGACGTCTGAAAGCTATCATACTTCTCAGAGAAGTCTGACATTTCAAAATCAATTGCAAAACTACCCCTCTACTTTTTTAAGAAGTCTGACAATTTTCAAACTTCTTGGAAGAAGTCTCACATTTCAAAATCAATTGCAAAACTATCTTTTTTCTCAGACTTCATAAGATGTCTGACAAAAAGTTCAAAAAATTTCAAAGCAGACTGCGTACGCCGTCTGATGGATTTCAGACAGAATCCACTGTCTTACATTTCAAAATCAATTGCAAAAATACCCTCTTTTCAGACTGCCATAGAAGTCTGGTTTCACTACAATCAGACTTCTATAGACGTCTGAAATATTTAAAACTTTTAAAATGCATTTATTATATATTTGTGATTAATTTCGTTGATTTTGATTTTTATAAATGTGTGTTAGTTTTTTATTTTCCTTCTCATGAATTTTACATTCTTATTTATGGTAATTATTTTTAAATCTCTTTTTGAATAATATTGGCAATGTAGCTAATAGCATCATACTTCCAAAGAAGTCTGGCTTTTCCCAAAAGATCTCTAATGTGGTTTATACGTGTTTGTTTATACAGATAATACAAGAAAACTGAGCTAGTGGAACGAATGTCTATGTGTAAACGTCATACTCCATATTATATATGTTGGTTGTTTATTCAATGCTTTGATATAATTGAACTGATTACACCAAATCATATCAAAGTATCAATGAAGAAGTAGATTGAGATTATGATGAGCTACACAACCACATGTAGAGCGTTTACAAGCTGATTATTTTCAATAAGATCGCTAATGTGATGATGAGAGAACGAACTTGACATTTAGACTTGTTAATTTTATAAACTTTTAGCTCATAAGAATCAGACAGCAGTAGAGGTCTGACGACCAATTCATCACCACTTAAGGTTATTTTAGTTTGTCATATGTTGGTGTGTGTAATCTAAGGAGTAATGTTTTCTTCCAAGGTTAAACTAACCCATTTCTTGATATTGTATACTTTCAATGAACAAAATTCCTTGTTGATTTGAGTAGACAAAAGTAAATTTATACAACTTTGTATTTTTCTACAAGCATAGTACATAAGGAGAACTTCCTTTCTTTGATTTGATCATCCAATAATCTAATACAATACAATGTGTTCAACAAGAAGTCTAATAACCAGTAAAAATCTACAAAAATGAGAAAACACCTAATTTAGTATCAAACTTCAGAGTTCAAAAGTAGTCTAATATAAGACTTCATGTTGAATTTTCACTCTCAGACTTCGATTGTAGTCTTGTATTAGACTCTCAAACTTCGTGTTCCTCGTACTACAGTGAAATTTTATGAGCCATTAGCACATAATAAGCCTCAACTCCAGCCTCTTTGGAGAGCCATCTGGATCAACCTTAAACCAAGCACCTGAAAAAGCAAAAACATAGAGCTCTTGCATTAGTTAGCGAACAAGTCTCCAAGAAATGGATAATAGAGGATTGTTTGAGCAAATCAAATTGTATAACCAAAAGTCTATGTCAAAAGTCTCAATTAGTTTAGTTAAAAACCTTTGAAAACACTAAATCAGAACAGATCCATTCACCTATTTCGCAGCTCAAAGAGAATCAACTATGAATCACATACATAAGAACTCATATGAGAGAATAAGCTTGAGAACCTTTTTGGATGAGAAATTTTAGAGAGGTTTTACAAAAGAGAAGGAAAGAGAGATTGTAAAAGAAAGAAGAATGTGAAGATTTTTTTTTTTTCTGGCTGTTATATGTGTGTAAAAGATTAGGTTTAGATAAGAGGAGAGAAATTGGAGGAAAATTTTGCCGCCAAATTTTTAATAACTAAAAATTGTAAAATATCCGGTATTAGACTTCATATGCAGTCTGAGAAAGAACTTCTGAATTGAGCGGGAATTCTGAAATTTTTAGGCAAAAATTTCCCGCCTTTTTGAAAAGTTTTTGTGTGAAATTTTTTTAAAACATTTAAATTTCAGACTTCATACGCAGTCTGAAACAAGACTTCGAGAAGTCTAAATACTCGAACCAGATTTACCTGGAAGTCTGAGAGATTCTCGATTGTAGTATGGTATTAGACTCTCAGACTTCGTGTTCCTCGTAATACAATGAAATTTTATGAGCCATTAGCACATAATAAACCCCAACTCCAGCTTCTTTGGAGAGTCATCTGGATCAACCTTAAATGGATAATAAAGGATTGTTTGAGCAAATCAAATTGTATAACCAAAAGTCTATGTCAAAAGTCTCAATTGGTTCAGTTAAAAAACCTTTGAAAACACTAAATCAGAACAGATCCACTCACCTATTTCGCGGCTCAAAGAGAATCAACTATGAATCGCATACATAAGAACTCATATGAGAGAATAAGCTTGAGAACCTTTTTGGATGAGAAATTTTAGAGAGGTTTTACAAAAGAGAGAGAAAGAGAGGTAGTAAAAAAAGGAAGAATGTGAAGATTTTTTTTTTTCTGGCTGTTTTATGTGTGTAAAAAAATATGTTTATATAAGTGGAGAGAATTGGAGGGAAACTTTGCCGCCAAATTTTTAGTAATTAAAAATTGTAAAATATCCGGTATCAGACTTCATATGCAGTCTGAGAAGTAACTTTTGAATTGAGCGGGAATTCTGAAATTTTCAGGCAGAAATTTCCCGCCTTTTCGAAAAGTTTTCGTGTGAAAATTTTCATTTTTTTTTTAAATTTCAGACTTCATACGCAGTCTGAAATAAGACCTCGAGAAGACTAAGAGAAGTCTGAGAAACCCTAAATCTAATAATTACTACTTAAATACCATCATATTATATAGAAAACTTATAATAAACATGAAACTCGTTTAAAATAGTTACAAACTAACTACTATATGTAAATGTAACAATATAAATGAAAATTCACAAACTCTCAATCTAACCCTACAGATAAAACATGATATTCAACTTCATATGTGAAACATAGATCAAACTACAAGGTGTTTTAAACCAAATATATCTTCAATGCTTAAATTTAATCAAAGTTTATGTTATTTTAATTTATATACATAAAAAATGCTTATGCTTAATTTATGTATTAAAATTTATATCAAATTTTTTTATTTATAATTTTTAAATTTAAATTTTCAACTTAAATACGTCTCAGACTTCTAAGGAAGACTGAGAAACCACAAAATCGACGAAGTCTAAGAGAAGTCTGAGAAACCCTAAATCTAATAATTACTACTTAAATACCATCATATTATATAGAAAACTTATAATAAACATGAAACTCGTTTAAAATAGTCACAAACTAACTACTATATGTAAATGTAACAATATAAATGAAAATTCATAAACTCTCAATCTAACCCTACATATAAAACATGATATTCAAATTCATATGTGAAACATAGATCAAACTACAAGGTGTTTTGAACCAAATATATCTTCAATGCTTAAATTTGATTAAAGTTTATGTTATTTTAATTTATATACATAAAAAATGTTTATACTTAATTTATGTATCAAAATTTATATCAAATTATTTTTTAATAAGTTTTAAATTTAAATTTTCAACTTAAATACGTCTCAGACTTCTAAGGAAGTCTAAGAAACCCTAAACCTAATATTTATCACTATATAAGTGAAAATATTTAAACAAAACAACTAGAGAACATCAAATTCGTTAAATATATGCATATTCTAACACATATATATGTAAGTTATATGTAAATGTTCCATTACAAAGCATGTTTTGAGGTTTAGAACTTACTTTACCTTACATATTGTTTAATTTGACTTAATTTTACCAAGTTTTAATTTATATACTATTAAATTGTCTATATTTAATTTTGTATATAAATATTTTGACAAAATATTTTTTTTTTTATAATTTTGTAATTTAAATTTACTAATTTATTCTGTATCAGACTTTTGTAGAAGTCTGACATAGGCGAATGTTATAATGGTAATTGCGGTTTCTATTTTTTTGTTTGGTCATAAGGGCTCCGCCGTAATTTCCTTAGGGCAAAGGGGCAATTTTGCATTTGATTCAATTTCGAGGGTACACTTTTATTTAAAATCAATTTTGAGGGCATTTTAAGCAATTCCCCCTGATAAATATAAACCAAAAATTCATTTTTTCACTAAGGAAACTATAATCTTTTTAGAAAAAATCCTATATATTCAACATAGTTGAACATTAATAGATTTCTTTGTTTATCCACTAACCGACGAGTTGACCGGCCAACAATCAAACAAGTGAAGGATTATGTGTGTTCATGGTGTAATTGTCAGGTTACATCCTAGCACATAATCATCTAGGATCTAGGTGATTTGCAGATGAATCATAAACCAGATCAGAATCATTACCTTGTTATTAGCGCAGCGGATTGGTAATGAAGAGATCAATGAGAGCAGATGAGAACCGGCTCCTCCTCAGGTATCCACCCTCTTACAAGCTTCTGGATCAGGCTGCTAGACCAAGCTGGAATCTCAGAGAGAACAGAGAGAGGGACGGCCAGACCTAAAGAAATCGCAGAACTCATCTATTATCTGCGTCCCCTCTCCTTTATATAGGCCCAAGGATTAACCTAATGGCCTATTGGGCTTTTGGGCCCAAGGCCCAAATCAGACAAAAGACTGTATTTTGTCTGGCCCAATTCTCTGTACAAATACAGTAAATGCCTTGCATCTTACTGTATTAATTCCTTTTAACTTTCCCGTAAGCTATGGGGTGTGACCCTTAGGGATCATACAATACTGGTAATAAGTCCTAAACTTATAGATCAAGAGCGGGCTCTAGCAAGTCATCATGATCACCCAGTATTTATGACTTATGTCTGATCTCGACACTTATCATACTTTCTAGAGATAGTACAGTAGATTTCAGGACATTCCCAACAATCTCCCACTTGTACTGGAATCCTACATTCCCTAATCCTTTTGTCTCAATATCTCGATCTGGCATAAGGCAAGATACGTGTCATCCTTATATAGCCAGACCATGTTCATCGGACCAGATTTGATACTGACAATGCAAACGACTTGGGCAAGTCCGTTTGGGAGTGGCCACTCTCTTACCAGCTATCAAGTCTCCGATTGGCCTAGAGATATTTCCTCCGTTAAACGGCAGGGACAAATCCCATCTTGTTCCATCACTATGAACTACACACTTTATAATACACCCAACCAAGGTCCTTATAGCTCCCAGTTACGAAACAGCGTTAGACAATGATCAAAGCGCATCACTCCATGTGCAGCCACATGCATGCGAACTCAGGTCTAAGGACTATACTCTATAGTCGTATATGAGAACCTCTTATGACACAAATATTAATATCTTGTAGAGTTCTCATCAGCGGGCCATGTCCGGTCATATTCTCCCCTACATATACCTATGTGTCGACTTTGATGCCGCGCATCTATGACCCCTCGAAACTTGGTCATTAGTCTCAACACACTCTAGTCTCAAGTGGTTGTTGGTGTTCCAATTTCAACAACCTTCGACTATGGACACTATGATTTATGTCATTTCGTTAAATATGGGGTTTCAGGATCAAGTCTACTCATGTACTTCGATGGCCCATATATAATGACATGAATCATTTTGGAACGATTATTTATATCACAGTTAAAATAATCCAGAAATCATAGATTTCATAAACATAAAATATTATGTTTACATGAACCTTTCAAAACAACTAAATAAAGCCCTTTACAAACTCCCACTGAAATTAAGACTACATCTTAATTTCACTTATCCTACAGCTACAGTCCGCGATTCGTGCTTAGGCCTAAGGAGTGGCTTCGTTAATAGATTAGCAACGTTCTCATTCGTTGAAACTTGCTGATCTACTCAACACCTCTGTCATTTATCTCACGGAATAGGTAACACCTACCCTCAATGTGTTTGGATCTCAGATGTGCAGCTAGCCACATCAAGTTCAGTGATGAACTTTTCTATCCAAACAACCTCTTTCGCCGCTACCCAAGCTGCGAAATGTTCAGCTTAAGTCATGGAGTCAGCAACAGTGCCTTGCACCGCCAGACAGACACAAGATATAACCGGACTGTGACCGGAAATCATCTTTGTCTGTTGGAAACTTGCCTTTCATACTCTATCGACTTGTAGCACCTCACTTTCTCCGTAAATCAAGAACTTATCCTAAGTATTTTCCAAATACTTAAGGATATTCATTACGTCTATCCAGTGATTCTTTGCTGGATTTGACTGGTCTTTACTTGTCTTGCTTAACTTTAAAGCAACATCAAAACAAGTACGTGTCATGGCATACATGATAGATCCAATTGCCGACGCATATGGAATCTCATCCATGCATTCAAGCTCAGCAGTTATCGTAGGACACTGTTTCTTGCTTAACGTAATGCCATGTGACATTGGCATAAAACCCTTCTTTGAATGCTGAAAACGAGTAGGACTTTGTCAATATAAGAATCCTGAATTTGTCCTATCAGCTCTTTTGGATCTCTATCTTTAGATCCAAAATCCAAGAACATACGTGGCTTTACCCATGTCAATCATAAAAACAAATCCCAAGCCAGTCCTTTACCGACTGCGGCATTGGAACGTTATTTCCGAGAATCAGTATGTCATCGACATACTCTATGAGAAATGCAACATCGCTCCCACTTATCTATTAGTAAACGCACAGTTCCACTTCGTTCCTGTTCAAGTCAAACCTTGACTACTTCAACAGAACGAAGATTCCAACTCCGATATGTTTGCTTCCATCCATGAATGGATCGATGAAGCTAACTTACACACAGTATAATTTTTCGGAGTCCGGGCTCACTTTCGCTTCTGTGAATTTCACAGGTTCGTCACTTTCAATGATCATCAGATCATGGCAATTAATCACGAGAAATCACTCTCGGATTAGTGACGGATTCATTCAGATCTGCGAACTTCAGGCTCTACAGGTGTAGATTCTACAGAAATCTGTAAATCCATCCGCTGCTCTCCCTTAACAGGTTGAGCAGCCTCCTGTATTTCTCGAATTTCTTCGAGTTATACTTTTACTCCCACTGTTCTTCTTGGAAAGCAACTTTCCTTTTAGAAAACAGAATTCCGAACAACCTAACTTCGTTTTCGGAATGGACGTAAAAAGTAACAAGCCTTGGTTTCCCTAGGACAACCAGCGAAGTAGCTCAACTACAAATACTCAGTAAAGACGAATTTGGATCATTTCCAGTCCACATTTATGTGGTGTCTTTCAACTGATATTGGTGGAACTATTTCAGCGTAAACTTAGATATTTCTAGAGCGTTATTCTTAAAGAATATCATGGAAGATTCGTGTGACTCATCTTTAATCATTTCTAATAAGATCTGATTTTTTCTCACAGAAACACCTCAAGGTTTTCAGGAGAAATGAGCTGTGAAACGACTTCACACTCATTCAGATGATCACACCATCAATGACTTAAGTATTCTCACTCGTGATCTAATCCAGAGTCTCAATACTTCTGTCACTCAGATTCTATACCTCATTCTGGAACTCTTTCGACCATTTCAAAGAATTCCGACTCGTGTCTCATCAAATGAACACAGTCATACTCACTGAAGTAATCAGTAAATATAATGAAGTACAGGAAATTTTCTCTGGCATTACTGCTCATCGGGCCACATACATGAGTATGTTCAAGGTCCAATAAGCCTTTGGGCCTTTCTCTAGCTCGGCTAAGATGGGCCCGTTGTCTTTTGGTCCAGTAAGCAGAATTCAAGTCTCATAAGATATCCAATCAAATGAGCCCAAAAGTCCATAACTATGGGGTTTCTGAATCCGACTTACTCTATGTGACCAAAATATTTACGCCAAGAAAAATCAGGTTTAATTCATCAGATTTAAACCAATTCGGTATTTATGTTACATTTAGGCACTCTTTGGTTTAAGATATAAAACCCATTCCTTGAATAGGGTGCTACAATCAATATTTCATTGAGATCAAAAGAACAAAACTTGTCTTTTATCAAAATGAAAAACATTCAAATTCTTACAAGAAAATGAAAGACAACTCTGCTTAAAGCAGGTACATTATAGCAATTACTTAATACAAAACCAAGCCTCAAAGGCATCTACAAGTGAAAACCCTACGGCTGAGGCAGCATCCATAGCTCCTTCCAGACTCGCAGTTCCACTTGTCCTTCCTTCAACGTTCTACTGTTGCTTAGGCTCTGCATATTATAACAAATATCAGTGCCACAACCAGTATCCAATACCTATAAGGTAGAACTTGAAGTAATAACATGAATACCTGAGGAAGTAGTCTCATACATCAACTTCAACTCCTCATAATCTTCCATGAATTTAATGCAATCTCTCTTCCAATGCCCAGTCTCTTTACAGTAGCAGCACTTACCAACGTAAGATGTATCTGACTCGGGCTCAGAAGACACAAGCTTGCCATGATTCAAAATCTGGACAACTTTGTCTTCACCCTTGTCAGTTTTAGGTTTAGTAAACCTACCCTTCTCCATTATGAGATTATACAGGGTACTCTTCACGTTTGGCTCAACTGTCTTGAGCATATCATGCAGTTCAGTCAGCGTCTTCGTTAAGCCTTTCTTGATATAGTTCCTTTTGAACTTATCATAGCTTGACGGCAGTGACTGCAGAATGATCTCAGTTGCCAATTCTTGGCTAACTGGATAATCCAGTTTCCTCAGGTTATCAATGTAACCCATCATTTTACTGACATGAGGACTCACTGGATGATCATTTGGTAGCTTGCAGCTAGTGAGAGACTTAACCAACTGGTATCTCTCCACTCTTACCTGCTCCTGAAATTTCAATTTCAGGCTGCTGATCATCTCTATCGGCGACTCCATGTTCTCATATTGCTTCAGCAAATCTGAGTCCATGGTAGCCAATATCAGACCACGCACATCTACCGCATCATTATAATGCTTATTCCAAGCATCATATACTGCATGAGAGGCATTGTACCCGATCCTCACGGGGAGAGCTCTCTCAAGGACATAGTCCTTTCTCTCCTGCCTGAGGACTAGCCTCAGGTTCCGCGACCAAGTCAAGAAATTTGATCCGTTCAGTTTGTCCATTTCAAGGACAGACCGGATCGAGAAAGTGTTTTGATTGTTTGTGCTAGTCATAACTGAAATTTAGAGATAAATAGAGTTTTAGTTATTTAGTTCATAAAAGAGTAATCTTAAAAACTTATAAGAAAACTCGCATTGCATTCAAAATTTCTTTGTTTAACCTCATTAGAATGCAATGATTCCGAGACCCATGTTCAGCTAAATCCAAAGTGGGCCACTGGCCGTCACCCGGAATTAGCTTTACTTGGTAAGCATACACACAGCTAGTTATAACCATATAACTCTCGGTTGTGGATTGGGCCCAAGGCCCAATTCACCAGATGTCTCAAGGCCCGGGACTCCCGATGGCCCAGTCAAGGAAACCAATCTCTTACAGCCAAATAATCACTAAAGTCTGGGACTCCCAATGAAATTAGTGACTATATACTACTTTACTTACGCAAAAACAGACACCTCACACTGTAAGCCATATCTGTAATTGAATAAGCGTTAAGTAGATGACAAGATTGGGCAAGACATCCAAGCTTGATATTGTTTTTGAGGATTTTAGGTTTCAATAGACTTCCTCCCAAAAATAGAAGATTACTATTTTGGGAAACTTTCTATTTAGGGAAACCTACTATTTTAGAAACTTTCTAAGTTTAGAAACATACTAAAATAGAAATTTCTAATTTAATATTTTATTAAAGTTTTCGGTTGGGTCACAAATTATAGGCCCAATTCTTGGCCCAAGACCACAGAATTCCAATTGGCCCAATAATTTGACATAACCGAGTCGGTTCATTAATTCTGGTCCAAGACCAAATTAACTACTAAATCCAACTGGTTATTCACTAAACCAGACCAGCTCTAAATTATTTGGTCCAACCAAATCAAACTTAGACCAGCCTTCGGTTTAGGTTAAAATTCAATTTTGAATTTAAATCCGGTTTAACCAGAAATTAAATAATACCAATTGTATTAAATAATTTACAGCAAACCGCGATTTGGGTTAACGGCTTAAACCATACATTAATTAAATAATTAATGATTCATATATTAAATCACGCTAACCAACCTTAACAAATCGAATCTTGAACAATAACAAACTCAATCAAAGCGATCCTTGAGATTATAAGTTTTCAAAGTTTGACTTTTCATAAATCGTAATTGCTATTCAAATAAGACAAAATCATTTAATCAACAAAACGATTTTGTCCTTCACTTATGATCATGCGATTGTTTAAAGTCAACAAGCGAAACCTAACACGTTTCTCAACATTACGAACAATCAAACTTAACAGATCGTTTGATAATTATCGTTTTAAGCAAGCATACACAAAAGTCAACAAGCGATTTATACAAAATCGACTTTCAACATTAACAAACCTCATGATTAACAAAGTCAACATCAGCGATTGTTTTTGATAACGATTGAACCATAATTCAATAATTGAATCAAGCGTTAAGACACTTGCTAAAGACAAACGATTTTGACTTTATTCCACATCGAGTCATGCCATTAAACAATTCAACAATCGATTGGACATTACTTGAAGACAAAAACCGATGCGATTCTTAACAAACATAACAAAGCGATTCTTTATTAATTCAATAAGCGAATCGATTCATACAACAAGCAAATCGTTTGATAATTAATCCAAAAAGCAAAAACCTAACGGCCTAGGCTCTGATACCACTGAAGGATTATGTGTGTTCATGGTGTAATTGTCAGGTTACATCCTAGCACATAATCATCTAGGATCTAGGTGATTTGCAGATGAATCATAAACCAGATCAGAATCATTACCTTGTTATTAGCGCAGCGGATTGGTAATGAAGAGATCAATGAGAGCAGATGAGAACCGGCTCCTCCTCAGGTATCCACCCTCTTACAAGCTTCTGGATCAGGCTGCTAGACCAAGCTGAAATCTCAGAGAGAACAGAGAGAGGGACGGCCAGACCTAAAGAAATCGCAGAACTCATCTATTATCTGCGTCCCCTCTCCTTTATATAGGCCCAAGGATTAACCTAATGGCCTATTGGGCTTTTGGGCCCAAGGCCCAAATCAGACAAAAGACTGTATTTTGTCTGGTCCAATTCTCTGTACAAATACAGTAAATGCCTTGCATCTTACTGTATTAATTCCTTTTAACTTTCCCGTAAGCTATGGGGTGTGACCCTTAGGGATCATACAATACTGGTAATAAGTCCTAAACTTATAGATCAAGAGCGGGCTCTAGCAAGTCATCATGATCACCCAGTATTTATGACTTATGTCTGATCTCGACACTTATCATACTTTCTAGAGATAGTACAGTAGATTTCAGGACATTCCCAACAACAAGAACATGACCGATCGAGCATGCCAAACGAGAAGAGTTCGCTACATACGAAAGCTAGAGATGGTCCGGTTTGATTCAATGGCTCGAACCAAACCATCCTTAACTCCATTTACCTCGTTTCCACTATACAAGGCTTTTCAACCCGTACCGCTTCCACGAGTTGTGTTCAGTTTGGACTAACCGTATATCAGAGAATATTTCCATTTTTAAGTGTTTTAAATCTTTTAAATTTTTTAACTTATTCTTATTAAATCCACATGTTTTCTAAAAGCATTTTACAAGTACCCTGAAAATCAAAAACCGAAGTAAACAAGTGATTAGAAAACAAACTGTAGCCAAGGAAACACGAATCTACTCCGACTGGACTACGCTTCCGCTGAGCTATGCCGAAACCTGAAAAACAGAAAGAGTATAATGAGCAATCTAAGATTATATAGTATTTTGACTCCCAACTAAACATGCTATACGAATCCCACCCAAACCCAAAATAATTAACAATAACAGTCAATAAATAAAATAGCTGATCGCTTGGGTATCCGCTGGAAAATGTTTGCGTCATGTGACTGCCTATCATATTTGGTGCGAGTACAGATAACATTGTCTATCACCGATTACGATGGACAGTCACTGTAACGCCCCTGTTCCGACCTTAGTCAACCGATGACCAACAATCAAATAAGAATATGATCACCGGTTTTCCTTAGTTGGGAGCGGTTACAATTTTTACCGTGTTTGATTAATTCGGCTCGGCTTAACAACTTTCGTCATTAAACTGATCCGAGTTATTCAATTACATGTTTCCCAAACTTTAATTATGGCTTTGCGACCGTAATAAAATTTGGTAGTTATATTAGACCGGATTAATCTAATATAATTAACATGCTTTTATGATTATAAAACAACGCTTATTAAACAAAAGGTGCGGAAATACGGTAGGTCCATGGACATTATTTATTTAATATATTACAACATTACTTGAAATTATCGTTACGAAAGCGACGTCGATACTACACCGGCTGGTCTAACGTCCTGTGATCCGCTATTCTTATGGGTTACCTGAAAAAGATAAAAGAGAGGGTGAGCGATCTATTATCGACCCAGTGAGTTGAGATTCTCCAACTAACAAAGTAACTTCCCGTCTACCCAACCCAACCCCAATCACAAGCAATGAGGGAAAGTTACACAAGCAATAATAAATAGCCGAAGTACGAAAACATGAATTATACTACATGCACGCTATGGTCCCTGGCAATATCGTCATTCCTTTGGAATACTCATCCCGTCACCATATAGGCCCACGGTAATGATTCCCTCGACTCTTACTCACAGACACAAAGTACTACAAGTAAGACGCCGTTCTCCGTCCATCGATACGCGGCGACTCGGGATACCCCTAGATAGCCAGAGCTTCCATGCAGTACGGCCCTAGGACATGACCCCGTATTCTCCAGACCACCACTACAAAAAAAGTCCTCATTCATAGCAGATTAAGATAGCACGGTTTTCATAAGTGTTATAATAGATGATTTTGGGATTTTCGTTACAATATAATAGCATTTAAAAAATGCTAATACGAAATTTTATTGAGCGGGAACGAAATTTGAGGTTGGATCCTAATTTTTGGTATGGAGCGCCAAACCCTTAGAATTATTTTTGGTTTTGGTGAAAATTTATCCAAATTTTTCTTTTATCCTTGGAAACAAAATACAATCCCGAAGAAAAAAAAACAAAAACGATTCACTTTTCTCTTATCTCTCTCTATCTAGATTCTTTCTTCCTCCTTCTCTCATCGAGAAATCCAGATATCATATGCCATTCGTTTAGAAATCCAGGGATTTCATATGCCTTCTTCTCTACTCTCTGATTTTTAGGAACCCAGAAATCTTCCTTTTCGCAGACCCAAACAATGACTCAAAATCTGGATCCGGAGTGTGATAGATCGAAGGAACAGTGGATGCAGCGAGCTTGGGGGTCTCCAAATTGGATTTCAAGCATCTACAGTGGTGACGGAGCCGGCCAGCCAGCGAGAAGAAGCCTGCTGTCAAGGAAGTGAAGGAGAAGAAGAAGCCTGCTTCTGGTGTTTCGAATAAGAAACCCTCTTCTGCTCATCCTACTTACGAAGAGGTACAAAACGATCCCGATTCAATAACTACAAGGTTGGAATCCTGTTACATATTCACTGTGAAAACTGTATTTGTTCATTTTGGCACTTGCGATTACACCCTTACACCATTTTGTGGCTCATCCAGATGAAGCTTATAGGAAAGAAGTCAGGCCGGTCAGGTAGCTTATCATCGTCAATTTTTTGTTGGTGCTAACTTGGTGTTGTGTTGCAGACTTTCAAGCGTACGAACGGTGGGAGGAACAAGCACAATCGTGGTCAGGTTAACCCAATCAGATGCTCCAACTGTGGCGACTGTGGATATCAATGTTTCAAGCATTGAAGTAACTCCACTTGAATCACGGTCCAGAACCAGCTTTAACCTTGGAACTTAAAAAGAAGGTGTGACTCTAAAGACCTTATTGATGGATATGTCTGTTACTAAATCTGTTGATACAAATGTTCTTTGAAATTTCAGGTGGAAACTTGTAGAGATTGATGTTGATCTGTTAAAACTAACTTTTGAGACAAAGCGTGTTATGTCACTTATAAATCCTGCTGATACTTTCATGGTAAGCTTCTCAGTCCTGAGGATTTCTCATTGCATTCTTCAAAACTTGATGACAACTATACAATCTGTTTTGCAATGTTCTGGACCTTAACATAGGAGCACTTGGATTTCTGCTCGTAGTGATGGTTGGATTCACGAAGAAAGCGTAAATGAAGCAGTATAAATAGATAATCGCACCAACCATAGGGTTCGTACTCCGCCGTCGCGTTTTTCCAGACGCAAGGTATTCATCCCTTACTCAATTAAATAATCATGTTCCTATGTGTAGAAGTTGTCACACTCTTGTCTATTCGTTTATGTGACATATAAAGATGGTTCTTCAAAGTAAAGCTAGTTCCTTTTGACTTGTACAAAGTATATACTCTGAATCTTGCAATAACCAAAATTTTCTATAGACGTTAATTACTAATGTTGATTTTTGCTCAATGTTTCTCAGGATTATTGCTAACATCTATTTCAACGGCTGGATCCCAGTTCTTTAAAGGGCATCAATTTGGTGTAAGTTCTTCTCAATTCACACACATTTGCTCTTTTTGTTTTTCTTTTAGACCTTTGATCTCACTTTTCTTTCTCTCTTGCAAACAGAAAAGATGGTAACTCATTCAGTACGGACCTGCACCTCCACCACCACCTGATACACCTCCAACCCGTGGCTTCATCTGTTCAAAACAATTATAAATTTAGTAGATATTCTTGCTGTGTTTGGTGCTGCATTTTTTTCTCTGAGTTTGATTTGATTAACTTGTATATTTGATTAACTTGTATAGGGTCAAGGAGCAGTGGAAAGACAAAGGTCGGGATCAATGCTGATTCTGATCCATAAGTTCATCTCTCATGTTCTACATCACACAATAATTGATAGTTGCTCTAACTTAAGAACTGATTGATCGACATGTTTCCTCCAACTTCACTTGTTGAGAAGGTAACTAAACCTAGATGCTTTTACTAGAAAAATGTAATGTTCTTCACGACAAGATTATGCTTGGGTCTCCACGTGCCATCCTCAGTGATGAAGAAGATGCATCTCGTGTTGGTTTAGGCTCTGCCTACAATGTCTGGTGATGGTGAGTCTGCTCAACATGGAGGTAATTTAGGGACATAAAGCTCTGGTTCACGTTCTAGTCATGTTCGTGTTGCTTTCATAGTTGAAGCTAATATAACATCGTATCTAATGATGGGTAACCTTTCCTATTTGCATTTGATACTCATCGTACATTGCTCCGGTAGTTTTCATTGCGTTTATTGTTTTGTTTTCTTCAGCTACTTCTAGGCTTTGCGATTCTTCGGATCTTTAAAAATTCAGTGGTTTTATGGGTTTTGTATTCGATCCCAGACCAAGAATTTGCTGATTCTTTTTTTTTTGGTCAAAGAATTTGCTGATTCTCATAGTCTATTATAGATTGGGAAGTGTCGTTAGTATGTCAAAATAATGGCTTTGTTTTTGTGTGTGGTTTGATATTCAGCTAGAGACGATGATGGTGAAGGAATGAAGAAGAGTTTGTTTCCGGTTGTTAAGGAGCTTGGATGTATCGCTTGCGCAGCTCTTTCTGCTTACACTCTTACAATGGTTTCTCCTGTAATTGCTGCTAACCAGGTCTGTCATGTTATTAATATCTCTCTTTAGCTATAAACTTGATCTGAATGTGTTTTGTCAGTAATTATGCAATGAAACTAATCCTGAAACCAATTTCAAAGCTTACGAAATACTTTAAAGACTGTTAATGTTTTATTCTCTTTTTGAACAATATTATGGTGAAGTGTATGTATGTATAAGAACTTCATGTCATTGATGTCTGTCTCACTTAATCTATAACCTTCCTTCTCTTAGGTTTAAAATGTATATTGTTATTTGGAATTTTTCTGTTTTCTATTTAGTATTTATGCAATGAACCCAATTCTAAAGCTTACGAATTATAGTAGAACTGAATCATGGTTTTTGTTTCAGAGACTTCCTCCGCTTTCAACAGATCCAAACCGGTGTGAACAAGCATTTGTTGGTAACACGATAGGTCAAGCAAACGGAGTCTATGACAAGCGTACTCAAGATGGAGGCACAGAAGTTGTGGAGGCTAAAGCAGGAAAAGGTTCAGCTACATTGAGTTTTGTAATGTTGTTTAGTTTTTATTTTGTAATATTTTGTGTAATATATTTTTTGTGTTATTAATAAAAGTTCTAAAAGTTCAATTATATTTATTTTTGTATAAATCCAAAATAGAAAAAATTATATTATATATATATAAATTAGCCATAATTACCAATTATTATAAAAAGATATTATGACAAATAAAAAAAGCTATAACAGATATATCTAATAGCAAAGAACAACATCGCTATCATAAGTGTTTTATATTATAGCACGAGCAAAAACGCTATTATATATGGCTGATCTATTATAGCTGGGGCAGACATAGCAATTTCAAAAACGCTATCATAGTGAACAATATTATAGCACAAACAAAAAACGCTATCGTATCTGGCCTACCTATTATAGCTGGGGCAGACATAGCATTTTCAAAAACGCCATCATATACATACCATGGCATTTTTCGTGTGCTAAGAATAGAGATTTTTCTTGTAGTGTACACACCTACCGGCGTCACCCAGTAGGCTAACACTTGCCAATAACACGACCCGAGAGTATGTGAACCGACCGGTACGCTCCCGAGGATCCATAAGGTAGGGAAGTCGATATGCCCACTATAACATCATGTCACTAACACATTAAGAAAACCATTAAACATTCCACAATAATCATTCACACAACATCTCATAAATCAATCATTCATGAACCGATCATCATCTCATTATCACATGGTTTTCCGTATTTTAATCTTTCGTTCGTTACTTGGTTATTAATCAAAAGCATGCTATATAACAACAACAATATCCATACCATCAACATCAACCAATCAAGCAACCATAATATTATTATCACCCAACAATCAACCAAGTATAATAACAATATCACATATTACTATATATTAATCAAACCGACACTAGTCATAGTCATCACAATGGAACATGACTTAGTGTCGGGAACCTGCGTAATAAAATATTATGCATGCAATTAACCCCAACTCACCAATACTTCTTCGCGGTTGACCCCGGTATAGCCTTACTACTCGAATCTCCGGACAGTACTAAAGCCGCTTAAGACGGAAGAGAAGGTCGGTACTTGGGTGAACGTTGAAAATCTCCGCTTAGGAAATATTTCCCCGCTCTTCTGTCACCATCCCAACTCTTCACTATTCTCTCTCTCTCCTCCTCCTACTCTCTCTCCCTTCCGGCTCCTCCTTCTTTTCTCCTTCCTCCGGCTTCTTCTCCTCCTCCTTCTTCTTCTCTCCGCCTCCTTCTTCTTCTTCTTCCTCCCTTCTCCCTCTCTTCTTTACTTCTCTTTGCTTTTAGAGTTTTTGGTGTGAAGAATGAGAGGTGTGGAGGCCTCTTTTTATAGCAAAAGTGGAGTGATCTCCACCCTCCGTTTGTCTCCTCTCTTCTCCCATCTTGTGCCACGCCTTCTCACCAGGTGTTGGCCAGAAACACCTCATTTTAACATTCATCTTACACCTTTAGAGCCCATCGAAGAGCCCCTTAGGTTTGCGCCAATAAATTTTTGTAGATTCATTGTACCAAAACTCACAAGGCCTCTTCTTTTCTCTTGCAGGATTTTCGTGGCCCAAGCCTATTATTGTGCTTGAATTAGGTCCATAATAACTTCATCTATCATCTCTGATCAGACTAAACCAAGCCCAAGCTCCCTTGATTTTATTTTGAAAGTTTAGTCCTTAATTACCTATTAATGACCAAAAATTCATAACTTAATCTAGGAGTCAAATATTTCTGAATCCTTTAACCATAGCTTCTACATATTTTCATGGAGCTGTGGTCAAAATTTCATAATTTTTGGTGGATAGAGGGTTCTCTCGCTTGCCCGAACATTTTATCGGTTTCTCGGAAAAACCGGGTTTTAATGAAAATTCTCAAGAATCTCCAAAAAATGATTCCAATGAATTTATTAGCAAGACATTCATTTTCTTAGTGATAAAAATAACATTTGATTTAATAATAATATTTTTATCAAATTTCCGAGATTGAGGTATCACATCCTTCCCCCCTTATTAGAATCCGTCCTCGAATTCTTTAAAATTAAGAACAACTCCCTTTTACTGAATACTAACGAAGAACTCCGGATATGATTCTCTAAACCTTGATTAATCCTCCCACGTGACGATTACACGATTCTGATTTCCCCAGAAGACTTGAACTTGCGGAATCTCTCGATTCTTGAGTTTACGGATGCGTCTTTCTCCGATGCGAGTGGGTCCTTCGGTGTAGGTAAGGTTCGGCTGAAGATCTTCTATCTTATCTAATTCTACATCCCTTGGGTCACGGATGAATTTCCGTAGCATAGACGCATGGAACACTGGGTGAATCTGAATGTCTGACGGTAAATCCAACAAGCGTGGAGCATTCTAACCAGACCAAATTCTTTTATAGCAAGAGTTTTTAAGGCGCGATATTTCAAAGACACTTTAATTCTAGAAGTGAGTTCAAAACGTAAGAAACCCTTTGGTTGGTCATAAATTTTACATGGTATTAAACTGTTGAAGAAAGGATGTAAATCTTTTATCGGCAATGGCAGATCAACTCGTCTCTATGATGATTACTGGTTATGAGATACACCATTACAAAAACCAGCTGATGTTTCAAACATCACTGATTAGCGTGTTAGTGATCTCATCACTACTTCAGGAATACATAAAGTTTGGAACCACGACCAAGTAGAGGAGCCCTAATGGTGGATATGAGAAAGGCCTTTGACTCTTTGAGGTGGGACTTCATCATCACTGTCCTTCTCGAGGGAAATATGCCTAGCAATTTTGTGAATTGGATCAAGCATTGTATCACCACTACGATCTTCTCGGTTAATGTCAATGGAGATCTATGTGGCTACTTCAAAGGGAGCCAAGGGTTGAGAAAGAGAGATCCCATCTCCCTTTCTCCTTATCTTTTTGTCATTGCTATGGAGATTTTTGCAAGGTTGTTAGATTCAAGCTTCAGGTCTGGTTCAATCGGCCACCATCCTCATGCTACTAATCCGGTAATATCTCACCTTGCATTCACTGATGATTTTATGATTTTCTCTGATGGTAGCATCCCTTCCTTGCTTGATATCACCAGTACTCTTGAAGTGTTTCACAGGATCTTGGGTTTGGAAATGAATCGGGACAAATCAGCTCTCTACTGAGATGGTAAGAATGAAGATGATGCTGCCGGTATTGCTGAATTTAGATTTGTTGAAGGCACCTTTCCTTTCAGATATCTAGGGCTTCCTTTGATGCACCGCAAGTTGCGGAAATCTGAGTACTCTCCGCTCATTGACTGCATTGCTGCTAGATTTGATCAGTGGGCTACTAAAATATTGTCGTTCTCGGGTCGCCTCCAACTTATCTCCTTTGTGATCTACAATACGGTGAATTTCTGGAGCTCTGCATTTATTCTTCCCAAAGCTTGCAATAAACAATTGAAAGCATGTGCAATCACTTTCTTTGGTCTGGAGACATTGCAAAGAAAGGAGGGGTGGAAGTTGCTTGGGAGATAGTCTGTCTTCCCAAAGATGAAGGTGGATTGGGATTAAGAAATTTTGGCATCTGGAACAAGGTTTTGAATCTTCGGCTTACTTGGATTCTCTACACCAAATCTGATTCTCTGTGGGTCTTATGGATGCGAGCTCATTTAAACATAACACGTTCTGGTTAGCAAAACCCGCTGCAAACTCCTCTTGGATTTGGAAATAGATGTTTGCTCTCAGACCTCTTGTGAGAAGATTCTTGAGATGTTCAGTTGGGGATGGTAAACAAGTGAACTTATGGTATGACTACTGGCTTGATATTGGTCCGTTGATTGATTTCATTGGCCCTAATTGACCATCGTTATTAGGCATACATGATGATTGTTCTGTGGCTGACGCGTGCTTATCTAATGGGGCCTGGAGATCACCCTCGGCTCGGACTAGAAATCATTTGCTTGCTAAGTTAAGGATTAAGCTCTTAGACACATCCCCTTTTGCTGGAAATGAATCGGACTGCTTCACTTGGCACACAGACAATTCAAGCACCCCTTCTTTCTCTACGAGTCAAACAAGGGAAAGCCTGAGACCAAGGCAGGATCGACCCAACTCGACAAGAACAGTGTGGTTTAAGGGTCACATTCCAAAGCACTCTTTCACCTTTTGGGTGACTCATCTTAACAGATTACCTCTTCGTTCTTTGATTTCTTGGGGTCTGAACTCTCCTAGCTCCTGTGGCCTCTGTGATAGTAATATTGAAGACAGAGATCACCTTTTCTGTCTCTGCAGCTACAACAGAGCAGTATGGGACCAGCTTCTTCCTCGGCTGGGAATTCAAACAACTACTTTCACAAACTGGTCAAGCCTTTTTGGATGGTTAGCTGCTGTATCTTCTAAACAGAAGGCGACTCTGTGCAACCATGCTACTCAAGCTACGATTTTCTATCTCTGGAAAGAGAGAAATGCCCGCATTCACAATGGTACAATCTCCTCCCCTACTGTTCTTTTCAAAAGAATTGATAGGTGCATCAAGGACTTTATTCTGGCTCGCAACAACAGGAAAGGCTACAATTCTATGCTATCAGTTTGGCTCTCGTATGAGTAATAGTCTCTATCTTTGTAATTCACCCGGTTTAGATTAGGCTTTTTTATTTTTTTGGGCCTCTTGAAACAATATAGCTTTGTCGAGCTGATGTAAAACAAACTGTTCCATTTTTGGTATATAATTAACATATTACCAAAAAAAAAATCATTTTTTTAGTAAAGAAACATTAATTGAATAAATTGATTTCTGATGAAAAACAGAGAATGAAAAATGTACGTTTAGTGTAGAATAATAATAATAATTTCACACATAAGTAAAAGAAATAAAAAAAACCATAAACTTGTATTTGTGTTAAGCTTTTGAGCTTCTCTTCATCTTTGACCACTTCATCTCCGGGGTTAGGTTTTTGGTAAGTCTGACAGAATTATGCAATAATGTGTCGGGTGTTAACGATTCTTCTTCTTCATTTTTTTTAAACTTATCATCGATGTTTCTGATTTCTGTGCTTTTTTTGATGTGCTTACACCACCACTTCAGTAATGTTTACAGTTTATGGGAAATGGCCAAAGTTTCAGCAACAACACGGTGATAACTTTCTTCTGAATCCACTGTAATAAGAAGTTTTTTTTCCTTCATATTTTTAGTGAAAGTTTTTGAGGATTTAGAAGAGACTGTTTTTTTATTATCTCTTTTGCACACATGGTTTTGTTATATAAATATTTCAATTTTATCTGATTGTTTCTTTTTATCTGGCTTATATAATGATTTGTTTTATTTTATTTTTGTCGTTGTTGCATAAATATAATTTTTTCGAAGCCTTAATCGTTTTAGTTTGCCCATCAATTTTCTATTTCCATTGTTTTTTTCCGTTATATTTTTCTTTTGATAAAAATTCATTTTAGTACGGAAACATTAATTGAACATAAATTTGATTTCTACTGAAAAACAGAGAATAAAATTTGTACCATTAGTGCAAAATAATAATAATAATTTCACAAATAAGTCAAAAAGATGAAAAAATCGATAAACTTGTTCTTGTGTTAAGCTCAGGAGTTTTCTTCGTCTCTGACCACTTCGCCTATGGGATTAGGTTTCTGGTAAGTGTGATATGCAATTATGGTACAATTGAATCAGGTTTACCTTCCGGCTTAGTTCTCTATGGATTAGTTACCTTTATCAGGTTTATCCTTAATCTCTTTCTTGACTACTTCTTTAAGGTTAGGATTCAATCTCCTTTGGTGCTCAATAGAAGACATGGATTCATTTTCAAGGTGGATCCTATGAGTACACAAGCTAGGCGACAATCCTTTTATATCATCAAGTGAATATCCTATTGCCTTTCTAAACTTTTTCAATTCAGTGGTCAAAGCAATCAATTCATCATCATTCAGCAACTCATTCACAATGACAGGATAGGTAGAGTTGGGGCCAAGAAATGCATACCGAAGCCCCCGCGGAAGGGGCTTTAACTCAACCTTTGGCGCCTTAAGCTCGCTCCAATCGTCAGCTACAAGCTGCTCCTTGCACAGCTCCACTCCTTTGGCGCCATCGGTACCCATGTCTACAGCAAACACCTCCAGCTCCTCACACACTGAGTTTGATCCTAGCTCAATGAACTCAACCTCTTCTAACAAAGGCTTGTGTGAATCAAGCGCTCTCATGTAAGCCCAGCTCTCCTCTTGAAGATATCCATACTCCCCACACTCCTTTGTCAAGGTGACCTCTAGAGGATCCTCCATGTTCAACTCTTCGAGGAGTTCATCAGCTAGCTCATCCATAGTCTCAATGTAAAATATTTGACCTTGAATGGTTGGCTTCTTCATCACCTTGTTTATGTCAAATTTGAGCACTATGTCTTTCCCAAGGTTGAGGTCTATCTTCCCTTTCCTGACATCTATAATCGCACCAGCTGTGGCAAGGAAAGGTCTCCCAAGGATTAGAGGATCCTTTGGTTCTTCGTCCATCTCCAATACAATAAAATCTGTTGGTACTTCAAATCCTCCCACTTTCACCGGAAGATCTTCTAGGAGACCAATTGGATATCTCACTGATCTATCTGCAAGAACCAAGGATATCCTACATGCCTTGTAGGTAGAGAAACCCAGCCTCTTGGCTACTGAGAAGGGCATCAAACTTGCGCTCGCTCCAAGATCACACAAACAACCCTCAAACCGATATGGACCAATAGCACATGGAAGAGTAAAACTGCCAGGATCTTCAAGTTTCTTTGGGACAATATCCCTTTGGATGATTGCACTACACTCATGAGACAACACAACCATCCCTTGCACTTCCTTGGTTCTTTCCTTGATTGCATCCTTGAGAAACTTGCTATACTGAGGAACTAGCAAGAAGGCATCAATCAAAGGCATGGTCAGCTCAACATTCTTCATCTGCTTGTCAAAAAGAGCTTTGTACTTCTCTAGAAGCTTCTTCTTGAATCTGCCCGGAAAGGGTAGCTTGGGCTCATAGGGTGGTGGCACAAACACACTATCCTTCTTCTTGAGTGTATCATTCACTACTTCTTCAGCTACAGCCTTTCCTTTCCTCTTAGCCATGTCACTATCACTCTCTTTGTTTAGAGCAGAATTTTCAGAATTCTCCTCCCCTTCTTGAACTTCAATGTCCTCATTGAGTGAAGATGTCAGCTTAGGCTTGGGCACTTGACTTTGTTGCAACTCTTTACCACTTCTCAGGGTGATAGCGCTGATATACTCCTTTGGGTTTTGCTCAGATTTTCCGGGTAAAGTACCTTGAGTGCGGGACGTAGAGGCATTCTTGTTTTCCATGTTTGTGACCCTTGATGTCAAACTCTGTAGCTCATTCTTGAGGTCCCGTACTTCCATAGCTCATGAGGCTTGTCCTTGAAGGAGTTGCTGCATCATGCTTTTCAGCTCATTGTCAACTCCCGAGTTAGAAGAAGTTTGTTGTTGTTGTTGACCAAAACCGGGTGGGTATTGTTGCTTGGGAGCATAGCCTTGTTGACCTTGAAACTGAGGCTTGTTTCCAAAACCTTGTTGGTTGTTGTAATTGAAATATGGCTTTTGCTGTTGAGGTTGTTGAAAGACTTGTTGACCTTGTGGCTGAGCTTGTCCTTGGGATGGAGCTTGAGGATAAACTTGGTCTTGAGGATTGGCTACATTGGTGCTGCGGTATGAGAAGTTTGGGTGATTTCTATAGTTTTGGTTGAAGCCCTTGTTGAAACCACCCTGGCCAGCAATTAAGTTAATCTCCTCTTGAGTTAAATCCTCATCATCATCATAAAATTGAGGTTTAGAATCCTCCTGGTGTCCCACAAAGCTGATGTTCTTTTGTCCAATGGAGATCATCTTGTCCAACTTCTCATTCAAAGCCTTTATCTCTTTCTCATACTTCTCATCTGAAGCTGATGATCCTCTATTAGTCCTCTCATAATCCTCATTGTAGTTACCATCACTTTGCGCGAGATTTTCAATCAGCTCCATAGCTGCATCTACTCCCTTGCCTAGGAAGTGTCCATTGCTGCATGAATCAAGCATTGCCCTCATTCTAGGAAGCACTCCGCGGTAGAGGTTGCTGAGTAGCTTTTCCTTGGTAAAACCATGATGTGGGCACTGAGTGGTGAGCTTATTGAACCTCTCCCAAGCTTCAGCGAAGCTCTCATTGTTGCGCTGCACAAACCCGGATAATTCACTGCGAAAACGGGCAGTCCTAGTAGCTGAGAAAAACTTCTTCAGGAAAGCTTTCTTGAGGTCTCCCCAAGTAGTAATGGAACCCGGAGGGATAGTACTTTCCCAATCCTTGGCTCTGTCTGCCAAAGAGAAAACGAACAGGCGCATTTTCAACCCATCATCAGTCACACCATTCAACCTCGTAGTGGCACAAATCTTGTCAAAGGTGTCCAAGTGCTGCAGCGGGTCCTCAGATGCTAACCCATGGAACTGATTGTTCTGCACCATGTTCATCACCATAGCGCGGATCTCAAAATTATTATTGTTCACCGCTGGTGGAATGATTCCTCGCCGGTTAGCATTTGTGTCAGGTGTATCTCCATCACCAATAGCTCTAACCGGCTGTTGTTGCTGCTGTTGTTGCTGCTGCTGTTGCTGCTGCTCATCCTCGTGGTTATCCATAACTGTTGGCTCAACACTTTCAACTGAAACAGCTCGTTCTTGTGCTCGTCGTTCCCTTGCTAGTCTCCTCTCGTGTGCTTTGATGTCGTAAACTCTTGCAACTAAGTTTGTAGTCCCTTTGCTGCGCAAGTTCATACACCTAGCATCAATAAGAAAGAAAGTAGCAAATTAGTAACAATAACTTGAACTAAAAAGGAATAGAAAACGAATTGATATATCCAGAATCCCAAAATGGCAACGGCGCCAAATTGATAACTAGGATTTTGCAATCCTTTGAGGTACCAATTCCTCAAGCTTATCGTAGTAGCTTTGAGGTATCGAACCTATTCTGGGACGGATAACACCAATAAGCAGATACTAATCCTTCAGAGTCAAATCAGACAATTTCGGTTTTTAATTCCTAACAATCCTAATAAAGCAAATCAGATCGAAGCAAACAAAAATAAGTAAACAAACGATTCAATCAATAGGAAGAATAAGGCTCAAGGGTAAAGGTCAACGGATAGGTGACTCGGGATGATCAAGGAATCTTAATTCAAACTTCAAACAAGCTAATCTCTTAGCAAGGAACACACAAAGCAAATCGGTTTAATCTCTTAATACCAATTCTTCATTTAATCTTAACTCAAGAACAAATCATCATTTGTGAATCAAAATCAAACGAGCATTCAAACGAGTTCCAATTAGCAACCAATCACTCTAGACATACATTTTCATGCGCTAGAATATGAAAGTCCTAACAAAGCTAAATACTGGAATTTCATCGAACAGGTTGTGA
The DNA here is from genome assembly GCA_030180135.1 of Orychophragmus violaceus. Classification (NCBI taxonomy): domain Eukaryota; kingdom Viridiplantae; phylum Streptophyta; class Magnoliopsida; order Brassicales; family Brassicaceae; genus Orychophragmus; species Orychophragmus violaceus. The sequence continues at coordinate 92,968,672 of CM058230.1, forward strand.
ACAAGAAATTCTAAACATCCTAATCAATGTGATCAAGATTAACTAGGCATTAAGAGCACTTTGCTAGATGAGATTTTGACAATTAACTACTAGAATTCTATTGATCACCCCAAATCAACCTAATCCTACCCAACCCACAAGCCTATGGAGAACTACTCACTAATCATAGCTAGATCAACAAAACTCATGAAAATAGAGTTGGTCATGGCGAATTAGTGAGAGATTGAAAGGTTTGTTGAAGGAATAACAAGAGAAGTCTAGATTAATCAAAGGAATCCAATGTGTTCTTACAAAAGAGTTTAGAACATCAAAAACTGCTTAAGAAACAAAATAAAATAGGTTTTTGGCTTAATTAGTCTAAAAGGTGCGAGCCGGGTCAACCCGGAACAAACCGGGTGTTGACCCGGATCCAAGTGAAAATCTGGGGTCGATATCGGTCAGGTGGACCGATATGTGGACCGATATTGAGTCTCGGATTATTTCTGGGTTCGAGCGAATCGGTCCACCTGACCGATATGTGAGCCGATATGAACCCTCGAAAATTAATCCGAGAGTCCATATCGGTCGGGTGGACCGATATTGTGGCCGATACTGTTCTCCGAAACTTTGACGAGGGGTTGTATCGGCCCGCCTGGCCGATACTCAGGCCGATATGGTCCTTCGTTGGCTCTTCCTTGGTCTTCTGAGCTCAAGACTCCACTTCCAAGCTCACCAATGCTCCTAGATGCCTCCATTCACCTGCAAAACACAAGAAACACTCCAAATGCAAGCCTAGAATGCCTAATCCTAGTCCTAAACAACTCTAGACTCTAGATGTGACAATGACTCGGCAAAATGGTATGAATGATGGAGAGAAGAAGTCAAAACAAGAACTATATACAAGCCTAAATGCATGAAAATGTATGAATATCAAACATCATATCTCCAACTTAAAATCCTGCATTTAAATGTGATTCTTCTAGCACTAAATAATCTTCTTGTCCTGATTTCTCTCTTCTTAGAGCTCACAAAGAGTTTCCTAGACACGGTTTATCTTGATACTGATTTTACTATCTCAAAGTCCTTCTCATTTTCTCTTCGCCGCACACTTTCTTCGGATATGTGGTTTCACCATTCTCGATTTCTCGAAATGATTTAGTTTCTCGGATCTAGGGTTTTGCATCATGATTTTGTTCAGTTTGCTGCAAAGATAATTTTCTATTCCGTTCTTCATAGTTCGTTTTGAAAATTTTGGCTTCTTTGGAATCAACTTATGCGGCGTTTCCGGCTTCTGATCAGATCTATTATTTCAAAATTCTTTTTCACCGTCGAATCTTTTGTGGTTTACGTAGGGATTACACGCTCGTTATTATTGTATAAGATTTTTGAAGCCATCGTGAACTTTAATTTAACCCCTTTATTTATTTATTTTGTTTTTGAATCGATAATTGTTTTGGGTTTGAAGATTCATCTAAGGTTTTGATTTCTGCTCTTTTTCTTTTTTAAGAATATTGATAACTTTTGTCCAACTCCATTATACGAACTACAAGCACGGAAGGACCGTTTATTTGCGGTTGCTGATCTAACTTGTTGAAGTTGGGTTGCTGCTTAAACATGTTTGCGTCATGTGACTTCCCATCGCCGATTGCAAATGACATTGTCTATCACCGATTATGATGGGCAGTCACAGGATGCACACAAGTTCTAGTAGCAACCCAACCTTAGCCAATTACATTAGCAGCTGTATATAAATTATCAATCAGTGAACGCAAACAAATTTCGAAAACTGATCAACCTCGACTAGTTACATCATCAGCCGTACACAAATATTGGTTTCGAATAAACAGATGATCAAAGGAAATTGAAATGTGGCAATTGTAAATCATGTAGGTTCGAGGCCAGACTGAAGTCAATTTTTTTTCTTTTAAGTTTATGTTTCAGCAACAATGGTGAGGTGACAATTTCTTTCTGAACCACAAGAGTCAAATAATCGAAGCTGTCTGGAACCACATTAATTAAAGTATTATGAATGCATTATAATAAGAAGTTTTTCATAGTTTTTAGAGATTTTTTGGAGGATTTAGATGAGAAAGTGTTCTTTATGGTCTCTTTTGCACTCCAAGGGAGATTCTTATTATTACACATGGTTTTGTTCCATAAATACTTTAATTTTATTTAATTGTTTTTTGTCTAGGCTATGTAATGATTTTGTTTTAGTTTTTTTGTCGTTGCTGCATATATATAATTCTTTTGAAGCCTTAAGTGAACATAAATTGATTATTGGTGAAAAGAGAGAATGAATTATGTACATTTACTGCAAAATAATAATAATAAATTCACACATAAGTAAAAAATGAAAAAATTGCCAAAACTTGTTCTTGTGTTAAGCTCTTGAACTCCTCTTCGTCGGACCACTTCGCCTCTGGGGTTAGGTTTATTGTAAGTCTGTGACAGGATTATGCAATTCTGGTCCAAATGAATGTGGTTTGCATTCCGGTTTAGCTCTGTATGGTTAAATTACATTTATCTTATCCTTATCTAATCTTATTAGTTGATCTTATCTTTTGTAACAGGCAGCATCAGTCAACACTAGTCACATGTGTTTGTTACAAACAGTCCCTTTATGTACTGCTTTCTCATTTCCTTTAATGGCAACAAATCTATTATATAAATCTTCTTACCTCTCTCTCTCTCTCTTTCATCATCGCGAACAACATACCGCCACCTTAATATCCTGCACCTAAAGGTGATTCTTCCAGCACTTGTTACTGATTTTACTATCTCAAAGTCCTTCTCAATTTCTCTTCGCCGCACACATTCTTCGGATCTAGGTCTGATTTAGTTTCTCTGATTCTAGGGTTTTGATATCCCGTTTTTTGCTCAGTTTGCTGCAGAGATAAATTCTTTCCGTTCTTCGTAGTTCGTCTTGATGATTTAAGCTTATTTGGATTCAACTTGTGCGGCGTTTCCAGCTCCTGATCGGATATATAATTTCAAATTTCTTTTGCACTGTTAAATCTTTTGTGGTTTACGTTGGGATTACGCGCTTGTTATTATTTTCTGAGATTTTTGATGCCATCAAGCACTTTAATTTAACGTCTTTCTTTTGTCGTTTTATAATAGGAAATTGTTTTGGGTTTGACATTTCATCTAAGGTTTTGATTTCTGCTCTTTTTCTTCTTTAAGAATATTGATTCCTTTTGTCCAACTCCATTATATGAATTACATGCAAAGACGAACCGTTTATGGATTGAGGTTAACATCATATAAATCAATTTATGTTCAATTATTGTTGAATGTATAGGATTGTTTTCAAAAAATATTGTAGTTTCTTTACTGAAAAAAAAGAATTTTTGGTTTATATTTATCAAGCTTCAGTTAAATCAAGGATTCATAATTACTCAATCCTAAGTTAAAACTTCATGAAACTGTTGCTAGAACATGAAAAAAAAACTAAAAGGAAAACCGCAAGAAAAAACAATGAAAAAGGAAAAACGTATGAACAAACAAAAACAAATTAAGGTTTCGAAAGAATTATATATGCAACAACGATAAAAATAAAATAAAACATGCCAGATAAATAAAAAAATCAAATAAAGTTGAAGTATTTATAGAACAAAACCATATGTAATAATAAGAATTTCTTTCGGAGTGCAAAAGAGACCATAAAAACACTTTTCTCATATAAATCGTCAAAAACCTTTTCTAAAAAATATGAAAGAAAACTTCTTATTACAATGGATTCATAATATTTTAATTAATGTGGTTCTCAGGCTGCTTCGAATATTTGACTTATGTGGTTCAGAAAGAAAGTTATCACCTCACCATTACTGCTGAAATAACAACTTAAAAGAAAAACCTTTTGACTTTAGTCTGGACTCGAATCTACATGATTTACCAGCGCCACCTTTCAATTTCCTTTGATCATTTGAAACCAAGATTTGTATGCTGCTGCTGATACGATCAGGTTTTAATCCCTAGATCTACACTGCAAGTGCACAGACGTGAACCAGTAGTATATAGGGTATCGAATCCGCAGAGACTCAAGATTCTTGCGATTGATTGTAGAACGTCGAATTAAGCTAGGTGAAAGAGTAGTGAAAGCAGTAAATCAGAACAGAAAAGTAAATCAAGTGGTTTTTAAGCAATCAGGCAAAACGTCAGGTCAAGGGAGTTCTCAGGAAATCAGGAACATAGGTTAATCAATCAATTGGGATCTAATTAAGAACTGTTCTAGAACTAGAATCACAGAATTATAACAGACCAACTTTCGTTGCGAATATTATCTATGTCTAACAACCTAGCAAGCCAACTTTCGTTGTGAATCCTAGAGTTCTAAACAAGCATTAATCTCAGATTCTTTCGTTCACAATTCTCCTAAGCCAAATTTCTTTGCGAATATTCAAATTGCTCATCTAAGTTCTCTCTAGTTAATTAATCAACTTTCGTTGCAGAAACCAACCTAACATCAATAATCTAAGTGGCCAATTCAGATCAAGCAATAAGAATAACCCTAGATGAAGAACTAACAGATGTGAATCCCTATAGATTGATCAACCTATAATTCCATTAAATCCCTATTGAGAATCCCTAAACCTAACATGTAAAATACTCAGCCATGACAATCATAACAAAAGACATGATGAATAGAATACCGAATATCATAAAACAGAATAAGAAACAGGGGTTCGAAATCTTCTCTCTATCGAGTATCTGATCAGCCCTTAAAACTCTCTGAATATAAAATAAAGCGTAGCCTAAACAATGGCTTAAAACCTATTATATAATGATCTAAACTCGTCTGGGACCTTTTTGTAAGTCTGGGAAACTTCTGGGCAAAAACTGTAAATTCTCCAAAAATGCAGATTTTTGTGCGCAGATCCCTGGAATCACCTTGCATCGGCCGATGCACATACTGCATCGACCATTGCAAGGCGATTTCGCAGCCAGTGAACTCTGTGAAATCTCTAAATAGTGCAGAATTGACCCAAATGCTTCCAAAACGTCCAATTAGGCTCCAAATGTCCTTAAACCTATAAAACACCTGAAAAGACTCCAAAACACATAGAAAGACTCGATAACAAAGACATATGTCATGGTCAAAAGTCCTAAAAACCATGATATATCAACTCTCACACACTTAGCTTTTGCTTGCCCTCAAGCAAACAGAAGACCAAGATCAGGAGAAGAAGTTTGAAAACTTCAGAAACTCGTTTCATCGTAGGAGCACCACACTCAGATTCGCCTTAGTAAGCCACATGAAAATGAACCTGCAAACATCAATACCAACTTATACTTACCCCCACACTTGGCAACTATCCTGAGTAAACTCCACAATCACATTCAAAGCATCCAAATTCACCATACTGACTTCTATAAGCTATTAAGTGCGGTCTCACCTATGGGGTATCGATCAAAGAACACATGGACTCTTACTCTGTTAGTATCTGACCACTCAACTGTTGCTTCTGGTTCCTTTCTTCTCATTTCCCTTCATTAGAACTGATTTTTCCCCACTGGGTATCATTTTATTTTTTTCTATCAGTGCTCTTCCCGCATTGGGGCATACTTTGGACATGTTTCCATGGATACACAGGAGGTAATAGGGGTCTTTACCACTCCCGCGACCACTTCGAAGCTACTAGCTTATCCTCAGTTTATCTCTTTTTTTTTTACTTTCAAGGAAGGAGAGAAGTGAACCATAATCAGACAGGTTTACAAGCTGTGCCAGAACCAACAGAGGAATCCGACTCGAAGTATACCAAGCCCATAGGAGAGAAAATTAAGTCAAGTTAAAGGTGAAGTCAAGTAATGGATTTTCTGAATACCTGAAGTGATATAGGTGTCTGATATATCATGGTTTTTACTAGTTTTAGACCATGATATAAGTGTGTTTTAGAGTCTATTTGTGTCTCTTTAGAGTCTTTTACAGGTTTTATTAGGTACACGCACGTTTGGAGCTAATGTGGTGATTATGGAGCTTATTGGAGCATTTTGGAGATTTGACCCGAGAGCTTGTGCTCACTGTCAAGATTTGATGACTGCGTCGATCGTTGCACACCTGCAACGGTCGATGCACAGCGCGAATGGGCCAGACTCGGCGGTTTAATGAAGAATGCCAATATTGCAGAAGTGCCCAGAAGTTCCAGATATTTACACAGAAGCCCCAAGTCGTGTTTTAGCTATTTAATTAGATTTTTAATTTCTATTTTAGATACGCTTACATACACTATCATAACTTAGAGCAGAGAGTTTTTAGAGCTTTTGGGGGCTGATCTGATCCTGTACTACATTCGTTTTGGAGAAGTTTTCGAACCCCTTTGTTATTTTAATCTCTTTTATGATTGCTATTTATTCATTGATTATGTTTACATCATCCATGTCTGAGTAGTTTCATAGTTAGGTTTAGGGTTTCTCATAGGGATTTCATGACTTGCTAGATATAATTAATTCAATTAAGGATTCACATCAATAGATGTTCTTCAAACTAAATTGTGTTTAATGCTAGTTCTAACCTGATCAATTGGAATCTAGATCTTAGGTTGCTAAATACGACACGACAGTGTGGTTTAGAATCTGAACTATTTAGGTTGAGCAATTTGATTACTCGCAAAGGAATTTGGTTTAATTAGATTGTGAACATATCAAACTCGAATTTAAAGCTGGTTTAATCTGTTAGTAATTGCAAAGGAATTTGGATTACTGCACTTAGACTTAGAGAATTCTCGCAAAGGAATTTGGTTAATTCTATATCTGTGTTTTGAGTTCTAGAACTGAGTTTAATTAGATCTTAACTGATTGATTTATCTGCTTGTCTGATTCCTTGAGAACGCCCTAGACTTAGCGCTTTTAGTTTATTGATTTCAAACAACAACCTGCTACTGATTTACTTTCCTGCTTGCTTTTAGTTAATATAATACAATTTGCTTTTTGCTTTCTACTAGTTTTAATCTCTTTAAGTTCTTGATTCTATCGTGCCTAGAGTCCTCGTGGATTCGATCCCTAAGTACTATAATTGATTTACTGTGCACTTGCAGTTAGTATAGGGTAAAACTAGACTCCTATCAGTGTCCTCAGTAGGCTGGTCAGTGTTGGGTTTTCTAATAGTCATAGATCATCTCCAACTCATCCAATGGTCACTTAAGTTCGTGCAAATGTGGTAATCTCCTCAAAAAGTCCTTGTTTCCTACGCAATTTGACTCAATAAAACAAATTTTGGACTGACTCTAAGAAAATAAAAGCGGTGCGTCAGTAGCTACCTCCCCCACACTTGAAACACATTGTCCCCAGTGGTGACAAGCTCAGGATTGGCGAAAAAATCGGAAATAAAAGAATTCGAAAAGAGTCAGAACAGTTACCTGTCGTCGGCCTGCGTCGATCGATGCCACAAGTGGTGTCGATCGATGCAAGGTGAATATGCTCGTGGTTATGTAGATAACCGGTGTCTGAACCGCAATTGAATCGGCAAACCGTAAATCGCGACTGTGTCGACCGATGCACTATGTGTGTCGATCGATGCAGTGTCATTCTGCCTGTTTCTTACGCTCTTGAACACACAAAACAGAAAAATTAAAAAAAAAACACCAAATCAAAACGAAAAATGAAAAGAAGAACGAACCTACTAGTGGGTTGTCTCCCACTCAGCGCTTATTTAAAGTCAATAGCTTGACTATGGATAGGGGATCGGTCTTATGGGGGATTCAACAGAGACTTGGAGTGTCTCTGTGAATGTCTCTTCATCCAAGGTGGCGTATAAGCATTGTGAGCATGAGATCGCCCAAGGAAAGAGTGATCAGAACCAGGGCGGGAGCGAAGCGTGGGTGGGATACTGCATTTTCCTGCATTCACAGCCTTGTGATTAAGAGGTCTGAGTTTAGAAGATTCATACCTGTGCTTTGGTGGATGTGAGAGATCTAGAGCTTTCTGCTTAAGAGCAGTTGCAGGCTCTGATGATGTTAGAGCAAGTTCAGAATGAACTGCCATCTTCTCTTCTCCAACAGGAATCTCTGTTTCCACTTCTACACTGAAGCTCTGTCCATCAATGGTGGATTTCTGCAGCTTATCCATCTTGAACCGAAATGGATCATCTCCCAGGTGGAGATCAATCAGTCCATGCATCACATTAATCACAGCTCCAGCAGTAGCTAAGAAAGGTCTACCAAGTAACAAAGGATCATCTGGCTCAATGTTATACTTCAGCACTACAAAGTCTGTTGCAATCGAGTAGTTTCCAATTTTGATAGGAACATCCTCAAGAACTCCTTCTGGATACCTTTTTGAACGATCAGCTAGGATAAGAGAGATCTTAGTAGGTTGGAATTCCATCATTCCCAATCTCTCAGCCACAGAGTACGGCATGAGATTCACACCAGATCCTAAGTCACACAGAGATTCCTTGAATCTGTCCTTAGAGATAGAACAGTCTAGCACAAAGGCTCCTGGGTCTTGTATCTTCTCTGTAATCTGAATTAGCTTCTTTTCCATCACTTTCATGCATTTAGCTTCGTCTAGCTCCTGTTTAGACAGTTTAGGAGCCTTAGGATATGACACAGAGGGCTTATAGACTCGTTCTAGGACTGTTGCAGGTTGCTGGTCCCGTCTACGATCTGTGTCGATCGTTGCAAGAGATGTGTCGATCGACACAAGGTGATTATGTTCAACTTCATCAGACGTATCGGGGATGCATCGATCGACATCGAGGGTGTGTCGATCGACGCATGTCTCAGACAGACAGTATTCATCTAGAAAATCCGAGATTATGCTCTCTTCTTCTTCCACCAAATCAATCTCATCTCTTATGGTCACAGCATTGACGAATTTGTTCTGTACAGCTTTCCCAGCTCCATTATGCCTCTGCACACCTCCAGCCGTCTGTTGAACTTGAACATCCAGCTTCTTCACATGAGTACTCAGAGACTCAAACTTCCCATTTATGTCCAAGTACAGAGCATCAAGCTTATCATTGAAGTGCACTGTACTTTTCTCATGTCTTTCCAGAAACTGCTCCATCATACTCATCAGCTTATTAGACTGCGTATTTTGAGGAGGAACAAGCTGATATGTTGAAGATTCATAATCTTTGGTGAATGAATAAGAACCATAGTCTGCTGACTTTCCAAGATCCGTTCCAACATTCCTATCATCTTACGCCCTGTGTCGATCGATGCTAATCGCGAGCAAGTGTCGATCGATGCCCAGGTGGTGTCGATCGACGCAAGGCGAATCTGGTCGTACCTAAAACGCAAAAAGAAAAGAAAAATCAGTAACCAAAAACAAAAACAAAAAACAAAAAACCTAGTCTAAACCCTAAGTTCAAATCTATCGAAGACTCAAAAGAGTCCCCGGCAACGGCGCCAAAAACTTGATACAATCAGGTTTTAATCCCTAGATCTACACTGCAAGTGCACAGACGTGAACCAGTAGTATATAGGATATCAAATCCACAGAGACTCAAGATTCTTGCGATAGATTGTTGAACGTCGAATTAAACTAGGTGAAATAGTAGTGAAAGCAGTAAATCAGAACAGAAAAGTAAACCAAGTGGTTTGTAAGCAATCAGGCAAAACGTCAGGTCAAGGGAGTTCTCAGGAAATCAGGAACATAGGCTAATCAATCAATTGTGATCTAATTAAGAACTGTTCTAGAACTAGAATCACAGAATTATAACAGACCCTTTCGTTGCGAATATTATCTATGTCTAACAACCTAGCAAGCCAACTTTCGTTGCGAATCCTAGAGTTCTAAACAAGCATTAATCTCAGATTCTTCGTTCACAATTCTCCTAAGCCAAATTTCTTTGCGAATATTCAAATTGCTCATCTAAGTTCTTTCTAGTTAATTAATCAACTTTCGTTAAAGAAATCAACCTAACATCAATAATCTAAGTGGCCAATTCAGATCAAGCAATAAGAATAACCCTAGATGAAGAACTAACAGATATGAATCCCTATAGATTGATCAACCTATAATTCCATGAAATCCCTAAACCTAACCGGTAAACTACTCAGACATGACAATCATAACAAAAGACATGATGAATAGAATACTGAATATCATAAAACAGAATAAGAAATAGGGGTTCGAAATCTTCTCTCTATCGAGTATCTGATCAACCCCTAAAAATTTCTGAATGTAAAATAAAGCGTAGCCTAAACAATGGCTTACAACCTATTATATAAAGATCTAAACTCGTCTGGGGCCTTTTTGTAAGTCTGGGAAACTTCTGGGTAAAAACTGCAAATTCTCCAAAAATGCAGATTTTTGTGCGCAGATCCCTGGAATCACCTTTCATCGACCGATGCACATACTGCATCGACCATTGCATGGCGATTTCGCAGCCAGTGAACTCTGTGAAATCTCTAAATAGTGCAGAATTGACCCAAATGCTTCAAAAACGTCCAATTAGGCTCCAAATGTCCTTAAACCTGTAAAATACCTGAAAAGACTCCAAAACACATAGAAAGACTCGATAACAAAGACATATATCATGGTCAAAAGTCCTAAAAACCATGATATATCAGCTGCTGATGTAACTGGTCGAGGTTGATCAATTGCCAAAACAAATGTACGTTCACTAACTGATCATTTATCTGCGGCTACTCAAACTGTCTAAGCATTTGTAACTGACCCCGAAAACCCGATATGATCCCGAACCCGACTAAAAACCTGTTCCCAAACCGAACCGATTCTAAAAATATATGAATGGGGCTTAAGTCTAGGTATCTTGAGTATTAGGTAGTACCCCAACCCGAGTCGAACACGAATGAAAACCTGAAGTAGTCTGAAGTTTCACTAATTTTAATTAATTATGATACTTTCAAGTTTTAAGTAGTTTAGATATATCTTTATGGGATTTTGAATATTTTCAAATCTTTTTGAATATTTTTTCGAGTTTTCATACATTTTTTGGTAATTTAGGTAATCGAACCTGATAAATCTCGAACCAATCCCGATCCGATATATAGAAATACCCGAACGGAGCCTCTAGCCCTAAACCTTAAAACCCGAAAAATCCGACCCGAACCTGAACGGGTACTCGAACGGTCGATCTTGGCTCTTGGTAGCTAAGGTAAAAGGTGAAAGCTCTAGACGGCTAGGATTTGAGAGGAGGTCAATCAACAGAGTTTTGATGGTTTTCATGTTTAAATTGCAAAAGAAAAGAAAAGAAAGTTTACAAGTCAAAAAGCTAGAGTGTTTTGAAGGCATAAACTACAAACTTAAGTAAAGACACATAAGTTAAATGGCAAGACAGAAAATAGATACTACTCGAGTCATCCGCCTCGTCTACAACAAAAGTAGGAAAAGCTAAACAAACTAACCACATACACCTTTATTATCTCGACCCCGATTACCTCTACCGGATGCAGTTGGCAACCACTGTATCTCTCTTACCTTTGCAAATGGTTTGATATGCATTTTACGGAAAATTCTCTTACTCAAAGGTGTTAAAAAAATTCTCATTGTTTTAGTTCATTGTCAAAGTCTAAAGTATTTTCTTCATCTTCGAAAGAGTCCAAAGACAAAAATATATTTTTACCCAATATTGCAGTAGATAAATACTTACGAAGAGGACGCTCTACAACAGTTGGAGAATGATGTCGATAATATCAGAGAAGGAATTAAGAGAGGAAACAAGATCCTACCTTCGCAAGGAGTCTCTACAACAGGTGCTATGTTTCCATGGTTATTAGCGGCTTTATGGACTGCACGCAACAAGTTAGTTTTCGAAAACAGAAGAATCACAGAGAAAGACACATTGGACACAACAATCAGCTACGCAAAAGAGTGGAACGAAGCTCAACAGCCAAACCCCTCCCCTAATCGCAAACAGGAGACAAATCGGACGATACAACCGGTGAAACAAGATGAAGTTCTCTGCTTCACGGATGCGTCTTGGATAAGACAGAACAAACCAACATGATTTGGATGGCATATGGAGGACATTACGGGGAAAACTCTTATCACGGAATCAAAAACAACATACTACATCGTCTCTCCACTGATGGCCGAAGCAATTGCAATCAGCGAGGCAATCATTATGGCAAAGAACAGGAACTTCAAACAGTTGAGGATTGCGTCAGACGCAAAGAATGTGATCTCAAGCTTGAACAACCACCGTTATCCAAAGGAAATCCACATGATCTGTGAAGACATTAGCTTTCTCTCTTCTTTTTTTTCATCCATTGTTTTCACCTCTATCCCTAGAACTTGTAATGGAGTTGCAGACTCCCTTGCTAAGGTAGCCACAAGGTCTACGACCATCGGCCATAGCTTGTTTGTAAACGGTTAGTTTCAAATGAATGTTTATTCCAGGACCCCCAAAAAAAAAACAACAGTTGGAGAAGATACTCCTCATTAATGGTGGTCTCAATCGATCTAGCCAAACCATGGTTGTTGAAAGTTGTAGGAGCAACGAGCAATAACACTAGCAGAAATGTTATCTCAAATAGTTGTGGTAGGTCACTAGTGGTTGTCTTTTTTCCTTTGTTTTTCTTGCAGTTTTATTGTATTATCTCATGTTCTAACAACATTTACAAAATTTAGAACATATTATATGAATTGTCGATTTAACTGAAATGTGATCATTATAAACCAAAAATCATTTTCAAACTACTATTAGTCTGAAAAATTCCAAATTTTATATTAGTTAGATATACATAATTTGATAATAATTTTAAAAAAAAATATTAGATATTTTTTATAATATATTTGTTATTTCATTAAAATATTACTAGATATGTATGTTATAGGAAAAAAAATATATCATTAGTTTTATATTATGATTATTATTAAAATTAAAGAAAATAAATAATTTTAATAGAAAATTAAATGAAAAATTCAAATATTAATATTAAAAACTTTGTGTGAAGAGTAAATTATGCTACTATAATTTATAATTGACAATAATCGAACAGAATCGATTTACATTGTAATTTCTGGAAAAAAAGGAAAATTGATAAAAGAAAGAACGAAAAAAAAAGGAAGAGAATATGTACCTTTAGTGCAAAAATAATAAGGTAAAAATAAATTCACGATAAAAGTGAAAATGTCGATGAACTTCTTCTTCTGTTAAGCTCTTGAACTTCGTCTCCGACCACTTGGCCTCCGGGGTTAGGTTTCTGGTAAGTCCTTTTCATTTTCTATTCGCCGCTCACTTTCGTCGAATCTGGGGTTTTCTTCACTCCCGGTTTCTCGGAAATGGTTGAGCTTCTCTGATTCTAGGGTTTTTGACATCCCGCAGTTTGCTGTAGAGATAATTAGTTTTGATGATTTGAGTTTATTGGGATATATAATTTCAAATTTCTTCTTCACCGTCGAATCTTGCGTTGGGATTACGGGCTTTCTTATTATTGCTTGAGATTGTTGATGCCATCAGGAACTTGAATGTAAACCCTTTATTTTCTTGTTTCTGAATCGAATTTTGGTTAGGATTTGACCTTTCATGTTATGATTTCTGCTCTTTTTTCTTCTTTAAGAATGTCGATTCCTTACATGAAAGGACGAACCGTTTATGGATTGAGGTTAACAGATTCACTATTGTTGTATTTCTCATTGCTTCTTTGCATTCATTTCTGGATAATCTTAGACTTTTTGTGTTACCATGTTTCCATTGCATTGTCATGTTAGAGCTTTGTCTTCTTAAATTTGGCATTATTGCCAAGTAATTGGGCGTGTGTGTGTTTAGATTCGGAATAGTCTTAGGATTGTAATATTTACATATGTATCCAAAGATTGGAATTGGTTATCGGTCTTGTTATATCTCTGAGGAATAATATATTCTTTTGTAGGTATTTTTTTTTTTAAGTGTTTGTTGATATTCTCTCCAACATTTTCAAATGGGGGACTCAGAAAACGCGCAGCAACCTTCAAAAAAGAGAGGTGCCTTGAAGCAGCTGTCTCGTGAGAATCCAGGTCTTGATGATGATGATGATGATATTGATTCAGCTGAACTTGAGAGTGGAACTTTTAAGAAGGCCAGTGATGAGGTATTGGCAAGTAGAAGAATCGTCAGGATTAAGCGCAAAGCGCCATCAGCTGCACCAGCCGCAGCAACCAATCCATTTGCAGGAATTCAATTGGTCCCTGCTACTACTGCACCTACTTCAACTGATGAGGGAACGAATGCGCCGCTGGCTGAGTCTAAGTTGACTCCAGCAGAAGCGGTAGTTGAGGACCATCAAAAGGCAGTTGATACCGAAGACGGCGATGAAGTTGACAGTAATAAGATTGATGTCAAAGATTCTGCTGGGGAAGAGTCTGAAAAGACTAAAGATAAGGGTGATGATAATCAGCGTGGAAAGACATCTGAAGACCAACTCACTGATGCTGGTGTAGATCAGACAGTCTCGGGTGTTACGAACATTAGCAATGCTGTCGAAGGAACAGATCAAACTGAGGATCCTCTTGAGAAGGAATCAGGAGGTGGTCAGACTGAGTGCAAAGAAAAAGAAGTCGACGAAAGTGTTGAAGCAGATAAGAACGGTGATAACAATGGCTCTTTGAGTTCGTTCCAACAGCATTCAAGTAGCAAAAACGCATTCACTGGCCTTGCCAGTACAGAGGCTTCTGGTTCTTCCTTCTCATTTGGTGTGGTTTCGCAGGATGGTTCAACTGGTTCTGGATCTCTCTTTGGCTTTGGCCTTTCAAACAGCAACAACCCTTCCCTTTTCGGTGCATCTGGATCTTCCATTATCAAGAAGAGTGAAGGTAGTGGGTTCCCTCCAAAGCAAGAGGTTTCCACAGAAACAGGAGAAGAGAACGAGAAAGTTGCCTTCTCAGCTGACTCGATTATGTTTGAATATCTGGATGGAGGATGGAGAGAGCGTGGCAAAGGAGAAGTCAAGGTAAACGTTTCCAGTAACGGTGGTAAAGCAAGGTTGGTTATGAGAGCTAAAGGGAACTACAGACTGATCTTAAACGCGAGTCTCTACCCAGAGATGAAACTTGCAAGCATGGACAAAAAAGGAATCACATTCGCTTGTGTGAATAGTGTAAGTGAAGGCAAAGAAGGTCTCTCTACGTTTGCACTGAAATTCAAAGATCCAACAATCGTGGAAGAGTTTCGCGTAACCGTTGACAAACATAAAGACATTAAACCTATAGAAACAGCTCCTCCATTGAAGACACCTGAGAACTCTCCAACAGCTACAGATGCTTGAAGAGAAAGGTAAAAGGAAAAACAAAAGGAAAGATGTAGAAACACTTGTTGTCTTGTGTCTGTGTGTCTCACTTTCAAGTATTTGAATTTTGAGGCAGAGAAAATTAGAGAAGTTTGTTGTTGTTTTTATTTTCCATAGTTGTTGAGACTTTCTTGTTGCCATGCGACTTAAATCTGCTTCTAAATCTCTTTATATAAACCATTTGAGTACTTGCTTCGTTTTATCTGCTTCCGGTTTCACAACTGGTTCTGGAATTGTAGGTCGGTTTTGATCTGGTTTTTGTAAGGCTCGTTCTTTGAAGATTGGTTTACAAACTAGATCGGACTGGAGACCGAAACAGCCCAGAACGGACTAACTGTTAGTCCACTGTACTTAGGGATATAAAATTGTTCGTATATTTTAGAATTTTAGTTCGGATTCGGATTGGATTCGAATATTCGAAATATAAAAATAAATTAAAATAGTTAAATTTAAATAGATTTTGGTTATTTTGACAACTATAACTAGATATTTTATGAGATTTAAGTTATTTTGAGTATTTTAATTATTTTGTTTTCAAATAATTAATAATTTTGATTTATAATTGTAATTTTGGATATTTAATTTATTTTAAATTTAGATATACTTAATATTTTTATATATATAATTATATTTTACGTATTTCAGATATTTATTCGGTTTTCGGTTCTTTGGATATAAAAATCTAGGATCCATTCTTGTATTTTGTCGGTTTTAGATTCGGTTTAATATCAATTTTTTTTGTCGTTCGGTTCGGATCTTCGAGTATTTTGCCCGACCCCAACCAAATCAGTGCAAGATAATATGGGCCTTAAGTAGTTATATACCGCTTAAAATTAGTTGGTCTATGCCCAAAGCTATTGGAATGTTATATGAAAATTATTTACGCATTTAAGCCCAATGATGACAATTTATAGGCGACGAAAATCAGTTTCACTTGAGGTAAAACTCAATTTGTTATCTTTTTTTTTCAATGTAGAAACTCAATTTGTTATCTCATTTTTGAGAAATTAGATAACAAAGAAAAATTATTAAAAGGAACAGAAACAAAAAGCATTGATGGGTAAAAATGGCAGTTTAACACTATGGAATGTTTTCTGTCTTTGACCAAAAAAAAAAATGGAAAAAGGCTAAAAGGAAATGGCATGAATTGAGGTGATGTGAATAACGTAACTAATTTAATAAGGGGTTTGGTTCAACATTTTTTAAAATAAACATATTATTTTGTTCAACTATATTTTTCAACATTTTCCAACTAATTATAATAAATATGGCTAATTGGATACATACATCAATATTTGCTTTTTTGTTTTATAAAATAAATATATTATTTTGAGAATTTAATCTTACGGAGAATATCGTCTTAATTTTAAGTCTGAGACTTAGCCGCATTTTTTTAGTGGATATGTTTGGGATCACACGAAAAATGGAATATACACTGTTAAATCTGCATATGATTTTATATAAAAACACATTTTCGAGGTAGAAGAACCAACTATAACATGTTTAAAACAGCATGTCTGGACGATTCATACAACCCCAAAAATCAAACACTTCATATGGTAAATACTGGCGTTGCAACTTGTGAAATATTTATTTATAGGTCTGCTCATTACCGAGAGTTTTTCGGTGTAGCTTCCTAAAAGAACCTATAAACCATATAGTGTTTGAATACACCATATTTTACAAGTATGAGTTCTTTCGGATTATTCGTCTTTTTGGATTCCTTCCCAAGCTCATCCATTTATGCGAACATGCATCATCTTTTTGAATAATAAAATAAATGGGTTTTCAGATCCACAAAAAGTAACCTTTTCATGGATTGGTTAATAAGGAAAATGAGGAACGACAAAGTATTCAATAGAAAAAACCTCTCCAACAACAACTCTTCAAGTAACCTTCAGTTGAGGCTGACCTTTGGATGATAGCTAACCGGAAAGAGGAGGTTGAAGATATTGAGACCTTACAGGAACCTAAAGTTCCTAACTTCACCACCCTAGTGATCCCCCTCCCCGACATGCCAAATTGATATCTTATGGATCGACCATGGTTTTATCAGTGGATTAGGTGGTACTATATGGAAAATAGGGGATGAGAGACCATATGTGTAAAATGATGCATGCAAAGCTTCTCGGCTATTTATGCTGAGATGAATGAACTTTTTTGGGCTATATTTTGCCTATGTGATCAATGAGTATCGAGGATCCAAATGAAAACTGTTCAACCCTAGCGATATATAGAAAAATCTGGGGTTAACCAGCTTTTGCAGCAGAAATAGACGTAGTTCAAAGTTTGAGATGATATATCAAATTATATTTTAAAGAATTTCCATTGATTTCTAATACTCGAACGGATTCTCTTGTGAAAAAGTCTTGTGCTCGTGAAATAATATTTTTTTCATATAAGCCACACAATCCTGATAAAGAAATGACGATGAACATTCTTTCAAATAGAAAAGACATGGCTTAACTAATTGGGCATATGTAACACCCTCGACCCACGGGTCGGCGGCACGGACCATGGGACCGGAACAAGGACAGACGGTCGAGGGCGATCATACGGAGTGTTCCATTGTCATTTGGAAGATGGGTTCAGTGGGAGAAGGATCTCGGCTAGGTAATAAGGATCTGAACAAAGAGTGTTCAACTGGAGTGAGCTGAATGGTCGAGCTGGCCAGCTGGGTCAGCTGCCGGCCAGCTCAACTTAGTTGACTGGAGTGTTGGGTGCTCGGGTCTGCTGGTCAGCTAGTGACAATAGCTGACCAGGCGGTTGAGGGCAAATGGGTGTGATAGGCTTGGTGCCCATTCGGCCACCCAAAGACACCCCTTCGTTTTGGGAGGTTTATAGAGAGAAAGGGTATAAAACCCTTCTCTTTGGCGCACGAAGATTTCGAAACCAGGGAAAATTCCCATAAAAACTCACACAAAAATCCGAGAAGGGCTTGAAGGTTATATGAGAGAGATTGGCCGGATCCTTTTATAAGGATCGCCGGCGGTTTAATAAGGACGGTGTGGGCTTAAGGCGTGATCATGAAGGAGGCACAAAGGAGTCACCATGGACCCGAGTGCATCACGTGGTCAGACCAAAACAACCGGCACACAAAAGGTGCGAACCGCCTGGGGCATGAACTGCAACCGCGGCTAGGCCGCGTAGTCGACGGCTAGATGCTTGGTTGGACGGAATAGTCTATCTCTCTCTACTCCTTTCTAGAACTGGAAAAATAGAGGAATGACATGATTAGGAAATCTCGGCCAAGCCCATGAGACCACACGATCGGTCGTCGAATCGATCGTGGGTGCTAGACGGTACGACCGGATGGATCCAAGGTCGGACCATGGGACGACCGTACGCTCGAGTGGGCGACACACGGGCGATCTGCCGATAAGCCAAAGGATGTATCGGTAATGACGGTTCGACTCCACGGATCGGTTAAACCCACAGATGGATCAGACAAAAAATACAGGCATACGTACGACCGCGGGACGATCGTGGGTCGATCGCAGGATTATCGGCGCACAAACGTACCCGTCCGTACGGGCGTGAGCGCATGGCACCCATTTGTAGAAAACGAGCTGACTACTGTCGCGTCCGTTCACGTATGAGCGATCATGAATGGGACTTAGGCTGAGTTAGAGGAACATAAAATGGTTAGGGTTATACGCTTAGGCTAGGGAATCATACATATAGAAATGGGTGTTAGGTTGACGGATTTACATAGAACTCATGCTTAGGGTTTATAATTCTTTTGATGAGATTATGTTGCAGGACTTGAGGTTCATCTTAAGGATGCCCAGACTTAGGCACGGAACACAAGACTTGATAGACAAGTTGTGGAATTAGTACGGATAGTTAGGACTGAACAATATAATGACTTTAGTGAACGAATACACTATTGTATTAGTACCTTGATTCCTTATTAATAAAATGAATGATTTGCCTTATATAATGATATGTGTTGAATGTAGACTTAAGTGAATGGAATTTATAAACGGGAGAGGGCCTTAGTATAGCATGGACCGTTCGGATCCGGTAGTGGACGAACGGGGAAACCTCCACTGGCTTAGGAGCCGGGGTGGGGTGTTTCAAGTTGGTATAAGACCGGAGTTGTTTCTAGGACATTTTTGGGTTAGAGCATACACCACTTGTCCAGGGTCAGATGTTCCGCGATAGATAAGGTTTGCTTAGACTTGAGGATCTAATGTTAGGAAGACTAACTTGTTGAATCTTCAGGTTGGAAAATGCAAATCAGGAAAGAGCAAGAGAGATAAGGAGCCAACTGGTACATGCCATGTTGCTAAGGATCAGATCGCTCCGAACACCGCTGGACTAACCAGACCAGAGGTTGTTTAGCCAGTCACGTTACCTACGGTTTCCCCTACACCTGTTAGGATTAGGATGGGAAATCCTGACGTCCAAGAACGGATGGAATTTGAGGACGTGGCCGACTCCTCGCATTTGGCTCACATTGAGACCGGTGCGAAGAATGTTGCGGAGGGTGAGGTTCAACAGACCGCAGTTCCAAACATCATGGAGATGTGGAACTTGATGAAAATGGTCATGAACCAACTGTTGGATCTGACGCAGCATGTGCAACAAGTGGCGAGGACCGTGGTGGATCAACCTAAGGTCCGCGTCGACCAAACGGTCGACGAAGAGCTGATGGACGATCAGCCTAATGTTGTTGAGATATACCCACCTCCGACCAGGAAGGTTTGTAGGGTGGACTACCAGACCATATTAGGTCACATCACGAAGCTGGGTACTAAGCATTTCAAGGTAAGTGCGGATCCTGTTGAGGCAGATGGGTGGAGGAGTTGTTTGACCAGGAAATTTCTCTCTACTCACTATCCAGAGGATTACAATAAAGACATTGCTATACATTTTCTAGAGGGAGAAGCCCACAACTGGTGGCTCACGGTCGAGTGAAGCACCAGGGGAAGCATCATGACGTCGAGAACTTTGAAATCGACTTCAACCGGAAATACTTTCCGGCCGAGGCTTGGAACAAACTGGAAGGCCAGTTCTTGGGCTTGATTCAGGGTACTTGGATGGTACGCGAGTATGAGGTAGATTTTGATCGGCTACAAAATTTTGTGGGACGAGAGTCGGAGGATGAAACGACATTGGTGCGACAGTTCTTCCGCGGCCTGCGTTAGACCTGTGTACTCATTGCTCGGTTTGTTCCTACGAATCACTCTCCGAGTTGGTCGAACGAGCTGCTACGGTGGAGTCTAACCTCGCAGAAAAGAAGAAGACTAGGGCACAGTCCCAGGACAAGATGGCCGACCGTACAGGGAAATATCTAAAAAGGAAGTGGAACCAAGAGGAGAGTGCCACTCCAGCTAAGGATGGACGCCCAGCCTGCTCCACTTGTGGAAAGAGACACCTAGGTGTATGTTGAAAGGCAAGTGGGTCTGTGCGGGGTGTGGTGATATATCATGGTTTTTACCCATTTTATACCATGGTATAGATGTGTTTTTAGTGTCTTTTGTGTTCGTTTAGAGTCTTTTACAGGTCTAATCAGGTTTGGAGCTAATTGGAGATATTTGGAGCATTTTGGGACTTTTGGGACGTTTTGGCCGAGAGCTTAACTCACTGTCCGATTTATTGATCAAGCATCGACCGACACACCTTGTGCATCGGTCGACACACTAGCGAGATGGGCCGTACGCGTCGGTTTAACAAGTTATGAAGATTTGCAAAGAGGCCCATAATAGTTCCAGTATTTACACAGAAGCCCCAGCCGAGATTAGGCCTATATATAGAGGATTTTGGTGTTTAATTTACTAACGCGTTCATACTTAGAGCTAAGAGATTTTTAGAGCTTTTGGGGCTGATCTATTTCCTGTATTCACTTATTTTGGAGAAGATTTCGAACCCCTTTGATATTTTATTCTCTTATATGCAATCTATTATTTCTATGATTATGTTTTCATCAATCATGTCTGAGTAGATCCATAGTTAAGTTTAGGGTTTCTCATTAGGGTTTGATGACTTGCTAGACTTGTTTAATTCAGTTAAGGATTCATATGATTAGAATGTTCTTCAAACTAAATTGTGCTTAATGCTAGTTCTAACCTGATCAATTAGAATCTAGATCTTAGGTTGCTAAATTCGACACGAGAGTGTGTTTTAGAATCTGAACTATTTAGGTTGAGCAATTAAATTATTCGCAAAGAGATTTGGTTTAGTTTAATTGTGAACATATCGAACTTGAACTTAATGCTAGTTTAATCTGTTAGTAATTGCAAAGAGATTTGGGTTACTGCACTTAGACTTAGAGAGTTTTCGCAAAGAGATTTGGTTAATTCTATTTCCGTGATTTGAGTTCTAGAACTGAGTTTAATTAGATCCTGACTGATTAACTCCTCTGCTTGTCTGATTTCCTGAGAATACCCTAGGCTTGACGCTTTTAGTTTATTGCTTTCACAACCAACTTGCTATTGTTTACTTTCTTGCTCCGCAATTTATTTACTTCACCATCTGCTTATTTCTAGTATTAATTTCTACGTTTCTGATTCTATTGAGACCAAGTGTCCATGTGGATTCGATAACCCTATATATTACTTTGACGATACTGTGCACTTGCAGTTTAGAATAGGGTAAAACTTAGAACCTATCAAGTTTTTGGCGCCGTTGCCGGGGACTCTTAGAGTCTTCGATAGGACCAAACTTAGGGTTTTTACTAGAAATTTTTCTTTTTGTTTTTGCTTTTTTCGTTTTATTTTCATAGTTTGCTAACTTTTTCTCTGTTTCTTTCTGTCGCAGGTACGACTTTCGCCTTGCGTCGATCGTTGCATCCCTTGCGTCGATCGTCACTCGGCGATTTGAGATTGAATCGATCGTTGCACTGATAGCATCGATCGTTGCTGGACGATTACAGACAGTTTATGCCAACGCAGAAAACTCGAAGTAATCCGAACTCGAGCTTAGTTAATCTCGGACTAGAGGAACTTGGACATCTAGAAAGAACTATCATAAGAGAAAGAGAGAGAGAATGATACGAGAACGTCTGATCTTGATACCAGATGCTGAAGGTACCCTGAGGGACCAAGATAACAACCCGTACAATGCTGCTGGGCATCGGGTTGATGCTGAAGGGAACGTGATCCCTGACCCACCTGAGCCACAACCGCAAGCTCAAGGTAGACAGATGATTGTCCATGAAAGGACTTTGGCTGATTACAACAGACCAGATGAGTTTCATAGAAACCGAACAGCCTTAGTACTTCCTGGTTTCGAGAGGGAGGATTTTGAGATCAAGACCATCTACTACTCGCTGATGAAACAGAATGCTTTCCATGGACATCCGACAGAGCAGCCTATGGACCACATTGATTCGTTTGAGGACATAATCAATGGCATGAAGTATGATGGAGTTTGCCAGGATTATCTGTTCCTTAAGCTCTTTCCTTACAGTCTCGCTGGAGACGCTAGTGCATGGCTGAAGCAACTGGCACCTGGTCAGTTTACCACTTGGACAGCACTGAAAAGTGAGTTCCTGAGACATTTCTATGATGATGCGCGTTCAGACCAGTCCAGACAGGATATTCTCACATTTTCCCAAGGAGCTGTGGAGCCTTTAAAAGCTGCTTGGATGAGATTTAGGAAGTATCAGCGTGACTGCCCACACCATGGATTCAGTGAAGTCACATTGCTAGGTATTTTCTTCAGAGGCATAGATCTGCCATATCAGTCTGCGCTGGACAATTCCAGTAATGCTAACTTCAACACCAGGACTCCTACACAAGCTAAACAGTTGATTGAGAATCTAATAAGCAGCAATAGTTGCAAGACTATGGATGAGAGGAGGAAGAAATCTGGTGGAAGTGTTGATAACTCAGAGATGGCTGAATTGAGATCAAGGATGGACAAAATCTGCAATCTTCTAGGTGAAAAGAAAGCTGTCCACTTTGCTCAAGAAGTAGAAGTAATTCAAACGGAGGAGGACACTCAGGAAGAAGATGTGAATTACATCGGAGGATCTGGTTTCCAAGGAAACAGATTTGGATATCAATCTGGGAACAGATTTTCCGGTGGAGGACAGAAGGGTGCCTTCACAGGCAATCAGAACTCTTCAAGCTTTGGACAAACTAGTAATTTTCAGAAGCCTTATGGACAAAGTGCTCAGAGAACCTACGGATCTTCATCTTATCAGACACCTCCTGCAACCACTGCTTTTGAGACTAGGATAGAAACAATGTTGGAACAGGTACTGGAGAGCCAGAACAAGATTTCTGTGGACAGTAACAAGAAGCTGGATGCAGTTTATGAGAATCTCAATGGGAAGTTTGAAACTCTAAGCACTCATGTGAAGCAGCTGGACACTCAGGTGAATCAGATTTCCAGTTCTATGAAAGGAAAAGGAGTTGCAGACACTCACATTAAGGCCTGGTCTGTGTACATTAATGATGGGTCTCACCAAGGTGAAAAATTTGAGCTAAGTACGGCTGAATTGGTAGAGGAGGAAGAATTTTCGGATTTTGGAGAAAAACTCTCGGGTGAAAAATGTGAGAATCGTATTGCAACGATCGACACACATCCAGTGTCGGTCGATGCAACTCGTAGACAGACAGAACTGTCGGATGATAATGGCATAGATGCTGAGTTGGAGCTTGATCACTTATTCACTGGAGTCTCTGAGATCTCTCAACAGGAGATTTATGCGCAGATTGTTAGACAACACTCCTCAGTATCTGAAGTGATTAGGCAGGAAATTGAAGAGCTTAAGAAGCTAGAGGAGATTGGTGAAGAATTGGAAGAAATTCCAACTTCTGATGATCCACCTTATCATCCCTGTGTGCAGAGGTACTTAAACAGGATGCTGCCTTTAGATGAAGAGCTGAGAGACTGGATGATTATAGTTCCCCAACACATTAGTGAGGTGCTACTGAACAAGATCCCGAAGAAGCTGCCTGACCCTGGAGGACAGTTTTAGACGCTCTCTGTGAGACTTAGGAGCTGCTGGAAGTATGATGCCTTATTCTGTGGCAGAGAAGCTGGGGATGCTGGATTTTTCTCCTACTAGGACCTCTCTTGTCCTAGCTGATCAGTCTATACGAGTTCCGGAAGGACTCTTAAAGGACATTCCAGTGAGAGTTGGAAACTACTTAGTTCCGACAGACTTCCTTGTGCTAAAGTATGACTGCGATCCTGATGAAGCATTGCTGCTTGGAAGACCATTCTTGGCTACAGCAGGAGCTGTGATTGATGTTAGACAGAGTCTAATAGACCTCCACCTGGGAGATGAGCCGCTGCGATATGAGATGGAGAAGCTGCGAAAACCACTGATAGATGGGCAGACATTCACAATCATGGATGCAGATAATGAGCAGCCGAACAACACTGTGATTCTAGATCCTGGAGCACATTTTACTCCATCTTTTCTTGGACATGAGCATTCTGCAACAGCTTATTCTCCACCTTGGATGAGGAGACTTGAACAGAGACAGAAAAAGTCTTTGTCAGGTTCTCTTGGTGCCTGAAAGATCTTGTGCGTCCGGTCAAGCTAATGACCTTAAACAAGCGCTGAGTGGGAGGCAACCCACTGTTAGGTTTAGTTGTTTTTCTTTCTTATTTTTGGTGTTTTTCTTAGGATTTCACGTTTTTGTTTTTGTTTTTGCTAAGTTTCAGATGCAGAACTCGATTCTGGAGATGTGTGACGATCGATGCACTTGTGCACCGGTCGTTGCAAGGAGATTTGACGAAGAGGGGTAATCGCATTGTGACGATCGTTGCTCACAAGCAACGGTCGTTGCAATTGGTTCAATTGCAAAATTAAGGTATGCGCTAAACCGGAAAAATCAATTATGATTTGACCAGCAACGGTCGTTGCCCCTAAAGCAACGGTCGTTGCACCCACGACCAGGTAAGTGCCTTAAACCCTTTCTCTTCTCTTTTCTTTCTCAATTGCGATCATCCGTACAACCGAAAGCTCCACACCCAAAATCGCCATTTCTCATCATTTTTCTTCGTCTCAATTGCTAATACTTCCTATTTCACAATCTAAACCTTTGTCTTTAGCTCCTATCTCACGAATCCAAGGTAAAGAACTTGTATTTTCCCAAAATTTTCGGATTGGATTTTAGGTTTTAGGGTTTTAGATTTTTGAACTGAAAATTGATGATGCATGCGTAATTAGACTGATTTAGGGTGATGGATTTTGATTTTGAACTGATTCGAGGCAATGTGGCATGGATTTGAACTAAAAGTTTGCTGATTGTTTGCGGCGAAATCGCCTTGCAACGGTCGTTGCTCTCGAGCAACGGTCGTTGCTTTGCGATTTTGGGAAATGTTCGATAAAGTGAAATCGCCTTGCAACGATCGATGCCTTAGATGCAACGGTCGATGCTTCGCGATTTCACAGAGAGTTGCCGAGACTTATATTGTTTAAATTTTGTTTCTTTTGCAGATGGCATCTCGTAGACAGCCCCGCAAGAAGCAAGCAACAGCATCAACGGCCGCAAGATAGTACATTCCACCTCCAGAGTGGTTTCACAGACACTCTCAGCCACCGGAGCCATATGTAAGAGATGGACCGCCAGTCGCTTTGCCTTGGCCCCGAGAAGACGCTACAGAGATCCCGACAGCCATACAGTGGCTAAGGGACATTCGCACGTTCTTAAAGACTGCAGACTTCACAGAGCGGCCACTGCTTGACCAGTGGGATGAGTTTGATTCACTCCTCTACAGTGGTTGGTGTGGGATGACCATCAAGCCAACCAAGTTCGCTGACTACTCTACCTGCAAGAGTCTGGGGATTGATGAGCAGGTACTTGATATGTGCAGAGGCATTGGTCTAGGGACAATGCCAATGCGCCCTTATGATCTCTATCCTGAGCTGGTCGGGCAGTTATTGGCCACTTGCAGAGTGGTTTACCCAGATCCCGATAGGAGGAGCGCTACAGGAGGTTTCTTTACCTTCATGAGTTGGGGAGTCAGGTATCGGATTCCTCTACTTGATCTTTTCAGGATCTATGGGTTCAGTACTGAGCCGAGACGCATTGCTATGGCACTTGAGTGGGACCCAGTTGAGGCTCGCACATTCTGGGAGAGTATTGGCAGCGGTCAATACAACTCCAGGATCACACCGGTGAAGATGATGAGGCATCCTGTGCTGAGATATGTCTCGCGTATCTTGTGTTGGAGCTTGCTATGCAAGTTTGAGGCCAACAAGATGCGCAAGTATGAGATGGAGATGCTGTTTATGGGGTTGAGAGATCAATTTAGAGGTTCTGGCGTGAGAGATCCTACTACGGGTCTCAACTTGGGAGCTGTCTTCGCTTTACATCTATGTGATCTGCAGACGAAGCCTTTTGATGGAGCTAGTACAGAGACGGTAGGGAGCTTGCTTACTCCCATTTTTATGCATTGCGGGATTCCTCTACATGGCACGGAGTGTGATAGAGCCCAGGAGTTCCTAGACTTCAGTCATTTGCAGAGCGCTACCTGGCTCAAGGAGGGGCGCATTTGGGTTTATCAGGACCCGGATACTGGGATGTGTGGTATAGAGCTTCCTGCTGCTAGGTGGACACGGATTGATACATTGGAGGCTCTGAGATTTTGGCCTCCAGAGACTGAGCAGCGTGGGATTCCGATTATGGCTCATCCGCTGGGAGAGCCCTCCACACGAGCTTCGACTTCTGCTGCCCCTGCGCCTGCTGCTCCGGTTGACCTTGGCCCTTATCCTGAGATGTCAGTTCCCTATGGAGATATGTCCGAGGCTGAGTGGAGAGAGCGTAGTGATGGGATATGGAGGACCGTTTGGGAGTGGATGCGTGGCTGCACTTGCAGGAGACAGCCACCAGTTCATCAGCCCGTCCCTGCTTCACGACGTAGACAGCGTTCTCCTACGGACGTCAGTGACACTGAGCGCTATGGAGGGATTGATGATAGCGAGTGAGCGTAGCTGTCATCTCTGGATTATCGGTTCTGTACTCTGTTTTTCTTTTTATTCTTGCACTTTCTCTTTTTATTAGTTTGCTACTATGTTTGGATGGTTTATGCTTGATTAGATACATTTGTTGCATGGGTTTTACTCTGTTTCTAGTGTTTTCAGCTTGCAGGATTCGAAACTGACAAAAACCGATGGATTAACCTGCTAACTTCCTGATTGTTCGAGAAATCGCAGTGCGTCGATCGACACATCATTGTGTCGATCGTTACAACGAAAATCGCACAGCAACGGTCGGTGCACCTAGTGCAACGATCGATGCCTGACTGCGACAGAGGTAAAAACCCGAGAGAACTAACCATTCCATTAACAAATTTTTATTTTCTTTCTTTTAACCAATCCCTTGCTTGACACTACTGGGGACAGTGTGTCTTAAGTGTGGGGGAGGTTCTACTAATTACTTTCTTTTGTTTTCTTAGAGTCAGTTAAATTTAAAAAAAAAAAAAATTTGTTTTTTGAGTCAAAATTTGTTTAAGTAGGAAACAATGATTTTTTGAGAAGATTAGCAGCATTTGCAGGAACTTAATTAACCATTGGGATGAAGCTGCAGATTATCTATGACTATTAGAAAACCCCATCACAGATCAACCTACTGAGAACACCCACATCGCTTCAGGTATCAGAGGATCTTTTACTGACTTCAATTTAATCCTGACTTTAGATTTCTCACCTAAGGGCATGGTATACTTTATGTCGGACTCCCTTGTTGGTTCTGAAACAGCCTGTAAACCTGTCCTATTTGGTTCCCTTCTCCCCTTCCATAAAGTTAAAAAAAAGATAATAAACTGCGGATGAGTTAGTAACTCCGAAGTGGTCATGGGAATGGTAGCAAACACTATTTTCTCTCATGTGATCCATGGAATGTGTCCAAAGTACACCCCAAAACGGGAAGAACACTGATAAAAAAAATAAAATGATACCCAGTGGGGAAAAATCAGTTGTTAAGGAAGGGAAAGAGAAGAAAGGGATTAGAGAAAGACATTTTGGTGGTCTAGAGCTGGCAAGGTAAGAATCCATGTGCCTTTAGATCGATACTCCTTAGGTGAGACCGCACTTAAATACTTGCAGAAGTCAGTAGGGAGAATTTGAATGCGTGAATGTGATTGTGGCGTTTACTTAGGACAGTTGTTAAGTGTGGGGAAAGTATATGTTGGTCTTGATGTCTGTGGATTGATTCTTTCATGTGGATTACTAAGGGGAATATGAATGTTGCTGCTTCTACGACAAAATGAGTTTCTGAAGAGTTTTCAAAACTCTTCACTACATTTTAGTTCTCTGTTTTGCTTGAGGGCAAGCAAAGGCTAAGTGTGGGGGAGTTGATATATCATGGTTTTTACTCATTTTATACCATGATATAGATGTGTTTTTAGTGTCTTTTGTGTTCGTTTAGAGTCTTTTACAGGTCTAATCAGGTTTGGAGCTAATTGGAGATATTTGGAGCATTTTGGGACTTTTGGGACGTTTTGGCCGAGAGCTTAACTCACTGTCCGATTTATTGATCAAGCATCGACCGACACACCTTGTGCATCGGTCGACACACTAGCGAGATGGGCCGTACGCGTCGGTTTAACAAGTTATGAAGATTTGCAAAGAGGCCCAGAATAGTTCCAGTATTTACACAGAAGCCCCAGCCGAGATTAGGCCTATATATAGAGGATTTTGGTGTTTAATTTACTAACGCTTTCATACTTAGAGCTAAGAAATTTTTAGAGCTTTTGGGGCTGATCTATTTCCTGTATTCACTTATTTTGGAGAAGATTTCGAACCCCTTTGATATTTTATTCTCTTATATGCAATCTATTATTTCTATGATTATGTTTTCATCAATCATGTCTGAGTAGATCCATAGTTAAGTTTAGGGTTTCTCATTAGGGTTTGATGACTTGCTAGACTTGTTTAATTCAGTTAAGGATTCATATGATTAGAATGTTCTTCAAACTAAATTGTGCTTAATGCTAGTTCTAACCTGATCAATTAGAATCTAGATCTTAGGTTGCTAAATTCGACACGAGAGTGTGTTTTAGAATCTGAACTATTTAGGTTGAGCAATTAAATTATTCGCAAAGAGATTTGGTTTAGTTTAATTGTGAACATATCGAACTTGAACTTAATGCTAGTTTAATCTGTTAGTAATTGCAAAGAGATTTGGGTTACTGCACTTAGACTTAGAGAGTTTTCGCAAAGAGATTTGGTTAATTCTATTTCCGTGATTTGAGTTCTAGAACTGAGTTTAATTAGATCCTGACTGATTAACTCCTCTGCTTGTCTGATTTCCTGAGAATACCCTAGGCTTGACGCTTTTAGTTTATTGCTTTCACAACCAACTTGCTATTGTTTACTTTCTTGCTCCGCAATTTATTTACTTCACCATCTGCTTATTTCTAGTATTAACTTCTACGTTTCTGATTCTATTGAGACCAAGTGTCCATGTGGATTCGATAACCCTATATATTACTTTGACGATACTGTGCACTTGCAGTTTAGAATAGGGTAAAACTTAGAACCTATCATGTGGTAGCAAGGATCATGGGACCAAGGATTGATATGTGATTAAAGAGAGGTTGACGATGATAGGTCAGGTTTTATTCCCTATACTAACTGCAAGTGCACATCAATATCAATGTAGTATATAGGGTTATCGAATCCACAGGGACACTGGTCTCGATAGATCAGAACAGTAGAGATTAATAATAGGAATAAAAGCAAATTGTTGTAAAGTAAATAGCAAGGCGAGAAAGTAAATCAGTAGCAGGAATTGGTTGTGAAAGCAATAAACTAAAAGCGCTAAGTCTAGGGAATTCTCAGGAAATCAGACAAGCAGACAAGTTAATCAGTCAGGATCAAATTAAACTCAGTTCTAGAACTCAAATCACGGAATTAGGATTAACCAAATCTCTTTGCGAAAATCCTCTAAGTCTAAGTGCAGTAATCCAAATCTCTTTGCAATTACTAACAGATTAAACCAGCATTAATTTCAAGTTCGATATGTTCACAATTAAACTAAGCCAAATCTCTTTGCGAATAATTTAATTGCTCAACCTAAATAGTTCAGATTCTAAACCACACTCTCGTGTCGTATTTAGCAACCTAAAGTCTAGATTCTAATTGATCAGGTTAGAACTAGCATTAAGCACAATTTAGATCGAAGAACATTCTAATCATGTGAATCCTTAACTGAATTAAACAAGTCTAGCAAGTCATAAAATCCTTAATGAGAAACCCTAAACTTAACTATGAATCTACTCAGACATGATTAATGAAACAGAAATCATAGAAATAATAGATTGCATATAAGAAATTAAATAGATAAAGGGGTTCGAAATCTTCTCCAAAATAGATGAAGTACAGGAATAGATCAGCCCCAAAAGCTCTAAAAATCTCTTAGCTCTAAGTATGAAAGCGTATCTAAAATAAAAGCCAAAACTCTAAATATATAGGCATAATCTCGGCTGGGGTTTCTGTGTAAATACTGGAACTATTCTGGGCTTCTCTGCAAATATTCATAACTTTGTTAAACCGCCGCGTACGGCCCATCTCGCTAGTGTGTCGATCGACACCAAAGGTGTGTCGATCGATGCATGATCATCAAATCGGGCAGTGAGTTAAACTCTCGGCCAAAATGCTCCAAAAGTCTCAAAATACTCCAATTATCTCCAATTAGCTCCAAACCTGATTAAACCTGTAAAAGACTCTAAAATAACACAAAAGACACTAAAAACACATCTATATCATGGCATAAAATGGGTAAAAACCATGATATATCAACTCCCCCACACTTAGCCTTTGCTTGCCCTCAAGCAAAACAGAGAACTAAAATGCAGTGAAGAGGTTTGAAAACTCTTCAGAAACTCTTTTCATCCTAGAAGCAGCAACACTCAGATTCCCCTTAGTAAACCACATGAAAGAATCAACCTGCAGACATCAAGACCAACATATACTTCCCCCACACTTAGCAACTGTCCTAAGTATACTCCACAATCACATTCAAGCATTCAAATTCTCCCTACTGACTTCTGCAAGTATTTAAGTGCGGTCTCACCTAAGGAGTATCGATCAAAGGCACATGGATTCTTACCTTATCAGCTCTAGACCACCATCCTATCTTTCTCTAGTCCCTTTCTTCTCTTTCCTTTCCTTAGCATTCTGATTTTTCCCCATTGGGTATCATATTATTTTTTATCAGTGCTCTTCCCGTTAAGGGGTGTACTTTAGACACATTCCATGGATGCACAAGATATGAGAGTTTTAGCTATCATTCCCATGACCACTTCGGAGTTACTAACTCATCCTCAGTTTATTATTATTTTTTTTTTAATGGAAGGGGAGAAGGGAACTAAATAGGACAGATTTACAGACTGTGTCAGAACTAACAAGGGAATCCGACACAAAGTATACCAAGCCCTTAGGTGAGAAAATCTAAGTCAGTATTAGGGTGAAGTCAGTAAAAGGATCCTCTGATACCTGAAGTGATGTGGGTGTCCTTAGTCGGTTGATCCATGTCTGGGTTTTCTAATAGTCAGAGATAATCTGCAGCTTCATCCCAATGGTTACTTAAGTTCCTGCAAGTGCTACTAATCTTCTCAAAAAATCATTGTTTCTTACTTAAACAAATTTTGACTCAATAAAACAAAAATTTTGAAAAATTTAACTGACTCTAAGAAAACAAACAAAAGAAGTTAGTAGAACCTCCCCCACACTTAAGACACACTGTCCCCAGTAGTGTCAAGCGAAGGATTGGCAAAAAGAAATAAAAATTTGTTTAAGGATGGTTGAGTTCTCTCGGGTTTTACCTCTGTCGCAGTCAGGCATCGATCGTTGCACTAAGTGCATCGACCGTTGCTAGGCGATTTTTCGTTGTGGATCGATCGTTGCTCAGGACCGCAACGATCGCTGCAGTGCGATTTCTGTCGTATTGTGACGATCGACACAATGGTGTGTCGATCGACGCACTGCGTACATCGGATCAGTCAGTAAGTTAGCAGGTTAGTCCGTCGGGTTATGTCATTTTCAAAACCTGCAAGCTGAAAACACTAGAAACAGAGTAAAACCGAAGCAATAGATGTATCAAATCAAGTACAGCCATCCAAACATAGTAGAATCCTAAAAATCAAAAGAAAATAGTGCAAGAAAAGATAAAAAGAAAATCAGAGTACAGAACCGATAATCAAGAGATGACAGCTATGCTCACTCGCTATCATCGATCCCTCCATAGCGCTCAGTATCACTGACGTCCGTAGGAGAACGCTGTCTACGTCGTGAAGCAGGGACGGGCTGATGAACTGGTGGCTGTCTCCTGCAAGTGCAGCCACGCATCCACTCCCAAACGGTCCTCCAGATCCCATCACTAC
This sequence comes from Orychophragmus violaceus, assembly GCA_030180135.1. NCBI lineage: Eukaryota > Viridiplantae > Streptophyta > Magnoliopsida > Brassicales > Brassicaceae > Orychophragmus > Orychophragmus violaceus. The sequence continues at coordinate 93,001,128 of CM058230.1, forward strand.
GCTCTCTCCACTCAGCCTCAGACATATCACCGTAGGGTACTGTGATCTCAGGATAAGGGCCAATATCAACCGGGGCAGCAGCAGGCGCAGGGGCAGCAGAGGTCGAAGCTCGTGTGGAAGGCTCTCCCAGCGGATGAGCCATAGTAGGAATCTCACGCTGCTCAGTCTCTGGAGGCTGAAATCTCAGAGCCTCCAATGTATCAATCCGTGTCCACCTAGCAGCAGGAAGCTCTATACCACACATCCCAGTGGTCGGGTCCTGATAAACCCAAATGCGCCCCTCCTTGAGCCAGGTAGCGCTCTGCAAATGGCTGAAGTCTAGGAACTCATGGGCTCTATCACGCTCTGTTCCATGCAGAGGAATCCCGCAATGCATAAAAATGGGAGTAAGCAAGCTCCCTACCGTATCAGTACTGACTCCATCAAAAGGCTTCGTCTGCAGATCACACAAATGCAAAGCGAAAACAGCTCCCAAGTTGAGACCCGTAGTAGGATCTCTCACGCCAGAACCTCTAAACTGATCTTGCAGCCCCATAAACAGCATCTCCATCTCATACTTGCGCATCTTGTTGGACTCATACTTGCATAGCAAGCTCCAACACAAGATACGCGAAACATATCTCAGCACAGGATGCCTCATCATCTTCACCGGTGTGGTCCTGGAGTTGTATCGACCACTGCCAATACACTCCCAGAATACTCGAGCCTCATCTGGATCCCACTCAAGTGGCATGGCAATGCGCCTGGGCTCAGTACTGAACCCATAGATCCTGCAGAGATCTATTAGAGGAATCCGATACCTGACTCCCCAACTCATGAAGGTAAAGATACCTCCTGTAGCGCTCCTGCTATCGGGATCTGAGTAAACCACTCTGAAAGTGGCTAGCAACTGCCTGACCAGCGCAGGATAGAGGTCGTAAGGGCGCATTGGCATTGTCCCTAGACCAATGCCTCTGCACACAGCAAGTACATGCTCATCGATCCCCAGAATCTTGCAGGCAGAGTAGTCAGCGAACTTGGTTGGCTTGATGGTCATACCACACCAACCAGTGTAGAGAAGCGAATCATACTCATCCCACTGGTTAAGCAGTGGTCGCTCTGTGAAGTCTGCAGTCCTGAGGAACGTGCGAATGTTATTTGGCCACTGTCTGGCTGTAAGGATCTCCGTCATATCTGCTCGGGGCCAAGGCAGTGCTACTGCTGGGCCCACTCTAACATATGGCTCAGGTGGCTGAGAGTGTCTGTGAAACCACTCTGGTGGTGGAAGGTACTGTCTCGTGGCTGTTGATGTTGTTGCTTGCTTCTTGCGGAGCTGTCTGCGAGATGTCATCTGCAAAAAAGAAACAAAATTCAAACAATTTAAGTCTCGGCAACTCTCTGTGAAATCGCAAAGCAACGACCGTTGCATATAAGGCATCGATCGTTGCAAGGCGATTTCATTTATCGAACATGTCCCAAAATCGCAAAGCAACGACCGTTGCATAAATGCAACGACCGCTGCAAGGCGATTTCGCCGCAAACAATCAATCAAAATCAGCTCAAATTCGTGCCACATTATCGCAAATCAGCTCAAAATCATAACCTATCACCCTAAATCGGTCTAATTACGCATGCCACATCAAATTTCAGTTCAAAATTCTCAAACCCTAAAACCCTAAAATTGAATCTGAAAATCGAAAAAATTAGGGGTACATTTCCTTGGACTCTTAAGATATGAGCTATAGAAACGGATTAGAGCGTAAAATAGGAAGTATCAGTGATTGAATCGAAGAAAAATGATGAGAAATCTGGATTTTTAGGTGTGGAGGTTTGGTGTACGGACGGCGAAATGAGGAAGAAAAGAGAAGAGAAGGGTTTAAGGCCACTTACCTCGGTCGTGTGAGCAACGATCGTTGCTTTAGGGCAACGACCGATGCTGGTCAAATCGAAATCGATTTCCGGTTTAGCGCATACCTTAATTTTGCAATTAAACCAATTGCAACGATCGTTACTAGTGAGCAACGATCGTCACAATGCGATCACCCTTTCTCGTCAAATCTCCTTGCAACGACCGGTGCACAAGTGCATCGATCGTTACACGTCTCCAGACTCGAGTTCTTTATCTGAAACTTAAAAACCAATAAAAACGTGAAATCCTAAGAAAAACACCAAAAAATGAAAAGGAAAAACAACTAAACCTAACAGTGGGTTGCCTCCCACTCAGCGCTTGTTTAAGGTCATTAGCTTGACCGGACGAACAAGATCTTTCAGGCACCAAGAGATCTCGACAGAGAATTTTTCTGTCTCCGTTCAAGTCTCCTCATCCAGGGTGGCTAGTAGGCTGTCATAGAATGCTCGTGTCCAAGAAAAGATGGAGTAAAATGCGCTCCAGGATCTATAATCACAGTGTCATCCGGCTGCCCATCATCTGCTTCCATGATGGTGAATGTCTGCCCATCTATCAGTGGTCTTCGCAGCTTATCCATCTCATAACGCAGCGGTTCATCTCCCAGATGGAGGTCTATCAGGCTGTTCCTAACATCAATTACCGCTCCCGCTGTAGCCAAAAATGGTCTTCCAAGTAACAACGCTTCATCCAGATCACAGTCATATTTCAGCACTAGGAAGTCTGTTGGAACTAAATAGTTTCCAACTCTCACCGGGATGTCCTCAAGAAGTCCTTCCGGAACTCTTATAGACTGATCAGCCAGGACAAGAGAGGTCCTAGTAGGCTTAAAATCCAGCATTCCCAGCTTCTCTGCCACAGAGTATGGCATAAGACTTCCATCAGCTCCTAAATCACAAAGAGAGCGCCTAAAACTATCTTCGAAAATAGAACAGTTAAGCACAAAGACTCCAGGGTCTGGCAGCTTCTTCGGGATCTTAGTCGGCAGAACATCACTAATATGTTGAGGAACTATAATTACCCAGTCTCTCAGCTCCTCATCTAAAGGCAGCATCTTGTTCAAGTACCTCTGCACACATGGGTGATATGGTGGATCATCAGATGATGGAATTTCTTCCAACTCTTCACCAATCTCCCCTAGCTTCTCAAGCTCTTCAATTTTCTGCTTAATTACTTCAGACACTGAGGAGTGTTGTCTAATGATTTGCGCATAGATTTCCTGTTGAGAAATCTCAGAGACTCCAGAGAATAAGCTATCAAGGTTCAAATCTGCATCAATACCATTATCATTCGGCAAGTCTGTCTGTTCACGACTTGCATCGACCGACACTAGATGTGTGTCGATCGATGCAACACTGTATTTTTTACCCGAGAGATTTTCTCCAAAATCCGAGATTTCTTCTTCTTTCACTAATTCAGCTGTACTTAGCTCAAATTTTTCACCTAGGTGAGATCCATCATTAATGTACACAGACCAGGCTTTAATATGAGTGTCTGCTACTCCTTTTCCCTTCATAGAGCTGGAAATCTGATTCACCTGAGTATCCAACTGCTTCATATGAGTGTTCATAGACTCGATCTTTCCATTGAGATCCTCGTAGACAGCATCTAACTTCTTGTTGCTCTCCACAGTACTCTTGGTCTGACTCTCCATAAGTTGTTCCATCATTGCTTCTATTCTACTCTCATGAGATGTAGGTGCAGGAGGAGTCTGATAAGATGAAGATCCATAGGTTCTCTGAGTACCTTGTCCAAAAGGCTTCTGAAAACCACTTGTCTGTCCAAAACCAACTGTGTTCTGATTGCCTGTGAAGGCACTCTTCTGTCCTCCATTTAAGAATCTGTTTCCTGCTGATTATCAAATCTGTTACCTTGGAAACCAGATCCTCCAATGTAATTCACATCTTCTTCCTGAGTGTCCTCTTCAGTCTGAATTACTTCTACATCTTGTGCAAAGTGGACAGCCTTTTTACCAGTCAGGAGATTGCAGATTGTGTCCATTCTAGATCTCAATTCAGTCATCTCTGTATTCTCTACACTTCCACCAGATTTCTTCCTCCTATCATCCATTGTCTTGCAGCTGTTGCTGCTCACTAAGTTCTCAATCAACTGCTTAGCTTGTGCAGGAGTTCTGGTGTTGAAGTTTGCATTACTGGAGTTATCCAGTGCAGACTGATATGGCAGATCTATGCCTCTGAAGAAGATACCTAGCAATGTGACTTCAGTGAATCCATGGTGTGGGCAGTCACGCTGGTATTTCCTAAATCTCATCCAAGCAGTCTTAAGTGGCTCAGTAGGACCTTGGGTAAATGTCAGAATGTCCTGTCTGGACTGATCGGAACGCGCATCATCATAGAAGTGACGCAGAAACTCACTCTTCAGGGCTGCCCAAGTAGTATACTGACCAGGTGCCAGTTGCTTCAGCCATGCAGCAGCGTCTCCAGCGAGACTGTATGGAAAGAGCTTGAGGAACATATAATCTTGGCAGACTCCATCATACTTCATGCCATTGATTAGGTCCTCAAATGTATCAATGTGATCCATAGGCTGCTCTGTAGGATGACCATGGAATGCATTCTGTCTCATCAGCGAGTAGTAGATGGTCTTGATCTCCAAATCGTCCCTCTCAAAACTAGGAAGAATTAGAGTTGGCCGGTTTGCATGAAACTCATCCGGTCTGTTGTAGTCAGCTAAGGTTCTCTCATGGACAACCATCTCTCTACCTTGGGCCTGTCTTGGCGCTTGGTTATGCTCCTGTTGCGGTGGCTCAGGAGGGTCAGGGATGACATTCCCTTCAGCATCAACCCTTTGCCAAGCAGCATTGTACGGGTTGTTATCTTGGTCCCTCAGAGTACCTTGAGCATCGCGTACTAAAATCAGCCTCTGTACTACCATTCTTTCTCTTCTTTCTCTTCTGTTAGTCCTCTCTAGACGTCCAAGTTCTTCAAGGTCGAGATTGATTAGGCTTAAGTTCGGATTACTTCGAGTTTCACGCTTCTGCATAAACTGTCTGTAATCGTCAAGCAACGATCGATGCTAACAGTGCAACGATCGATTCAATCTCAAATCGCTTAGTGACGATCGACACAAGAGATGCAACGATCGACGCAAGGCGAAATCGGTACCTACGACAGAGAGAAAACAGAGAAGAAATCAGTAAAATAAAAAACAAAAACAAAAACAAAAAAGAAAAATTCCTAGTAAAAACCCTAAGTTCGGTCCTATCGAAGACTCTAAGAGCCCCCGGCAACGGCGCCAAAAACTTGATAGGTCAGGTTTTATTCCCTATACTAACTGCAAGTGCACAGCAATATCAATGTAGTATATAGGGTTATCGAATCCACAGGGACACTGGTCTCGATAGATCAGAACAGTAGAGATTAATAATAGGAATAAAAGAAAATTGTTGTAAAGTAAATAGCAAGGCGAGAAAGTAAATCAGTAGCAGGAATTGGTTGTGAAAGCAATAAACTAAAAGCGCTAAGTCTAGGGAATTCTCAGGAAATCAGACAAGCAGACAAGTTAATCAGTCATGATCAAATTAAACTCAGTTCTAGAACTCAAATCACGGAATTAGGATTAACCAAATCTCTTTGCGAAAATCCTCTTAAGTCTAAGTGCAGTAATCAAAATCTCTTTGCAATTACTAACAGATTAAACCAGCATTAATTTCAAGTTCGATATGTTCACAATTAAACTAAGCCAAATCTCTTTGCGAATAATTTAATTGCTCAACCTAAATAGTTCAGATTCTAAGCCACACTCTCGTGTCGTATTTAGCAACCTAAAGTCTAGATTCTAATTGATCAGGTTAGAACTAGCATTAAGCATAATTTAGATCGAAGAACATTCTAATCATGTGAATCCTTAACTGAATTAAACAAGTCTAGCAAGTCATAAAATCTTTAATGAGAAACCCTAAACTTAACTATGAATCTACTCAGACATATTAATGAAACAGAAATCATAGAAATAATAAATTGCATATAAGAAATTAAATAGATAAAGGGGTTCGAAATCTTCTCCAAAATAGATGAAGTACAGGAATAGATCAGCCCCAAAAGCTCTAAAAATCTCTTAGCTCTAAGTATGAAAACGTATCTAAAATAAAAGCCAAAACTCTAAATATATAGGCATAATCTCGGTTGGGGCTTCTGTGTAAATACTGGAACTATTCTGGGCTTCTCTGCAAATCTTCATAACTTTGTTAAACCGCCGCGTACGGCCCATCTCGCTAGTGTGCGATGCATGATCATCAAATCGGGCAGTGAGTTAAACTCTCGGCCAAAATGCTCCAAAAGTCCCAAAATACTCCAATTATCTCCAATTAGCTCCAAACCTGATTAAACCTGTAAAAGAATCTAAAATAACACAAAAGACACTAAAAACACATCTATATCATGGCATAAAATGGGTAAAAACCATGATATATCAGACGACTAGAGCCTGCTTCCAGTGTGGACAAACCGGGAATTTCTCTAAATAATGTCCAAAGCATCCACGAAGGGGAGGAGGCCAAGGGGCGGACTGCGGACGTGATCACATGGCTAAGGCTGGTGCACTACGGGTGTATCAGCTGGTTGAGGACTCCGGTGAAGCTGGGGACTTCAACGCAATCATGGGTACGCCGACTGCATAAGACCTCTACATGTATGTTTAAATTAAAGTTAGGAACGAAAATGTATACATTGAACCGAATGACATAGTGTGTGTTTCCACATGGTGACGTATACATTGGGATTTTTAATGACATGATAAAAGAATGTCCTTAAGTGTTATCTTGAACTGTCATGATGACCTAATTCCCTTATGGGTCATCTCAATGCCATGATGATATAATTCCCTTATGTGACATCTGAAATACCAATGACATAATGCCCTTATGTGTCATAATGAAATGCCAAATGACATAATGCCCATATGTGTCATAATGAAATGCCAAGTGACATAATTCCTTATGTGTCACAATGAAATGCCTTAATGTGTTTATATGGGATTTACCAATCTTATGTGATGGTATAGGTACCGTGAATATAGGAGGTGTGGAAACGCATGTCCTATTTGATTTCGGGGTGACACATATCTTTATGGGCCTGGATATGATGGGTAAAGGCCTGTTCCGAATGGAACAAGTAGACGTATTTAGAGTCAATGCGGCTAGCGGCCAAGTGATGCCGGCCAAGGGATTGGTTCGGCACATATCTGTTTCCATTGGAAACGTGATCATGCTGGCCAATCTATTTGTGATTCATCTCAAGCACCACGACGTGATCTTGGGAATGGATTAGCTAGGTCGGTACCGAGCCACAATCGATTGCCATCGTGGGCGAGTATGGTTCGAGAGACCGGAGAGTAGTATTCGGATCCAAGGAATAAGGCCGACCACTGGTAGTCTAGTGATCTCAGCGGTACAATCTGAGAAGATGTTGGAAAAAGGTGGTGAGGCTTACATTGCTACCGTCACAACGACCGGGGGTAGAAACGGCAAGGAGATTGGAGAGATTTTGGTCGTAACAAATTTGAGGATGTGTTCGCGGCCTTAAAGGGCTTACCGCCTAACCGGTCCGACCCATTCACCATTGAGTTTGAATCCGGGACTGCTCCACTCTCCAAGGTTCCAGAATGGGACTTAGGCCTAGTTAGAGAAACATAGAATGGTTAGGGTTATACGCTTAGGCTAGGGAATCATACATATAGAAATGGGTGTTAGGTTGACAGATTTACATAGAATTCATGCTTAGGGTTTATAAATCTTTAGACGAAATTATGTTGCAGGACTTGAGGCTCATCTTAAGGATGACCAGACTTAGGCGTGAAATACAAGACTTGACGGACGAGTGGTGAATTTAGTACGGATAGTTAGGACTCAACAATGTAATGACTTTAGTGAACGAATACACTATTGTATCAGTACTTTAATTTTTTATTAATAAAATGAATGTTTTGCCTTATATAATGATATGTGTTGAATGTTGACTTAGGTAAATGGAATTTATAAACGAAATAGGGCCTTAGTATAGCATGAACCGTTCAGATTCGTTAGTGGACAAACGGAGAAACTTCCACCAACTTAGGAGCCGGGTTGGGGTGTTTCAGCATAAGCCCAAAAAAACTAAAAGAATCTGCTTTCTTACTATTCTATTCTATCCAAGATAGCCCACAGAACAGAAAAAAGAATTTTTATATAAACTTAAAATTAAGTCGGATATGAGACGTAATACATGTATTCTCATCTACTTAAAATCATGGTACTCGTAGCTGCAAGTTTACGATTTAGGTAATATGAATCATATATATAATTGGAGACATTTTTACTCTCCTCTAAGCGTGCCACGTCAGCAGATTTTTTGGATGTTTTGTGGGTCCCATTTTTAATGAAAATTCACGTTATATATTTCTCATCTCTATAAATTCACGTTAACGAGAAAAATCTCATTGTTAAAAAAAAAGTCTCATTAAATACTCTTTTTTTGTTAAATAATCTCATTAAATACTCAATCACATCTCGATGCAAAAAAAAAAAAAAATCATTCACATCTCTTTGTTGTCGAGATCGATCCCTCTTCCCTCAAACAACCGTGAATGTATCTCTCATTCATACCCACTTCCGGGAATATGAAATAACGATGTGTGCAACCTTCCTTAGGGTTTTCTCTTCCGTTTTAGGCCTTCATCTTTCTCACATCACTATTCGTATCTCCTGAATAATGGATATGGGTTTTCTGTTTTTGGGTATCATCATTCTGTTCTTCTCTAGGTTTGTAGCTTCAGCTCCTTCAACAACTTCATCAGCGAGTTAGTTTCACTCTGTTTTTGCTATGGGTCATTTTTTTAATCTGGATTTCAATCTTACTTACGTTTTTCTTCTTCTTTGTGCAGAGATTGTTAGTAGTTTCATATCAAATAATGGTCCCTCAAAACCACCTCTAAAACAGGTTTGAGATTACTTCAGTCTTCCTTCCTTCATGATTTCATTTCTTATAATTATTGGGTCTTTCTTTTTAGAATCAGCAATTTCTGCGAAATCGATGGTGAAATTCGAAAATGATTGTTCAGTGGAGACGGTACTAGACAGAAGCAGACTCGGTATCGAACCCTATTCTCTTAAGGTCTTGCCCAATGGCGAGCTGCTTATCCTGGATTCTGAGCATAACAACGTTTACAAGATTTACTCCTCTCTTTCCCTAAGTAAGTGCCACCATCGTTAATATCAAACATCCATTATTTTTCCTGATTTCAACTTGTGTTTGTGTAACCCTCATTTTCTTTCTTATCTCTTCCATTTGTTAATTTTTGGGAGTTTTTTGTGGTTTTGTTATGCCAGATTCAGTAGTGTGAATTTGAAGATGTTGTGCCACGCTGTTCTGACATATTTCCAGCGTCTATATGCAATGTGTGATGTTTATCCTGAGTCTTCTAAACTTCCAAAGGGAGAATATAAACTTCAGATGTATTTGAGGTCCGTGCTAAATCTTTGATGTTTGCAAGATTGTTGTAATATTTGAAAGGTAGAGTTTGTACAAATTAATCAGCAGATAGAAATGATCTTCTCACCGTGACTGGTTGACAATTCCTGTAAACGATATTTTTTGAAAGGGTTGACAACTTTGTTTCACAGGGCATCTTTACGTTTGGAATCTTCTATTCTAAAAGCTAATTGCTTTCCACCATGCACGTAAATGTGGACCTGCTGGAAAAGTTGAAGCAGCTCATTGTGTTACTGAAATAAATATGAGGGTGAGATTGTGAATTACGTTTTACTTTATTTTGAAAAGCTAGATGTAACATTTTCTAGGAAAGAAAAAAGAACTGTTGTGAACCAAAGTTGGTGTGAAATGTTTGTGTGTTTTCTGATGTATATATAGATATTTTTGCGAATTAGAATCCATGAAGAGCTGAGTATTCCATAGATTTTGCTGGTGATGCAGCATATTCGGCTTGGCTTACATACTGAACCAGATGGTCCAATCACAGGAAATGGTGCCTTTAAGTCGCATGTTCTAATACCAGGGCTCTCTTTTGCTTGACTTACCAGTTTAACATTTCTCTGGCTGCTACGCTGGTTGTAATTTGAACGTGTTGCTCACCTCATGTATCTTCTTGCAGGGTGAAGGAAGTGTTTTATCTGGGCTCACCCACAAAGGATATAGCTACCCAATGTTTAGTACATTGCTGACAAGTACAATTAATGTTCTAATGCATCATATCTCTCTCAAATGTACACTTTTGATTTCACCTACAGAATACTCCCCAAGGATCTGTGTTGGTGGAAATCAGAAGACTTCTCGAAGCTTTCTGGCATTATCCATCTGCTTAGCAATCTTTTTGAGGTTTTCGCAGTGTCTGTTTCTTAGTGGTGATGTGCAGCGAGAAATTCGAACGAGTTTCAACTGGACCAGATTGCTTTATATGACCGAGTGTTCAAATGCTATTGTGTGTGGTGACGTAGTGGAGACTAGCATCAATGTGAAAATACAAATTATTGCACTCATGCATCTGGTAATAGCTTCTGCTGCTATTTTGAGGCTAAATCTGCAGATTGATGGCATTACATTCTCACCTACATTTTTCCATGTTCTCACAAGCATTTCAAATGATCTACTGTCTGTATTAGCAGGCATGAGTGAATTACCGCTTGAATTCTCATTTATTTGGTTGGATGGTGCAGTGAAAGTTATAGAAGAATTAGGGAGCCACTTCTGCTTATCTAACCCTACGTTGAACAAAGATCATCTGTACTCAAAGTCGATTGAGTTGCACCTGAGGGTGATTGGGAAATGCATATCGCTACAAGGAAAAGAGGCTACCTTGGTGTCATAAAGGACAGTGTATCCATATTCTAAGTCGGAAAAGACTGGGACAAGCTAGAAGCTGAAGTGAAGAAATGGGTTCCTCTTTTAGTTCCATAGACTTTACTTTACTTTAATTTATACTATTTGAGAAGGTAGATGTATAAACAAGTTTTCCAACGATACATACCAAAGTGCGGAGGAGGACATGAGACAAGCCATGAACAATAGTATTTTTCTTATTAATCATGTTTGTTAATAAAAGGTTACAATTATCCTTTGTCTTAAGATATATTGTTAATAAACAAACATATATCATCCTCCGCGCACGCGCGGGGGGTTCAACACCTAGTTTGTATAATTTAGCTACGGTTATTAGTAAAACATGATAATGTAGGATTGCAAATTTTAAAATAAATTTAAATATTAAATTATAAACTAAATTAAATGATTTTTATTTAAATATTCAAATTGTTTTTCATAAATATTTTAAAACATGTTAATGAAGGTGTTTTAAAAAATTTACAATACTTCTTTTATTTATTAGTATCAATATTCATAAATCTCATTCTAAATATGAGAAATTTGGGGAAGTGGAAAATTAACTCAGCTATTGTCTTTCGAAACCATCTTCTATAAACAATGTCCAAATCGAATTTATATAAATGCAAGTTTGATTTTTTTAAATAATAATATTTTATATTTTAAAAATGTTTTTATCATTTGGCTGATAAGAAGAAAAAAAAGTAAATCATTTTTTCTTTTGCTTCCTCTATTTATATTATTCTCTTTTTGTTTACAATATCCACAAACTAAAAAAAAACGAATTATCTTCTTTGTTTTCAGATATTGCGTCTTCATCACCATCATCACATTGAATGTCATGGAGATTGCTTTTGCAGTGATCATTCTGTTTAGCTGCATTCAAAAATCCTTTAGATTTTTCAGGCAATTTACCATCATCGTATCGATTAGTTGAATCATATAACTCCTTAGTCAAATCAATGTTCACTCTGTTTCCATTGTCATCATATGTAGTTGTAAATGTCACACACAACCGTATCGGCACATTTTTTCTTACGTACCCAACAAAAGTTTTCACTTGTTGGTCATTTGCGATAATTATTGTAGAGAGATTCTAAGTTGTTGATCAAATGGCTAGGTAAATGACTGAACTCAATATTAACAATGCTCTGATCAATTACGCAGTCCCATGAAACTATCGTCTGTAATTCTTCAAGAGTAGTACTAGATTTCAAAACAAGTAATCTACTTTGTTTTTATTCATCAACAATTTCCACTAGTACATGATAGGTCTAGTTTAATCTCTATTCTAACTGCAAGTGCACAATGATGTGAATGTAGTACTTTAGGGTATCGAATCCACAAGGACTCTAAGCAACGATAGATTAAGAACAGTCAAGTTAAACTAGGAGAAAGCAATGTAATGAAAAACTAAAAGCAATGCAAGAAAGTAAATCAGTAGCAAGATTGGTTTGAAGGCAATTAACTAAAAGCGCTAAGTCTAGGGAGTTCTCAGGATATCAGGCAAGCAGATAAGTTATTCAGTCAGGATCAAATTAAGTACGATTCTAGAACTCAAACACGGAAATAGAATTAACCAACTTTCGTTGTGAGAATTCTCTAAGCCTAATTGCAGAAATCCAAATTTCTTTGTAATTCCTAACAGATTAAACTAGCTTTAAGATTAAGTTTGATATGTTCACAATTCAATTAAACCAAATTTCTTTGCGAGTAATTCAATTGCTCAACCTAAATAGTTCAGATTCTAAACCACACTTTCGTGTCAATTTAACAACCTAAGATCTAGATTCTAAGTGATCAAGTTAGAAACTAGTATTAAGCTCAATCAAGGTTGAAGAACAATTATGGTATGAATCCTAACTGAAATAAATAAATCTAGCAAGTCATGAAATCCCTATGAGAATCCCTAAACCTAACTATGAATCTACTCAGACATAGAATATGAAAACATAATCAATGAAATAGTAGATTGCATAAATAAAGAGTAAAGATAGGGGTTCGAAATCTTCTCCAAAAGCAGAAAGCAGTACATGATTAGATTAGCCCCAAAAGCTCTAGAAATCTCTATGCTCAAAGTATGAAAGCCAAAATAAATTGTCTGTCAAAGTGTATCTAAAAACTGATGTAAAAACCTAATTATATAAGCTAATCACGTCTTGAGGCTTCTTTGTAATTATCAGGAACCTCTGGGCAAAACTGTGAATTATGCATTCTTCATTAAACCGCCGAGGAAGGCCCATCTCGCTAGTGTGTCGATCGATGTGTGTCGATCGATGCATTACTCTGTTTTGGACAGTGAACTCTATCTCTCGGGTCAAAGCACCAAAATGCTCCAAAAAGCTCCATAAACTCCAATTCCGCTCCAAACGTGCATATACCTAATAACACCTGTAAAAGACTCTAAAGAAACACCAAAAGACTCTAAAACATACTTATATCATAGTCTAAAACCGGTAAAAACCATGATATATCAACTCCCCCACACTTAGCCTTTGCTTGCCCTCAAGCAAAACAGAGAACTAAAACATGGTGAAGAGGTTTGAAAACTTTCAGAAACTCTTTTCATCCTGGAAGCAACAACATTCAGATTCCCCTTAGTAAGCCACTGAAAGAATTACCTACAAGACATCAAGACCAACACGTACTTCCCCCACACTTAGCAACTGTCCTAAGTAAACTCCACAATCAATCCAAGCAATTCAAATTCACCCTACTGACTTCTATAAGCTATTAACTGCGGTCTCACCTAAGGATTATCGATCAAAGGGCACATGGATTCTTATTCTGTCAGCTCTAGACCACCATACTATCTTTTTCTGGTTCCTTTCTTCTCTTTTCCCTTCCTTAGCAACTGATTTTTCCCCATTGGGTATCATTTTATTTTATTTTATCAGTGTTCTTCCCGTTATGGGGTGTACTTTGGACACATTCCATGAATGCACAGGAGGTAATAGTGGTAGCTACCACTCCCGTGACCACTTCGGAGCTACTAGCTCATCCTCAGTTTATTATTCTCTTTTTTTTTACTTTAAGAGAAGGGGAGAAGGGAACCATACTCGGACAGGTTTACAAGCTGTGTCAGAACTAACAGAGGAGTCCGACTCAAGGTATACCAAGCCCTTAGGTGAGAAAATTAAGTCAGGTTTACAAGGGTGAAGTCAGTAAAGGATCATCTGATACCTGAAGTGATGTGGGTGTCCTCAGTAGGTTGATCTGTGTTGGGTTTTCTAGTCATAGATAGATCCTGCAACTTCATCCCAATGGTCACTTAAGTTCCTGCAAGTGCTGTTAACTTCTCAAAAATTCACTGTTTCCTACTTAAACAGTTTTGACTCAATAAAACAATTTTTTTTTTGAAAAATAGGACTGACTCTAAGAAAACAGAAAGATAATAGTCAGTACCACCTCCCCCACACTTGAAACACACTGTCCCCAGTAGTGTCAAGCTAACGATCGGTAAAAGAAACTAAAAATGTTAATGGATGAGTTAAGTTATGTCTGATTTTTACCTCTGTCGCTCATGCGTCGATCATTACGCATAAATGCGACGATCGTTGCAAGGCGATTTGCGTCATGAGTCGATCGTTGCTCAGGACCGCAACGATCGCTGCAATGCGATTTTCGTTTTGTGACGATCGACACACAGGACCGTGTCGATCGTTGCATTGCGATTGGTCGGATCAGTCAGCAAGTTAGCAGGTTAGTCCGTGAGAAATTATCAAATTTCAAACCTGCAAGCTGAAAATCAACGCAAACAAGCAAAATCTAAGCAACAGATAGTTCAAATGCAACATGTCATCCAAACATAAGTATCCTAAGAATATCAAAAGAAAAATGCAAAAGAAAAAGTGAAAAACAGAAATCCAGAACCGAAGTCTGAAAATGCCACTACTCTCACTCGTCATCTATACCATCATAGCGATCAATATCGCTCGAAAGAACATGAGTCGGAGAGCGTTGTCGACATCAACGGGAAGGTCCGGGCTGATGAATCTGTGGCTGACTCCTGCAAGTGCAGCCACGCATGTAGTTCCAGATGCTCCGCAGAATACCATCATGACGCTCTCTCCACTCTGTCTCAGACATCTCACTGAAAGGTACTGAAGGCTCAAGATAAGGACCAACGTCATGTGCAGCAGGCTCGGGTGCAGGTGCAGAAGAAGAAGAAGGGCGTGTAGAAGGCTCTCCCAGCGGATGAGCCATCGTAGGCACACTGCGCTGATCGCGTGTAGGAGGCTGGAAACTCAAGGCAGCCAACATATCAATCTTGGCCAGACAAGCAGAAGGAAGATCTATACCACGCTTCGTAGTGGCGTCATAATAGACCCATATATGTTCCTCCTTCAGCCAGTAGAACTCTGTAGGTGGGTAAAATCAAGGAATTCCTTGCTGTCATCACACTCTGTACCCTCTAGAGGGATCCTGCAATGCTTGAAAATGGGAGTAAGCAAACTCCCTACTGACTCAGTATCCTTCCCATAGAATGGCTTCTTCTGTAGTGAGCACAAGTGATGAGCAAAGACAGCTCCTAAGTTGAGTCCTCTGGTGGGATCTCTCAAATCAGTCTCAGCAAACTGCTCCCTTAACCCAATGAAAAGCATATGCATCTCATTCTTACACATCTTGTTGGCGTCAGCTTTGCACAACAGAGTATATCCCAAGATGCGCAAGACATATCTGAGAACAGGATGCCTAACCTGTATCTGCTTCGTCGTCCTCGAGCAATACCGACCGTTGCCAATACAGTCCCAGAAATACTGAGCTTCCGGCACATCCCACTTAAGAGATATACCAATACGCGCAGGCTCAACGCTGAATCCATAAATACGACAGATATCAAGAAGGGGAATCTGATACCTGACTCCTAAGCACATGAAGGTAAAGAAACCTCCTGAAGCTCTCCTGCTCTCTGGGTCAGGATAAATAACTATGCAGGTGGCCAGCAACTGTCTCACCAGATCTGGATACAACTCATAGTGCTGCATAGGCATTGTCCCCAGACCAATGCCAGCACCTGCTCATCAATGCTTAGACCTCTACAAGTCCAATAATCAGCAAAATTGGTCGGCTTAATCTTCATGGTACACCAGCCATTGTAGAGCAAAGTATCGAACTCGTCCCAGTGGTCATGCAGTGGCCTCTCTGTGAATGTGTCAGTCTTAAGAAGCTTATCAATCTCCATATTCCATACCTTGTCTGTCGGAATCTGCTCCTTATCTGTCTTAGGCCAAGGCAATTGTATTGCTTCCCGATCTCTCTGATAAGGCTCAGGATATGGCGAGTCTCTAGGAAACCACTCAACTGGCAGAGGATGATGATCTGCAGCTGCAGCTGTTGTGGTAGCTCTGCGTTTGCGAGTTGTCCGCGAGGAGGCAACTGTAATTAAGAGAATAATTCATATTAGTCACGGCAGAACTCCCTGTGAAGTTGTAATGCAACGACCGTTGCACAAGTGCAGCGATCGTTGCAAGGCGATTTCACAGTTGCCAAATAATCCTCCAAATCGTTTCGAAATTTGTTCCACAATCTCACAAATAGCATAATTCCATCACCAATCAACCTAAACCAAGTCTATAACAGCACGGCATTACCATTCTAAAGCCAAAAATCTCTAATTTCAAAACCCTAGAACCGAATCCAAAATTGATGAATTTGAGAGCATTTACCTTGGAATCGCTTCGATTGGGTTATAGAAATAGATAGAGATTGTAAAAACAAGAAGAACAAGCTTTGAATCAATGAAAATGATGAAGATTTGAGTGATTTAGGGTAGAGGAGTCACGGTTGTACAGACGGCGAAATGGGGAAGAAGAGAAGAGAGGAAATGTTAAAGGTACTTACCTGGATCGTGGATGCAACGACTGTTGCAGATAAGCAACGATCGTCGCTAGTGAACCGAATTGATTCCGGTTTAGCGTACGTGTTATTTTGCAATTGAACCATAAGCAACGACCGTTGCTCAGGACCGCAACGATCGTCACAAGGCGATTTCATCTCTTCGTCATTTCTCCCTGCAACGACCGTTGCACATGTAGGCGACGATCGTCACACATATCCAGACTCGTGTTCTGTACTAAAAACTCAGCAAAAACAAAATTAAAACGTGAAATCCTAAGAAAAACACCAAAATTAATAAGAAAAACACTAAAACCTAACAGTGGGTTGCCTCCCACTCAGCGCTTGTTTAAGGTCATTAGCTTGACCGGACGAACAAGATCAGGCTCCTGGAGGTTTAAACAGAGACTGTGATTGCCTCTGTGAAAATCTCCTCATCCAAGGTGGAGAGTAAGCTGTCTCACTGTGAGCTAGTCCAAGAAAAGAGGGAGTAAAATTATCTCCAGGATATGAAACCAAAGTCTCACTCATCTGCTCTCCATATCCATCCTCAATCCTGAAGGTTTGCCCATCAATCTGCGGCTTGCGCAGCATATCCATCTCAAAGTGCAGAGGCTCATCTCCCAGATAGAGATCAACAAGACTGTTCCTTACGTCAATCACTGCTCCAGCTGTGGCTAAAAACGGTCTTCCCAGTATCAAAGCATCATCATGCTCACTGTCGTACTTAAGCACCAAAAAATCTGTCGGAACCAAGTAGTTTCCAACTCTTACTAGGACGTCCTCAAGAACTCCTTCCGGAATCCTTATTGACTGATCAGCTAGGACAAGAGAGGTCCTAGTGGGTGAAAAATCCATCATCCCCAGCTTCTCTGCCACAGAGTATGGCATGAGACTTCCAGCAGCTACTAAGTCACACAGAGAGCGGTTGAAACCATCCTCAAAAATAGAACAACTGAGCACAAATATCCCAGGATCATGTAGCTTCTTCGGGTCTTAGTTAACAGCCCATTACTTATCTGTTGAGGGATCACTATCACCCAATCTTTCAGCATCTCATCCATTGGCAGCATCTTCTTCAAGTACCTCTGCACACAAGGGTGATAAGGTGGATCATCATATGATGGAACTTCTTCTAACTCCTCATCCATCTCTCCTATCTGTCGGGCCTCATCAATCTCCTGTTGAGTTATCTCAAACACTCCAGAGAATAATCTAATAAGCTCCAGATCCGTCTCTGCATCAATGCCATGAGACTCAAGTGAATCTGTCCGTCCACGGCATGCAACGACCGACGCAATAGTTGCATCGATCGATGCAGATGAGTTTGCACAGATTCCACCCTAGAGATTTTCTTCAGTTTCAGAATTTTCAGCTTCTTCCACCAGTTCAGCTGTGTTTAACTCGAAATTTTCACCTTGGTATGATCCATCATTGATATAGACTGACCAAGCCTTGATGTGGGTGTCCACGACACTCTTTCCCTTAATAGAGCTTGAAATTTGGCTCACTTGTGTGTCCAATTGCTTCACATGAGTACTTAAGGACTCAAACTTCCCATTAAGGTCCTCATACACAGCATCTAACTTCCTGTTGCAGTCCACATCAATCTTAGTCTGTCCATCTAGCAACTGCTCCATCATACTCTCCATCTTGCTCTCATGAGCATTAGCAGGTGTTTGGTAAGAGGAAGATCCATAAGTCCTCTGATTACCTTGCTGAAAAGGCTTCTAGAAGCCAGCATTCTGTCCAAAGCCAGAAGAGTTTTGGTTGCTTGTGAAAGCACTCTTCTGTCCACCATTGAAGAACCTATTACCTTGCTGTCCTCTAAACATGTTCCCTTGGAAACCAGATCCTCCAATGTAGTTCACATCCTCTTCCTGACCATCTTCTTCAGCTTGGATCACCTCAACATCTTGAGCAAAATGGACAGCTTTCTTCCCAGCCAACAGATTACAAATTGTATCCAACTTAGTCCTAATATCAGCAATCTCCAAATTATCTATCTTCCCACCAAATTCCTTCCTTCTCCTATCAGAAGTCTTGCAGCTATTACTGCTTACTAAGTTATCTATCAATTTCTTAGCTTGCTCAGGAGTCCTAGTGTTGAAATTTCCATTGCTGGAATTATCCAACGCAGTCTGGTATGGGAGATCTATACCTCTAAAGAAAATACCCAGCAATGTTACCTCAGTGAATCCATGATGCGGGCAGTCACGTTGGTACTTCTTAAACCTCATCCAGGCAGTCTTTAGAGGCTCTATAGGACCTTGGGAGAAAGTGAGAATGTCCTGTCTCGACTGATCAGAGCGAGCATCATCATAGAAGTGTCTCAGAAACTCACTCTTAACAGCGTCCCATGTAGTAAACTTCCCAGGTGGAAGTTGTTTCAGCCAGGCAGAAGCATCTCCAGCGAGAGAGTAGGGGAAGAGTTTGAGAAACAGATAGTCATAGTTCACTCCATCATACTTCATCCCAGTGACTATGTCCTCAAACTCATCAATATGATCCATTGGTTGCTCATTAGGGAAACCATGGAAGGCATTCTACCTCAGAATAGAGTAGTAGATGGTCTTGATCTCGAAGTCATTCCTCTCAAAACCAGGAGGTACAAGTGCTGACCGGTTAGCATGAAACTCATCTGGACGGTTATAGTCAGCTAAAGTCCTCTCATGAACAATCATCTGACCTTGACCTTGTCCTTGGCCTTGTTCTTGTTCAGGCTCAGGGATCACATTCCCTTCAGCATCAATCCTATGCCCAGCAGCATTGTACGGATTGTTATGTCGGTCCCTCAGGACACCTTGAGCATCGGGTATCAGAATCAGACGTTCTTGAACCATCATTGCTCTTTGAACTTTCATGTTAGTCATCTCTAGTCTAGCAAGCTCTTCAAGTTGGAGATTAACGAGATTCGAGTTCGGATTACTTCTGGTATCACGAGTCTGCATAAACCGTCTGTAATCGCAGTGCAACGATCGATGCTAAGGTGCAACTCCAGTCGCTTTGTAACGATCGACACAGAAGATGTAACGATAGATGCTATGCGAATGTCAAACCTGCGACAGAGAAAAAACAGAGAAAAATTAGTAACCAAAACAAAACAAAATAAAAATCCTAGTCTAAACCCTAAGTTCAAATCTATCGAAGACTCAAAAGAGTCTCCGGCAACGGCGCCAAAAACTTGATAGGTCTAGTTTTAATCCCTATTCTAACTGCAAGTGCACAGTGATGTGAATGTAGTACTTTAGGGTATCGAATCCACAAGGACTCTATGCAACGATAGATTAAGAACAGTCAAGTTAAACTAGGAGAAAGCAATGTAATGAGAAACTAAAAGCAATGCAAGAAAGTAAATCAGTAACAAGATTGGTTTGAAGGCAATTAACTAAAAGCGCTAAGTCTAGGGAGTTCTCAGGAAATCAGACAAGCAGATAAGTTATTCAGTCATGATCAAATTAAGTACGGTTCTAGAACTCAAACACGGAAATAGAATTAACCAACTTTCGTTGTGAGAATTCTCTAAGCCTAATTGCAGAAATCCAAATTTCTTTGTAATTCCTAACAGATTAAACTAGCTTTAAGATTAAGTTCGATATGTTCACAATTCAATTAAACCAAATTTCTTTGCGAGTAATTCAATTGCTCAACCTAAATAGTTCAGATTCTAAACCACACTTTCATGTTAATTTAACGACCTAAGATTTAGATTCTAAGTGATCAAGTTAGAAACTAGTATTAAGCTCAATCAAGGTTGAAGAACAATTATGGTATGAATCCTAACTGAAATAAATAAATCTAGCAAGTCATGAAATCCCTATGAGAATCCCTAAACCTAACTATGAATCTACTCAGACATAGAATATGAAAACATAATCAATAAAATAGTAGATTGCATAAATAAAGAGTAAAGATAGGGGTTCGAAATCTTCTCCAAAAGCAGAAAGCAGTACATGATTAGATCAGCCCCAAAAGCTCTAGAAATCTCTATGCTCAAAGTATGAAAGCCAAAATAAATTGTCTATCAAAGCGTATCTAAAAACTGATGTGAAAACCTAATTATATAAGCTAATCACGTCTTGAGGCTTCTTTGTAATTATCAGGAACTTCTGGGCAAAACTGTGAATTCTGCATTCTTCATTAAACTGCCGAGGAAGGCCCATCTTGCTAGTGTGTCGATCGATGCACGATGTGTGTCGATCGATGCATTACTCTGTTTTGGACAGTGAACTCTATCTCTCGGGTCAAAGCACCAAAATGCTCCAAAAAGCTCCATAAACTCCAATTCCGCTCCAAACGTGCATATACCTAATAACACATGTAAAAGACTCTAAAGAAACACCAAAAAACTCTAAAACATACTTATATCATGGTCTAAAACCGGTAAAAACCATGATATATCAGTACACTATCTCCATACACCACATGTTACATAGAAAAACGTAGCACATATTGAATAAATAAAAAATATTATTGTGACGGATTGTATAACATATAAGACCATGTACAATGATGAACCCCTATTTGGGGTTCTTAAGAATTTTTAATGGTTTTTTAAATGGTTTTTAATAGTTAAGAACTCTCTTGTGTTTTGCTCATCCATTGATCAACCCTTTTGATGCGGTCATCAGAACCAAACCAAACCAGGCGCTCACTGACTCAATCACTGACTCAACCACTGCGTCAAGTAGAGCAAGGAGACCAAGAGAATTCAAGGCCACAATAATTTCTGATCCAACAAAAGGCATAGGATTGATTATACATCCAACAATCAATCCTAAGAAGGCATATGACCCAGGAGGAATCATAACACATGGAGAAGAGATTATGGAGCCGAGAAGATCCAATAAGGCGTATGAGCTTATCTTAGCTCAAGTGGAGACCAAGGTCGAGACATATAGCTCAGCTCATCATCAGCATGCCACTAAGAAGAGTCATCCCCAAAAGATGACACAAGAAGAAGATACCGAAAAGGAGCTAACCATATGTAGCATCACAACTAGCTCAGGAAGTAGCATCGGCACTAGCTCAGCAGACTTGCCATATATGGAAGCATTCACATTTGGAAGGTCAATTCAGCATCAAACGTTTACCTATCAAAACTACAGTGTATTGAGCTCCTTTCCATCAAGTCTAGACGTCCCCAGCTGCACAAGACCACACAAGATTCTCCATAACTTCAAGAAGTCATACTTACCATTTTTGGAGAAGAAAGAGATCAAACACCAACGGCTTCTTTCCAAGAATGCAAGCTGCGAGTTATTTGTCAATCAAGCTGTTCCAAGGATCCTCACTTATCCCTTAAAGCCATCCAGATACAAGGAAATCATCAAGAGCTTGGATTCTTGCCATTTTCAGCCTAACGGCTAGTTTTCATTAATTGTCGATTTGTTTCTTGTTCAAGGTCAATAGGACCGTTGTAAAAAGCTTATATAAGCTCAGTATCATCTATTGTAATAATCACCTTTCAACCTTTCAATTAATAAAAGTATTATTCAGTTCTTCAAAGAGTGTTCTTTGTAGAGATCTTTTGTCTTAGGAATTCATTGAGTGATTCAATTGTTTCCGAAGATTGTTGGATTAGTATTGCTTGTGTGACTCAAGCAGAACTAGTTCACCACCGATTGAGAGAGTCAATCAAATCCACCGGTTGAGAGAGTCAATCATTTCATTCATCCATTCCATCCATCTCGGTCAAGTAAGAGAGCTTTTAAGCCAGTGCTTGTCCTCCATCAATCCATAACTCAAGCTTCCGCTCCGGGGCTACATCATCTGGTATCAGAGCATCACTTTGATTCCAGGGCTGCATCATCTGGTATCAGAGCCGAAAGGTTCCTACATCAGGTGTATTCTATCCTTTATCCTTTCGGTTATTGCATCTAGTTTTTGTTTTCATTTCATCTTAAATCAAAAATCCATAAAAATTGTTTTCATTTGCATTTATTTCATTTTATGTTTTGTTTTGCATCTTAAATCAAAAAAAAAAAGTTTGTTTTGTGTTCTTTTGTTTTAGTTCTTATTTTTGCATTTATCAAAAAAAAAAAAGATTTAACAAAGAAGAAGAAGTTTAACATTTTTGATCCGATTTTCATTAGAATTTTTGGTTCAAAGTGTTTCTTTCCTTTTTGTTTCTCCAAAAGATTTCGAAAGTTTTAATAAAAGGCTCCCTTGATTTGTCACAGAAAATTCAGTTTTCCTTTTTTTAAACCATCCAAAATTGTGTGCAACACACAAATAAGGAAACTTGATATTTTGAGAACCAACCAGCCTATTTCAATCTTTTTCGAAAAGTTTTGAATCCTAAATCGATTTCAGGGTGTCCTTTAAGACAATTTAAAACTTCCAAAAGGTTTTTAGAACCGTGTGTTGATTTTATTGTTTGGATTGTCTTGAAGCTTAAGTTGCATAACTTCAGAGCATATTGATACACTTTGAGCTTATTGTGTCAGGTACTGAATCAGTGACATGGAGGAAAGTGAAGACTCAGACGCAAACATGTATGGAGAGTACTACCCACCTAGGCACAAGAGTGCATTCAAAAACCATGGAGTTACTTCATACCATGTACTAGCTCAACGTCAGCTCACTGATACAAGGAGAGCTACAGCCCAACAAGCAAGCACAAGGAAGCCAACCACCAAGGCAAGAGGTTCCCTAATGTTTTCTGGAAGAAGTAGTAAAGCTGAAGCATACTTGCAATGGGAAAACAACATGGAAGAGTGGTTACAAGTTAACAAAGTTCCAGAAGAAAGGAGGCTAGTACAAGCTGTCTCAGCCTTCACCGAAAAGGCTTATGAATGGTGGCTGAAGGAGAGCATACCAACCATCCTTAAGAAGCCAGTACTGGATTGGAGAGATCTTAAGTCCAGGATGAAAAAGGAATTTGTGGAGAAGCTTCAAACCACAACCAAGAGAGTGAAGATTGCATCCAAAGCACAAGCTGATCCTAAGCCCAAGTTTGATTGCTATCCAGAATCTAAGAAGACTCTTCAAGCAAAGCAGGATCAACAATGGCAGGAGATCATGGAGATTTTGTACCCAAAGAAGCAAGAGCAGAAGCGGAGCCACAAAGCTTCACCCAATGCAATCGGACCCATCTTTGATGCATCACTCAAGTTGCGAGACACGCCAACACAAGGTAAGTGTTTCAACCTTGTAAATTCCAAAGAGCCAATATGTTATAGGTGCCATATGAGAGGGCATTTTGCTACAATTTGTCCATCTAGGAAGTTGACCAAAGATATAACATCAGAGTTGAAATTGGAAGTAACTGACACAAATGATAATTTTGTGCAATCTGATATTTTAAATTCCAATTCAAGACTCATGCACTTGTCTTTGCCAAAGAATTTTGATCCAGGAATAAGACAAGAAGAAGAGCACACAAGTCAAAAGGACATCAACCGTGAGGTGCAAGCAAACAAGGTGAATTCTGAACTTAGAGTGAATACGTTTATTTGTCCAACCACTGTTATGATGCACTTGTCTCTGGACCAAAAGGTTCATGAAAGTTTAGGTGTTAAAGAAAAAGTGGAGAAACACCAATGTCATGATCCACAAGCTAGTGAAGGACAAGAGTACATTCAAGGTACCATCATAACTGATGCACCAAGACATAAACAAGACAAGGTAAGTCAATATCTTACTCAAATTGTTCATACTGATTCCAAGGATATGATAATGCATTTGTCTTGTCCAAAAGAACTTGAGAAAGGTATAGGTCATGGAGTCAAGTTTCGGACAGAACCATCAATACAAAGGAATCAAGATGAGAAAGATCATGGAGCTTCAACCAATGATGAACTAGAGCCTAAAACATCTAGTAGTATATGCACCAGGAGAGATGCGACTCTGAACCAGCTTTTCACATCCGTAATGGTAAGTTCCAACCTTGTGCAACCTGTTTTTAAAGTCTCAAACTCAGATATAATTCACTTGCTCTTTCCCTTAAGAGTTGACTTAGGTACAGGTCTGATAAAGATCAAGAAGCCAAGGGCAGAAGGAGTCTTGAGAGAGAGACCAAAACCGAGCCATGTTTCCACACATGAGCCACAAGAAAATCCAAGGCTTGAAGTATATTATGCTTCAACCAAACATGAGGTTATCTCTGAACTTAAAGTGCCTAACACTGATTGTCAAGCCACTGGTATGATGCACTTGTTTCTTGAGTCACGTGTTGAGACAGGGATTAGATCTAAAGATAAGGCCAAATGGGAGATCAAGGAAGAGCCACCAGACCAAAGCGAGGACACTACATCAAATAACATTGTGAGTCTTTCTTTGATCCATTTCATTTCTCATGACTCAACAGCTGTGTTAAAAGATTTGTTAAACTTACAAGAGGATGAGATATCAGTAGCACATGAAGATGACTCTAAGGAAAATGATTTAAACCGATATTTATTTGATAAGATGCCCATAATGCACTTGTCTCTTTGCCAAAGTGTTGAGAATATTTCAGGTCTTAAAGAGAGCAGAAGCAAGATAAGAAAAGGAGGCGTCACACCAGCTCAAAGACGAGGAGCATTGTTGTCCTATCTACTCAAAGAAGAACCACCGGATGCTCCACAACCCAATCGGAATCAAAATGATTCCCAAGGTAATCTTCTAAACCCTCATTCACTTCACTGGACTAACTTGACTTATCTATGTGCAGGTTATCAAGTTTTGAGGTCAAAACTTCTTGAAGAGGGAGGGTATGATGCGGTCATCAGAACCAAACCAAACCAGGCGCTCACTGACTCAATCACTGACTCAACCACTGCGTCAAGTAGAGCAAGGAGACCAAGAGAATTCAAGGCCACAATAAGTTCTGATCCAACAAAAGGCATAGGATTGATTATACATCCAACAATCAATCCTAAGAAGGCATATGACCCAGGAGGAATCATAACACATGGAGAAGAGATTATGGAGCCGAGAAGATCCAATAAGGCGTATGAGCTTATCTTAGCTCAAGTGGAGACCAAGGTCGAGACATATAGCTCAGCTCATCATCAGCATGCCACTAAGAAGAGTCATCCCCAAAAGATGACACAAGAAGAAGATATCGAAAAGGAGCTAACCATATGTAGCATCACAGCTAGCTCAGGAAGTAGCATCGGCACTAGCTCAGCAGACTTGCCATATATGGAAGCATTCACATTTGGAAGGTCAATTCAGCATCAAACGTTTACCTATCAAAACTACAGTGTATTGAGCTCCTTTCCATCAAGTCTAGACGTCCCCAGCTGCACAAGACCACACAAGATTCTCCATAACTTCAAGAAGTCATACTTACCATTTTTGGAGAAGAAAGAGATCAAACACCAACGGCTTCTTTCCAAGAATGCAAGCTGCGAGTTATTTGTCAATCAAGCTGTTCCAAGGATCCTCACTTATCCCTTAAAGCCATCCAGATACAAGGAAATCATCAAGAGCTTGGATTCTTGCCATTTTCAGCCTAACGGCTAGTTTTCATTAATTGTCGATTTGTTTCTTGTTCAAGGTCAATAGGACCGTTGTAAAAAGCTTATATAAGCTCAGTATCATCTATTGTAATAATCACCTTTCAACCTTTCAATTAATAAAAGTATTATTCAGTTCTTCAAAGAGTGTTCTTTGTAGAGATCTTTTGTCTTAGGAATTCATTGAGTGATTCAATTGTTTCCGAAGATTGTTGGATTAGTATTGCTTGTGTGACTCAAGCAGAACTAGTTCACCACCGATTGAGAGAGTCAATCAAATCCACCGGTTGAGAGAGTCAATCATTTCATTCATCCATTCCATCCATCTCGGTCAAGTAAGAGAGCTTTTAAGCCAGTGCTTGTCCTCCATCAATCCATAACTCAAGCTTCCGCTCCGGGGCTACATCATCTGGTAAAAGATTTGTTAAACGTACAAGAGGATGAGATATCAGTAGCACATGAAGATGACTCTAAGGAAAATGATTTAAACCGATATTTATTTGATAAGATGCCCATAATGCACTTGTCTCTTTGCCAAAGTGTTGAGAATATTTCAGGTCTTAAAGAGAGCAGAAGCAAGATAAGAAAAGGAGGCGTCACACCAGCTCAAAGACGAGGAGCATTGTTGTCCTATCTACTCAAAGAAGAACCACCGGATGCTCCACAACCCAATCGGAATCAAAATGATTCCCAAGGTAATCTTCTAAACCCTCATTCACTTCACTGGACTAACTTGACTTATCTATGTGCAGGTTATCAAGTTTTGAGGTCAAAACTTCTTGAAGAGGGAGGGTATGATGCGGTCATCAGAACCAAACCAAACCAGGCGCTCACTGACTCAATCACTGACTCAACCACTGCGTCAAGTAGAGCAAGGAGACCAAGAGAATTCAAGGCCACAATAAGTTCTGATCCAACAAAAGGCATAGGATTGATTATACATCCAACAATCAATCCTAAGAAGGCATATGACCCAGGAGGAATCATAACACATGGAGAAGAGATTATGGAGCCGAGAAGATCCAATAAGGCGTATGAGCTTATCTTAGCTCAAGTGGAGACCAAGGTCGAGACATATAGCTCAGCTCATCATCAGCATGCCACTAAGAAGAGTCATCCCCAAAAGATGACACAAGAAGAAGATACCGAAAAGGAGCTAACCATATGTAGCATCACAGCTAGCTCAGGAAGTAGCATCGGCACTAGCTCAGCAGACTTGCCATATATGGAAGCATTCACATTTGGAAGGTCAATTCAGCATCAAACGTTTACCTATCAAAACTACAGTGTATTGAGCTCCTTTCCATCAAGTCTAGACGTCCCCAGCTGCACAAGACCACACAAGATTCTCCATAACTTCAAGAAGTCATACTTACCATTTTTGGAGAAGAAAGAGATCAAACACCAACGGCTTCTTTCCAAGAATGCAAGCTGCGAGTTATTTGTCAATCAAGCTGTTCCAAGGATCCTCACTTATCCCTTAAAGCCATCCAGATACAAGGAAATCATCAAGAGCTTGGATTCTTGCCATTTTCAGCCTAACGGCTAGTTTTCATTAATTGTCGATTTGTTTCTTGTTCAAGGTCAATAGGACCGTTGTAAAAAGCTTATATAAGCTCAGTATCATCTATTGTAATAATCACCTTTCAACCTTTCAATTAATAAAAGTATTATTCAGTTCTTCAAAGAGTGTTCTTTGTAGAGATCTTTTGTCTTAGGAATTCATTGAGTGATTCAATTGTTTCCGAAGATTGTTGGATTAGTATTGCTTGTGTGACTCAAGCAGAACTAGTTCACCACCGATTGAGAGAGTCAATCAAATCCACCGGTTGAGAGAGTCAATCATTTCATTCATCCATTCCATCCATCTCGGTCAAGTAAGAGAGCTTTTAAGCCAGTGCTTGTCCTCCATCAATCCATAACTCAAGCTTCCGCTCCGGGGCTACATCATCTGGTAAAAGATTTGTTAAACTTACAAGAGGATGAGATATCAGTAGCACATGAAGATGACTCTAAGGAAAATGATTTAAACCGATATTTATTTGATAAGATGCCCATAATGCACTTGTCTCTTTGCCAAAGTGTTGAGAATATTTCAGGTCTTAAAGAGAGCAGAAGCAAGATAAGAAAAGGAGGCGTCACACCAGCTCAAAGACGAGGAGCATTGTTGTCCTATCTACTCAAAGAAGAACCACCGGATGCTCCACAACCCAATCGGAATCAAAATGATTCCCAAGGTAATCTTCTAAACCCTCATTCACTTCACTGGACTAACTTGACTTATCTATGTGCAGGTTATCAAGTTTTGAGGTCAAAACTTCTTGAAGAGGGAGGGTATGATGCGGTCATCAGAACCAAACCAAACCAGGCGCTCACTGACTCAATCACTGACTCAACCACTGCGTCAAGTAGAGCAAGGAGACCAAGAGAATTCAAGGCCACAATAAGTTCTGATCCAACAAAAGGCATAGGATTGATTATACATCCAACAATCAATCCTAAGAAGGCATATGACCCAGGAGGAATCATAACACATGGAGAAGAGATTATGGAGCCGAGAAGATCCAATAAGGCGTATGAGCTTATCTTAGCTCAAGTGGAGACCAAGGTCGAGACATATAGCTCAGCTCATCATCAGCATGCCACTAAGAAGAGTCATCCCCAAAAGATGACACAAGAAGAAGATACCGAAAAGGAGCTAACCATATGTAGCATCACAGCTAGCTCAGGAAGTAGCATCGGCACTAGCTCAGCAGACTTGCCATATATGGAAGCATTCACATTTGGAAGGTCAATTCAGCATCAAACGTTTACCTATCAAAACTACAGTGTATTGAGCTCCTTTCCATCAAGTCTAGACGTCCCCAGCTGCACAAGACCACACAAGATTCTCCATAACTTCAAGAAGTCATACTTACCATTTTTGGAGAAGAAAGAGATCAAACACCAACGGCTTCTTTCCAAGAATGCAAGCTGCGAGTTATTTGTCAATCAAGCTGTTCCAAGGATCCTCACTTATCCCTTAAAGCCATCCAGATACAAGGAAATCATCAAGAGCTTGGATTCTTGCCATTTTCAGCCTAACGGCTAGTTTTCATTAATTGTCGATTTGTTTCTTGTTCAAGGTCAATAGGACCGTTGTAAAAAGCTTATATAAGCTCAGTATCATCTATTGTAATAATCACCTTTCAACCTTTCAATTAATAAAAGTATTATTCAGTTCTTCAAAGAGTGTTCTTTGTAGAGATCTTTTGTCTTAGGAATTCATTGAGTGATTCAATTGTTTCCGAAGATTGTTGGATTAGTATTGCTTGTGTGACTCAAGCAGAACTAGTTCACCACCGATTGAGAGAGTCAATCAAATCCACCGGTTGAGAGAGTCAATCATTTCATTCATCCATTCCATCCATCTCGGTCAAGTAAGAGAGCTTTTAAGCCAGTGCTTGTCCTCCATCAATCCATAACTCAAGCTTCCGCTCCGGGGCTACATCATCTGGTATCAGAGCATCACTTTGATTCCAGGGCTGCATCACCTTTAGTGAGGTTCTTAACATAAAAAAAATTAATTATATGAATTACTTAGGTTTTAGGGATATGTTAATCTGTTTACCTTGTGGAAGTTGAGATTGTCATCATTAAGAATGTAGTCTACTAACAAAAAAGGTATTAGGGATATGTTAATCTGTTTACCTTGTGGAAGTTGAGATTGTCATCAAATGGGACAACACGACCCAACCTGGTCTTATTCCTAAGCCATGTGATGGTGTTTCTGCAAACAGGCAAGAGAATCAAAGCCATGTTCAGCTTAACTGTCTCTGTTGCACCTTTGGCCATGCATACACAATCTTCCATTTCCTTTGATGCTTCAAACTCTGTCAAAACCAACAAATAAACATTGTATTCAGTGTGCAAGTTCAAGCAAAACAATGGAGAGAATGAAGTGGACCCGTAGATTTATATAGTTTACCGGCTTTTCAGAGTTGAGATACCATGGAGCAGATGACATATACTGCGGAATGTGAGGATTGATTTCCTTTCCATCCTCATCTAGCTCAGCTGGTGCAAGCCCGGCTTTACGAGTTTCCTCTAATTCGATTTGCTTCCTATGGTCTTCCCTAGACTTAAAAGCAACTGCAAAACCCACCAGGAACATGTCAGAAAACATTCCAAAATTGACATAACAGCTACTAAATTCACATAGATTAGCCAACATCAAAAACAGTAGCACTATTAGAAACCCTAAATTAGAAAACAGATTGATTGTATCTTACAGGAACAAGAAAGAAATACAAACCATCATCAAAACTAACATAATAAAAGTACCAAAGCAAAACAATATATCAAAGACTTTACATATCCCAGGATGAAGCTCTAAGAAAATCGATCATTTAACAGAAAACAAAATTGACCAAGAAGCAAATTAATCAGAAGAACACACTCTAAATCAGACTGTATTTAAGTGTCGCAAATTGAATCTAACAAAAATCAAATGCAAGAGAGAACCCACGATACGAAAACGCCAAAGCAGTAAAACCCTAGATTTCTGACTACAGAATACGAAAGCAGACAATCAAAAACAATTCATGACCATTAAAGGGAAACTTAACAACCGAATTGAGAACCAGCTTCACGTAGATCTACCGGAATCGTAGAAGAAAAAGTTGAATGAAATCGGTACCTGAAGCCGTCGCCATGGTTGTTCAATCCCTAATCTTCGACTCCTTTCGTTCCGAACGAGAAAAAAAAAAAGACGAATAGGAGATTGCCACGTTTTTAGGAAACGGGTTCTTAAGTTTCTAATATAAGGATCGATCCTTACAATTATATTTGTTTTTCATTTTTTTTAATCGAAACCACCTAAGATACCGCGCCTAAAACATGTTAACTTCCGACGATGTACATGGTCTAACAAACGTTATATTTTATATTCAACGGTCGGTTGAGTATAGAGTAAATATCAGAACACATATTTGATGTTTTTAAAGGGTTTTCATATTTATTTTTTTGTTTCAAAATGCTGAAATTTACAAAGAAAAAAAAGGTAAAAAGGCTCAGCCCAAAAATCTCTGAATGGACATGGACACCGACACAAACCTAAAAACCAATAAATCCATAATTGGTCCAAAAAAGCGAAGGAAACCCAAGAAACAATCGACACCGTCGCTGTCTAGAAGAGAACTCTGAAATCGAACCGTGAATCTTACGCCACCGAGACCGCACCGCCACTGCGAGTAGAAACACCAAAGAGACTCTGACGACGGAAACCAGGTGAACCAAGAAAGAAAGAGGGAGAAACCGCCTAAGAAAGGATGCATGAAAAGGCAAGCCTAGGAAGGGGAAGATCTCAAGCGCCTCCTCGCAGCCGTTATTGTCGGTTCCTCCGCCAAGAAGCGGTGCCTAAGCGGACGAACAAGACCCGAGATTTCTAAACCATCGTCAGTTCATAACCCCCACTGCGAACCGCGAAACCTAACCACACCACCGTCCTCAAAGCACACAGAAGAGAGGAGAGGAAGAGCTTAGAGCAACATGCACCCACAACCTCCTCAAATCCACCATCCTATAAACACCCTCGGCGAGACCAAGCACCGCCGTGAAAAGATAACCTGAAAAACCGCTAAAACCAGAGAGTCTCTATAGAAGCGACATCGAAAGATGACCAAGGAGAGACGCCATTGCCGGATCCGCTCCCCACAGATCTGGCACCGCCTTCAAGAAGACACCTCATGAACCATTGTTGGATGGACGGAGGAAAAGGCACCACCGCCCTTCTGGTTTGAAGAGAATCAATATCCACGAACGAAACACCGGACTGAGTCGAGAAGAAGCCCTCTCCGTCTATGGAAAACCACCGGAGAGACGAAACAGAAATCACCAAAAATCGTTCATAACACATATTTCATGCACTCATAAAACAAATATAAATTAAGAAAGAACATGATTTTTTTTTAAATGAATCTGTTTCTCAAAAATGATATATTAATATATTCTTATAGGTATTTCTTTCCTTTTTGTATTTTATTATTTTCTTAAATTTTTAAGATTTTAAAAATATTTATTTTGCATTATTATATTTACTTTGGTTAATTTATTAAAAAATAGCAAGGTTTATTGAGACAATATATGAATTAATTCTGGCTAAAGTTCCCTCTAAATATCCATATTTTTTTGTGGAAGCAACCATGGTCTAGTGGTCAAATGGTTAAAGTTCTACACCGGCATGTATTGTGTTCGAATCCCTGAAGGCGCAAGTTTTACAAGATTAATGAAGATAATCTTATAAGAAAATTTTCAAGAGCAGGTGGAGCCGTTGATCGTGATCGTGGATGGATTCTCGTAGGACGAAAATATTATTATCTGTTAAATTGTCCTTGTAAGGATTTATCATATCTATATCAATGTTAAAAAAATATTCATATTTTAAGTTAAGATTTTAAAAATCCGAAATCGCTGGATATCCTAAAATGAGAACGAATTGGATACCAGATATTTTGCCCACCCGTAGATGGTTGGATACTAATGCATGCCATGGGCCCCCATCACTTGAAACCGGAATTATTGATCTATCAGAACTGCATCAATTATCGAACAGAGTTGTTATTAGATGAAGGGAAAATTAATGTGTATGCCTATATTAATCAATGTGATGTAGAAAATGGTGACAAAAAATTAAGTTCGACATTAATCTTTTTTGTTTCTATAAATTAAATTCGACTGGGTCTGTGTGCCCAAAATAAACCCGACAATGTCAAAACTTAAAAGAACATCTGGTAATATCCAGTGGCGGAACCAGAAATAATTATTACTGGGGACAAAATATTTAAATTAAAATTTTACTATATTTATTTATAAAATATGGTACTATTTATATATAAAAATAAGAATTTAAAATGTATTATTATTTGTAAATTAATTTTTTTTAAATCTATCTAGAGACTTATCAATATAAAAATTTATAAGAAACGTAAACTTTCTACCATGTATATAATTATAAATTATAAATCTTCTCAAAATTTTTAATTATTCCCTTTTAAAATATTACCATTAGTTAAAAAATAGTTAATTTTGTAAAAAATATGATAGTCTGCAATTGGTTTAAAAATCTTAAGTTAAAACTTTGCATACTAATCTAAAAAACAAAGTGTTAGTATAGGCTAAGTATAGTAAACATCCTAATATTTTTTTGTCAATTAGATATGCTAATATCATATTTGGTTTATGTAGATATTTTTAAATCTAATTATAGAATTTCAATTACTACAATTTGACTTAAAATGGTAATTTAGTATATTTGGCCATCAATTTTAAATAGAAAAATCCAATTATCTAAAAATGATTTAGTCAAACAAGCAGCTGAACAGAAAAAAAGTAATGGGGGCAAATCTATTTTTTTGTTATGGGGACAATAATTATCAACCTTAAAAATTTACGTTAAATTTTATTTTTTTACTGGGTGTAGCTGCCTCCATGCTGGCCCCATGTACCTCAGCCACCTAGTAGAAACTTGAAAAGATAAAAGGGCAAATCGCATTAATAGCACAAAAACATGACTTGTCAAAAATATAGCACTAAGGAAGAAAAATCATAAAAATAGTACAAAAACATGTTTTGTCATTAAATTAGCCATATTCCTAAATCTTAAATACTAAACCCTAAATACTAAACCCTAACCTTGAATAATAAACCCTAAACCCTAAATACTAAATCCTAAACCCTAAATAATAAACCCTAAACTCAATTAATCCTAAACCCTAAATTATATAATGTTATAAAAGTCTTTATAATTAAAATAATGCTAAAAATGTGAATTATTTTCCTTGGTGCTATATTTATGATAAGGTATATTTTTTGTGCTATTTTATGACTTTTCTCAAGATAAAATCATCAGTTTTTTTTTCGAATGACTAAAAGATGTGGAGCGAAACCTATTTCTTTCAGAATTTGTAGATGGTATATAAGTTTCTTTTTTTTTTTTTTGACAACATAGTTACTTAAAGAACACTAGTTTCCTATCATCCATATCGGTGGTTCCGGCCCAATATGTGTGCTTGGTGACTGCCTGGCCCTAGCACTTCGTGCTAGCCTATCTGCTGTCTGATTCTGCGTGCGGGATATGTGCTTGAGGTGAAAGGTCGTAAAGGAACCCTTCCCCTTGTCAATTTCTTCCGTGTAAAAGGAAAAGGCTGGCCAATTCTCTGGATCGGAGACGAGCTTCACCACTTCTGAACAATCCGTTGCAAAAGTAATGTGTCTTTGCTCGAAGAAGTCCATGCATTCCATAGCCCAAATGAGGGCCTCAAATTCCGCATGAAGCGGCGATAAACTCTGTCTGGTATTCTTCGCGCCCATCTGACTGTTTACCCCTCCTTCATAGCAAGTAAACCATCCGTGCCCAGTAAAGATATCCCCCTCCTTCCAAGATCCATCCACAAAACACCATTGACCCTCCTATATCTCCGTTATCATATTAGAGCCTGAATTACCCACAATACTTTGGTTACTATCTAGTGGGCCGGCATGGGCTCCTTCCCATGATAAATATTCCGTCTCCGCTAACTTCAATGTCTCATTGGGATCACGATCCATATTATTGTATACCATATCATTCCTATTCTTCCAAATATACCATAGAATCCAAAAAAACTGGTCATTTGCATCCATTGTTGGAAGTCTCCAAAATAAATAGTCTATATTTGTATAGAGAGCCTCTATGGTATATAAGTTTCAGTTAAAAAATTGCATTAAATAGATTTATTTCGACCAAAAGATTGATAGTCGTTGAAGCAATAATATCATTGCTTTTTTCAATGTGATAAACTTGTTGTAGAATCAGATTGGTTAGAAACATTAGGAACCACTCGTCAGTTTCTTTGGTATAAATGGGAAGTATTATTTGATATTTTTATAAATATTGGGGACTTTTAACGGGTTAAATGCAAATCTCAATCTTTTGATGGATGCTTTTGACGTTGATCTCAAACTATACTTTCTAGTTTCTACTAAATGAACAAACAAATCTTCCTATTAAATGGACAAATCCGTGAAGCAACCGTGGCCTATTGGTCAAGTGGTTAAAGCTTTATACTGGTAGGTATTGGGTTCGAATCCTTCAAAGCGTAGTTTTACAAGATTAATGTAAGCAAGCTTATAAGGAAGTTTTCAGAAGCAGGTGGAGCCGTTGATCGTGACCATTGATAGATTCTCGTAGAACGAATATAGTATTATCTGTAAAATTGTTCTTGTAATAGTTCTAATAATCTGTATCAGCGTTAATAAAAAAAAAAGACAAATCTTTAGGGATCCACAAAAGTGGGGGCATTACTCTTAACTAATGACAAAGACATGTCACAAATGAGGATTGACCCAAGCCCAACAACTACATTACTCCTGGTCCTCCTTACATTTCAATACATAGATTCATTTTCGTTCGATATTTTCTTTGCGTAAGTTTCAGAAGAAGAAAAAAGAACCGATCAAAAAAATTTAGATGGTTTGCATTCAGTTATAATTTTGTGATTCTATTCTCAAATCATTAGAAAGAGAAATGAAAGGATACATTGGTGTGGAAAGAGAGAAATCATAGATATGGAACATTTCCTATTCTGGTTACAATGCTGTTCCACAAGATTTGGGGGTTTATACCGGTAGATTGACAGGATCAAAGCTTGGTTCGCATCAAAATCGATAATGCGAGATTTCAAAATTTTAAGACAATTTATTATATGTTTACAGTTTTTTTTAAGTCTGAAAAAAATGTAGCGAACATTTTTTTTCCGGTTGAGTTAAATTTAACATTCATCCAAACAGAATATTGCTTTTTGAATAGGGATACATTATTGAAAGAAAAAATATATGAGCCAAAGGATATATCTGTTTAGTTTACACAATACATTTCTAATGTATGTTTAAATAAATATAAACCACCGAATCTTGGTCCTTCACTTGCACCTCACGCCTGATATCCTTCTCGTTGTTTTTTTTTTTTTTTTGAAAAATTATAAATATCATTATAAAATAAAATTTGAAATTACATATTAGATTATCTTAAATGCAGCAACAAATAATTGGTTCAATGATAAAAAGAATAAAAAACATGGATACAAAATCAATCGGTATTATTAGTATTTCTTTTTTATAACATTAGATCTAAATAGCGATACACTCTTGAATTTTTAAAGACAGATGACGAAAGGTACATCAAGAAAACGAAACCGAGAAATGATGAAACTCCCTAAAAAAATTAGAAAGAGGTTTCATCCGGCAACCTGAACAAATAGTCATTTCTCAATAACAGAAAGGCTCGATAATTGATTGTCCTCATCACCTAACCGGTGCTCACTAATACACCTAGATCCGACACGAACCAGGATTACACTAACGAAACTTAATAGCGGCTGTTTCCCCAAAATCTTTCTCTAATATCAGCGAGAATTAGAGTCATGCATCACCACTCTTATTTTTATATATAGAATGCAAATTTTACAAAATAATGAATGCAAATTTACATGAAATTTTAGTGTGGGGCAAGAATAACCCATTCGTAATACATTTAGGTTTTATTTATAGTGGATTTTCGTAGAGCGAATAAATTTATATTTTGAATAATTATAATTGTTTTCAAACAAATTATAATAAATAACAATATTTTATACGACAAAAAGCCGGGCTAACGAGATATCCAAAGTGACTCTCATTATATATATATATATATATATATATATATATATATATATATATATTCTCAATATTTCAAGTTTTTACATTAGAAAGTTTTTACATTCAAATCTCATCAACTTCGTGATGATTATCAATGTGGGTGACGTGGGACTAGAATCATTGTCCACTATAACACTTCAGGTGTGATTGATAATATCAATGTGGGAGAGAGAGGGATAAAATAAGAGGGAGAGAGATGAATTTTTCCCATATAAATTTGTAGTGGGAGATTTTTATGTGTTTATTCAACTTTTCAGTGGGAATTGGTGAGAAAATAATTCCTTCCCTTCTCTTTTGATTGACAAATATTCAGCTGGATTGCGCTGAATAAAAATCCAATCACATCCCTTCCCTATATCATGATATAGCAACCAATCACACCTTTCTTGTATTTGAATTGAGACAAGCAAATATAGAGAAAAAAAATTTCTTGGGACAATTTTGATGCAACCACTAATAATTCTCCATTACTTTTTGTTTTTGTTTTTAAATGGGAGAATCTATAAAAAAATTATGGAACATGTGGATATCTGGATATATCAAGGCACCTACACTCAATGGCCAATTACTACAATTTTAAGCAAACTTTCACATTGAAAATGAACAATATGATCAACCACCAAATCAAACAACTTCGCTGCAAATAGGTTTGGACATTTAGGTATTGGATCGGTTATTTCGGATTTTAGATATTTTGGATAGGACAAAATGATAGCGATTGAGAAACATTATATTTCGGATCGTATTCGAATTGAATCCAAGTCGGATCGGATTCGAATATATTCTAAGTCGGATCAGATATTTTTAAAAAGATCCAAAAAATTTCGATACTGGATCGGATCCGATTCGGATACTATATTTTTATCCGAAAATAGTCATATAGATCAGAAAATATCTGATATATTTGAAAAATCCAAACAAGAAAATAAAATTTCTTAACAAAATAAAATCTGAACTACACAAAACCAAAAGCGAAGCATAATATTATATTAAACCAATTTTAAACAAATGTTAAACCAAGATAAAATCACATATTGAAGTAAAAATAAAAATTAGATATGTTTATATTCAAATATGTTCGGATACCCGTCAAATCTCGGATATTATCTTATCCAATCCGGTATCCAAAATATTTTCGGAAATAGATCTGTTCGGATATTTCACTATATCCGAATCCAATCCAAACCCAATTTTTTTAGATCGGTACGTTGATCTTCTGATCCGGATAAAATTTTCAGCCCTAATTGCAAACATTTGGTAGATAAATTACTATTTGATGTAATATATACTAATTGTTCAACAAACACCTCACTTATATTATTTCTTTAACCTTTGGTAATGTTGTGGTTTTTCTTCAAATCGAACCATATGTTTTCTAATATTGACACTTATAAAAATGTTATATAGAAGTTTTAAAGTTGGATGGGTGCGATAAAAAAAATTATGCACTTATTTATTTAAACAAAGATACCGAGATAGGTCATTGAGAGAATTATCTCTCTCTTCTCTTAACAAAAGAGAGTACGCCATAGTAACCACCAAACTTTTTTCTAATTTAGAGTCTCCGGTGTAGAGCTTCGCCGGTACCGCGAGAGACATTACTCCCACCTCTTTTGCCTGCTAACAACGCTTCGTCTTGGTGGCAGATCAGCTAATTTCCAAGGTGGTTTCTTGGCGCTTCGTTCGATGGTGCATGGCAGCGGTTTTTCAAGTCGTTGTGAGGCGAGCTCATTGGCTTCGAGGACGTGTTTTGGATCTCGTCTTCTCTGCTCTATGTCTCTTGTCTTCTTTCCTAAAGTTCAGTGGGGCTTTGTCGTGTTAGTTTTATAGGTGTTTGTTGATATATCATCGTTTTTAGGACTTTCAACCATGGTATATGTCTTTGTTAGTCTCTTGTTGTGTTTTGGAGTCCTTTTATGTGTGTTTACAGGCCTAGGTACGTTTGGAGCGGATTTGGACGTTATGACGCATTCTGGAGCTATTTGGAGCATTTGTGCGAGAAGGAGAAGTTGGTGTCGATAACAGACGTTTGTGTCGATCGACACACTTGTGGTATCGATCGACACAGTGACGAGTTAGACATATCTCGGTGATTTAATGAAGATTTGTGGAAATTGCACTTTGGCCCAGAAGTTTATCATAATTACAAAGAAGCCATAAACGAGTTTAGATCATTATATTAGGGTTTTAAGCCATTGTTTAGGCTACGCTTTATTTTTATCAGAGATTGAGAGAGTTAGGGCTGGTTTTCACTGAAGAGAGAAGAGATTTCGAACCCCTGTTTCTTTATCCTTTTTATGATATTTGGTTTTCTATTCATTATGTCCTTTGTCTCAATTGTCATGTCTGAGTAGTTTACCTGTTAGGTTTAGGGATTCTCACAGGGGATTTCATGCAATTATAGGCTGATCAATCTATAGGGTTTCTTATCCTTCTAGTTCTTCATCTAGGGTTGCTTACAAACCGTTTGATTTACTTTTCTGCTTTGATTTACTGCTTTCGCTACTGCTTACCTAGCTTAATTCGACATTCTATAATCTATCGCAAGAGTCTTGAGTCTATGTGGATTCGATACCCTATATACTACTAGTTCACGTCTGTGCACTTGCAGTGTAGCTCTAGGGATAAAAACTCGAGCATATCAAGTTTTTGGTGTCGTTGCCGGGGACTCTTTTGAGTCATCGATAGATTTGAATTTAGAGTTTTGACTAGGTTTTTCGTTTTTTGTTTGTTACTATTTTTTGTTTTTCTTGCATTTCAGGTACGCCTAGAATCGCACCGCATCGATCGACACGGTCCTGAGTGTCGATCGACACAACTTTGAGATTAGCATCGATCGACGCTCTCCATGCATCGATCGACGCACTTGTGTGAACGAGACAGTTTATGTCTGATCGTGACTTGAGGAGTAATCCGGACAAGGATCTCGTGAATCTTGTGTAGGAATTTCTAGCAGTTCCTAATCCAATTAGGCAACCCTGGTCTGAATTCCAAGCCTAGGATCTAGGGTTCATGTAATTGAATCAATGGGATCTCAGAATTACCTGGTGATTAGCAGCGGAAGATTTGCAGATAATCGAGATCTAGAGCGCCTCAAATGCTGCGCCTCTACTGGTATCCACACGCACACTAACTGAACAGCAGGGATGCTAGTGCCTTACAGAGATCTAAACTCCAGAGAGGTTTATTTCTGTGTTCTGGTGGCTGTCGATTAGGTTGGGGATCAGTTTAGGTCGACTATATATCTTATATATGTCGACTTAAACCATGACGGGATTAACCAAAGATTAACCGAATTAATCTGATTAATCCGCGAGTGCATCGATCGTTGCACTATATGCATCGATCGATGCAGTCCCAGAACATTGATATCGAATGCATATCAAATATGCATTCACTAGATCATTACATTAATGATCAACCTCGTCTTTAACGTCCAGTTTGCTTAGGTGTGTGACCCTGTAGGATCACATAACACTAGCAATGAGTTCTAAACTCATTGATCATAAGTGGCTTCTAGCAAAGCATTATGACTACCTAGTGTCATATGATTGTCTCATCTCGACAATACAACTATCACTTAGAGTAAGTACAATAGATTTAAGGACATTCCCAACAATCTCCCACTTGTACTGGAATCATCTATTCCTTCAATCCCTTCGTCTCTATATCTCGATCTGGCATAAGGCCAAATCTGTGTCACCCTTATTTAGCCAAGATCATGTTCATCGAACTCCGATTTATACTGACAGGACAAACTACTGACAATCACCTCGTTTGAGTGTGGCCACACATTTCTCAGTATCTAATCTTCGATGGGCCCTGAGATATTTATCTCCTGTTATATAGGAGGGACAAATCCCATCTTGTTCCATCCCTGTCTCTTTGCACACTTCATGATACGCCCAATCAATGCCTTTATAGTCACCAGTTACGGCTGACGTTTGACAAGGTTAAAGCGGACCAATTCACATGTAAGAGAACATTATGAACTCAGGTCTAAGGACTATACTCTATAGTCGTAATGAAAACTCTCATGACACTTATATAACTATCCCGTAGAGTTCTCATCAGTGTGTCATGTCCGATCCTGTGTTCTCCAACACATATCTATGTGATTGACTTTAATACTCTTATTAATGACTCCATGAAACTTAGTCATCAGTCAGCTCACATACTAGTCTCACGCGGTTGTTAATGTCCCACTTTAACAACCTCGACCAGGGACCAACATAATTTATGCCATTTATTATCTATAGGGTTTCATGATCAAGTCACATACTTGATGACCTATAAAATGTCATAAATTACTTTGGGAGTATTATTTAATAACCATTATTAAATAATACAGATGTCAGATTTCAATAACATAATCAATTTATGTTTATACGAACATCATATCATAACCAAAAATTAATAACAATGACTCCCACTAAAATTAAGATCACATCTTAAGACATCTAATGCCTTTAGCAGTAGTCTGACCCTTATTCGCTCTTGCTCAGCGTGTGTCGAAAGACACTGCGTCTTCCTAAGAGTAATACCAAGAGTCATTTGCACGAAGCCCTTCTTGGAATCCTGCATATTGGACATGTGCAAGGCCTTATCACTATAAGTATCTTGACACAGTCCAATTAGCTTATCCATTCTATCTCTATAGATTCTTATTCCAAGAACGTATACAGTTTCTCCCATAATTTTATCGAAAAAAACAACTTTCGAATCAAGTCTTAACAGACTGAAACAATGGAACTTCATTTCCGAGAAGTAGTATGTTATCAACGTACAATGCCATAAATGCAACTGCGCTCCCACTAGTCCTCTTGTAAACATACGGTTACTCTTCATTAATGACGAAGTCAAACCTTTTGACTGCTTTATCAAAACGAAGATTTCAACTCCGAGATGCTTGCTTCAATCCATAAATGGATCGGTGAAGCTTGCATATCTTCCTAGCTTCATTAGGATCAATGAAAACTTCAGGTTGTGTCATGTACACATCCCTTTCCAGAATTCCATTAAGGAAAATTGTTTTCACATCTATCTGCCAGATCTCATAACCATTATGAGTGGCGGTTGCTAGGAGAATCCGAATGGACATAAGCACGGTGTCTGGGATTAGGTTTCTTCACAGTCAATACCATGAATTTACTTGAAACCTTTTGCCACCAACCTTGCTTTGTACATCTGAAAATAACCATCCCATTTCGGATTCAACGGCTTTCAGCCATTTTCGGAGTCAAGGCCCATCATTGCTT
This sequence comes from Orychophragmus violaceus, assembly GCA_030180135.1. Taxonomy (NCBI): domain Eukaryota; kingdom Viridiplantae; phylum Streptophyta; class Magnoliopsida; order Brassicales; family Brassicaceae; genus Orychophragmus; species Orychophragmus violaceus. Next base: position 93,043,102 of record CM058230.1, read on the forward strand.
CTTCAAAATTCGCAGGCCTGTCACTTTCAATGATCAGTAGATCACGACAATTGGTTACGAGAAATCCATATTTCTCGGGTTCGTGACGGATCCTTTCGGATCTACGAGCTTCAGTTTTCTGTAAAAGTCGCGCACACATATCTCATATGTATACTTTTACCACGACCTAATTAACCAAGATTTAAACCCTAGTTAATTAAGTCATAAACAAAAATCAATATTTGGTTCGCGATCTGTGTCGATCGATGCAACTTTTTGTGTCGATCGACACTTCTTTAGAAACTCGCCATTTAAATGTATATCGAATGTACATTTACCAGATCCTTTATAAACTCTAGGCACTACAGGTGCAGGTTCTACAACTCTTTGTAGATCCAACTGCTGCTCTTCCTCATCAGGTTGAGCAGTCTCCTGTGATTTTCGAATTTCTTCGAGTTGTACTTTTACTCCCACTGTTCTTCTTGGAAAGAAAGTCTTTCTCAAGAAAACATAGTTCCGAGCAACAAACAATTTGTTCTCGAACTGGTTGTAAAAGTAACATGCCTTGGTTTTGTTAGGACAACCAATGAAGTAGCACTTATCAGATTTGGGTGTGAGCTTATCAGAGATTAAACGTTTTATATAAGTCTCGCAACTCCAAATCTCCATGATGGATAAATCAGAAACATTTACATTCCACATCTTATGTGGTATCTCTGTAACTGATTTTTGATGGAACTCTATTTAAAGTAAACTCAGACATTTTAGAGCGTATTCTTAGAAAGATAATGGAAGATCTAAGTGACTCATCATTGATCGAACCATATCTAATAAAGTCCGATACATGAGGAGTGAATTGTGAAACACTTTCACAATCTCTCAGATGATCACTAAATTCTTGACCTAAGTACTCACCTCCATGATCTCATCGTAGAGGTTTAATACCTTTGCCAAATTGATTATGTACTTCATTTTGGAACTCTTTGAACTTTTCAAAGATTCTGACTTATGCCTTATAAATAAGGCATAATCGTACCTTCTGAAAATATCAGTAAAGGTAAGGAAGCACTGAAAATTTCCTCTAGCATTTGCGCTTATCGGGCCATGTACATCCGTATGTATAAAGCCCAATAATCCTCTGGCCCATTCATTTTTATCCGTTCGTTCGCAACCTGTATCGATCATTGCATACATGCATCGATCGACACTACCTTTGTTGAAAGGGGCCTCTGTCGTTTTCCAATAAACAAGATTCACTTTACTCATTATGATTCATAATCAAATGAGCCCAAAAGCCCATCACTATGGAGCTTCTGAATTTGTTTCTCATTTATTTGGCCCAAAACGACAATGCTAGAAAGAAGTTTGATTCGTATCATTTGACTTGAATCTCTTGGTATTAATGTTATAGTTAGGCACATTCTGGTTTAGAACATAAATTCCATTCTAATGAATTGCTACTATAAAATATATCACTGTAATCAAATGAATAACACTTATTCTTGATTTGAGAACTGATATCCTTCCATATCCAAACAAGGATTAGAAATAATCTGTTTGCTCATAGCAGTTACATAGTAGCAGTTTTAAGTTCAAAACATGCCATAAAAGGAAAAACAAATGAAATACTCCTACGGTTAATGCAGCAACTCTTGCTCCATTCACACTCATTGGTCCACTTGTCCTTTTTCCATAGTCCTACTTTTGCTCAGGCCCTGCACATTTTCACAAAATATGAGTACCACAGCTGGTATCCAATACCCAACAAGTAGGATTATAAGAAGTAACATTTACTTCTATAACATAATACCTGAAGAAGTAGTCTCGTACGTCTTCTTCAGCTTCTCATAATCTTCCAAGAATTTATTGCAGTTTCTTTTCAAATGCCCATAACCATTACAATAACGGCACTTAACATCTTCAGAAGGACTGGTTTTAACCTTAGGAACATGGCCAGACTCGCTTGGATTCACAGTCGAGCTCGTCTTGCCATCACCTTTGTTCTTACCAAGTTTCTTAAACTTATTACCCTTTTGTACCATAAGGACATTTGGGGTGTCCTTCTTGATGTTAGGTTCAGCGGTCTTAAGCATCCCATGCAATTCAGTCAACGTCTTCGTCAATTTGTTCATGTTATAGTTCATAACAAATTGATCATAGCTTGACGGCAGTGACTGAAGAATGATGTCAGTAGCCAACTCTTGGCTAATGGGACAATCCAGTTTCCCCAGGTTATCAATATAACCCATCATCTTAATGACATGAGGACTAACTGGTTCGCCCTTTGGTAGCTTGCACTCAATCAGAGATCTAACCGTCTGGTATCTCTGAGTTCGTGCCTGCTCCTGAAACATACTTTTCAGGCCAGTGATCATCTGTATTGGCGACTCCACGTACTCATATTGCTTCTGCAATTCCGAGTTCATGGTAGCCAACATGAGACAACTCACATCCACCGCATCATTAGAATGCTTATCCCAAGCATCCTTATCTGACTGCCAGGCATTGGCTCGGTACTTCTTGGGGAGAACTTTCTCAAGGACATAGTCCTTTTTCTCCTGTTTGAGAACAATTCTCAAGTTCCGATACCATTCAAGAAAGTTGGATCCATTTAACTTGTCCTTCTCAAGGACGGATCGCAGGGAGAAATTGTTACGATGGTTTGTGCTAGACATAGCTGAAAAACAAGGGAGGTTTTAGTTATGATGTTCAAGAAATGAAAAGTCTTAACTTTTAAGATAACTCGCATTATATTCAAACAGTGTTTCCTCAGATGAATATAATGATCCAAGACTCATACTTCACTAAACTTGAGTGAGCCACTGGCTATCACTCAAATTTAGCTATCTAGGTAAGCAACTACCTTGCTAGTTATATCCAATATAACTCTTGGTTGTAGATTGACATCTTATGTCCAATCCACCTGATGTCTCTGAGCCCAAAACGATTTTGATGGCCCAGTCAAGTAAACCAATCTCTTCAGCCATGTAATTGTCGATGTCTTGCACTGCAAATCCATCAACACGATTACCTCTGTCTTACTCATGTAATTGTGAACATCTTGCACTGCAAGTCTATCACACAATTAAATGGGTCTTGACAGTTGACAAGATTGGAAAGACACCAAGTATCACTTGATATTTGATTGAGGAACGGAATCATTTAAAACGTTCAGTTTTATTATGTTTTAATTCTTATAATTAATTGATTTATCTTGCTTTGGTTCTGTGATTTCAGGTTCCATAACCTAAATCATCAAATCTGATGTCGACCGACACTACTATAGTGTCGATCGGTGCAGAGTAACCAAAAGCAATCCGTGATAACCGATCAATCCAATTGACCCGGTTTTGAGTACCGGTCAGTGTCGATCGATGCTACATTAGCATCGGTCGATACCAACCCAATCGCAATAAACCATTCTTAGCGTTCGACCATCTTTAACCAAGCTCGATAACCGGTCCAATCCAATTGAACCAATTCATCTATCTCGCGAGGTTTGTGTCGATCGATGCAACGCTTGTGTCGATCGACACTAGGCGAAAACTAAGGTTTATTCGGGTTTTCGCCTTGCATCGATCGATGCCGGATTGCCATCGATCGACACTATGCGAAAAACCCTAAATTTTATTCGGGTTTTCGCCCTGTGTCGATCGATGCCGGATTGGCAACGATCGATACTATGCGAAAAACCCTAAGACGTTTTTTTTGAACAAACCCTAAACTAGGTTTTTCATGAAAACGAATTTTAGCAAGTTTGTATCAACCATACATAGATTCAGATTCAACCAATCTAATCAACATGCTACAGATTCAATGGAATCCTAAAGCTCTGATACCACTGTAGGAATTTCTAGCAGTTCCTAATCCAATTAGGCAACCCTGGTCTGAATTCCAAGCCTAGGATCTAGGGTTCATGTAATTGAATCAATGGGATCTCAGAATTACCTGGTGATTAGCAGCGGAAGATTTGCAGATAATCGAGATCTAGAGCGCCTCAAATGCTGCGCCTCTACTGGTATCCACACGCACACAAACTGAACAGCAGGGATGCTAGTGCCTTACAGAGATCTAATCTCCAGAGAGGTTTATTTCTGTGTTCTGGTGGCTGTCGATTAGGTTGGGGATCAGTTTAGGTCGACCATATATCTTATATATGTCGACTTAAACCATGACGGAATTAACCAAAGATTAACCGAATTAATCTGATTAATCCGCGAGTGCATCGATCGTTGCACTATATGCATAGATCGATGCAGTCCCAGAACATTGATATCGAATGCATATCAAATATGCATTCACTAGATCATTACATTAATGATCAACCTCGTCTTTAACGTCCAGTTTGCTTAGGTGTGTGACCCTGTAGGATCACATAACACTAGCAATGAGTTCTAAACTCATTGATCATAAGTGGCTTCTAGCAAAGCATTATGACTACCTAGTGTCATATGATTGTCTCATCTCGACAATACAACTATCACTTAGAGTAAGTACAATAGATTTCAGGACATTCCCAACATCTTGAACTTAAGGAGCTTGCAAAGCTAGAAAGAGAGAACAGGAAAGCTCAGAAGCTAGTTAAGATGGCTAATCCTAATCTTGTGATCTTAATACCAGATGCTGAAGGTGTTCTGAGGGATTTGCAGAATAATCCCTATAATGCTCAGGGACAGAGGATAGATGCTGAAAGAAAAGTGATTGAACAGTAGATTGTTCAACCTGAGCGAGAATCCCAAGGTGGGGGAGCAGATGGACAGGAGAATCCACGAGTTGAAGTGCCACCTAGAGCACCAGAGCCTCCTGCTAGGAGGACACTAGCTGATTACAACACACCTGATGAGTTCTATGCTAATATGTCTGCGATTGTACCTCTTGCATTCCCGCGGAATGAGTTTGAGCTTAAGACTTCCTATTATACACTTGTGGGACATCACCTCTTTCATGGACTCCCACATGAGCATCCTATGGATCACATAGAGAATTTTGAGTCTTTAGTCACTGGGATGAAGAATAATGGAGTGACATATGACTACTTACACTGCAAGCCTTTTCCTCACTCTCTTGGCGGAGAAGCTGCTAATTGGCTGAAGCAGATTCCACCTGGGATTCTGACTACTTGTGATGCAGTGAAGAAGAAATTTCTGTAATATTTCTATGATGATGCTATATCCGATCAGCTTAGACATGATCTCTTGCCCTTTAAGCAGGGCTCTATAGAGCCTTTGCAGGCAGCTTGGGTGAGATTCAGGATGTATCACAGAGATTGCCCTCATCATGGTTTTTCTGAGGTTCAACTGATGGGCATTTTCTTCAGAGGAGTTGATTTGTGGTATCAGATGACTCTAGATGCTGCAAGTAATGGGAACTTCAATACCAAGTCTCCAGAGGAAGCTAAGGAGCTCATTGAGAACTTGATAACCAGCAATAGTGTCAAGAATGTTGATATGGAGAGGCAGAAATCTGGTGGAAAAGCTGATAGCTCACAGATAGTTGAGATGATGAATTAAACTGATTATGTCCATAGCATCTTACTTGGGAAGAAGCAAGTTGAATTTGCTGCATATGCTAGTGAGTCTGAGGATGTGAATTACATAGCTTGAATTGGTTATCAAGGTTAGAGTTATGAAAATCAGCAGGGGCAGATTTCAGGTTTCACACCAAAGTCTGCATTTCAGAGACCTTTCCAGCATAACAGCTCATTCTCTAGAGATTATGGTTCTTCATCATATCAGCATGTTCCTCCTCAAAATGAGCAAAATGATAAGATGATGGGTCTGTTGGAACAGCTCTTGGAAGGACAGCAGAAGAGTACAGTGGACTTCAATGGAAAGATAGATGCTTTGTACCTTGATTTGAATGAGAAGATTGAGTCTATGAGTACTCATGTGAAGAAGCTGGATGTTCAGCAGACTGTTGGAGCTGCGCAAAGACAAAATGGATCAGGAAGAGCTGAACAGAAGCAATTCGGCAATGCTGTGAATGTAGGTGATGAAGTTGATCTTATATATGTGGAAGAGAATATCATATCCGATTTCCAGGATGAATTCTGTCTGCCTGCGCCGAGCATCGGTCGACACACGCTTGATATCGATCGATGCATGCGCGATACATATGATAAAAATGCTCTTAATCGCCTTGTTTCGATCAACACATCCTCTGCATCGATCGACACGGATTGCAGACGAGACTAGACACCTACAGCAGTCCTTGATCGAGTCTGTAAGCCTCCTTCGCCCTATCCCAAGACCCCTAAAAGGTCCAAACAGAAGCTAGACGAACCTAAATACAAGGCAGTGATGGAAAATAAGCTGATTCAAATCTCAGAGAAGCTTCCAGACCAAGGAGTCTTTGTACTAGACTGTTCCTTCTTTAAGGACAGCTTTAAGCGTTTTCTGTGTGATTTAGGATCTATTGTGAATCTCATGCCATACTCAGTGGCTGTGAAATTGGGACTGATGGATTTCCAGTCTACTAATATCTCTCTTATCCTAGCTGATCGATCGAAAAGGTATCCAGAAGGATTTCTTGAGCACATCCCTGTCAGAGTTGGAGATTACTTGATTCCAACGGACTTTGTAGTGCTGAAGTATAATGTTGATCCACATGATCCTTTTCTACTTGGTAGACCTTTCTTAGCCACTACTGGAGCAGTGATTGATGTGAGACATGGTCTGATTGATCTCCACCTGGGAGATAAGCCCTTGCAGTTCAAGATGAATAAGCTGCAGAAATCCACCATTGATGGACAAAGCTTCAGTGTGGAAGTGGAACCAGAGATTCCTATTGGAGAAGAGAAGATGGCAGTTCATTCTGAACTTGCTCTAACATCTTCAGAGCTTGCAACTGCTTTTAAGCAGAAAACTCCTGATCTCTTTCATCCACCAAAGCACAGGTATGAATCCTCTAAACTTAAATCTCCTAATCCATCAGTTGTGAATGCAGAAAAACGTAGTGTCCCACCCAGGCTTCGCTCCCACCCTGGTTCACTTCACTCATTCCTTGGGAGATCTCATGATCTGAACGCTTATACACCACCTTGGTTGAGGAGACATTAACGGAGGCATTCCAAGCCTCTGTTGAATCCCCCATAAGTCTGATCTCCTTCCCATAGTCAATTTAATGACTTAAAACAAGCGCTGAGTGGAAGACAACCCACTAGTAGGTCTGTTTTTCTTTTATTTTTTGTTTTGATTTGGTTACTTTGATTTTTCTTCTTTTAGTGTGTTCATAGCGTGAGAACAGTTCGGAATCGCCCTGCATTGATCGACACGGTCATGTGTGTCGATCGACGCAGAGGTCACATACGGTTTAAGCTTTTACCGTAAAGATTACGGTTTAATCAGCGGCTATCTCAAAACCGCGAGCAAATTCTCCTTGTGTCGATCGACGCGGTCCTGAGCATCGATCGACACATGCCGACGACAGGTAAGTTGTTCTGACTTTTTCGGAATTTGTTCCTTCTGATTTCTTGTTCTCGCCGAACCTAAGCTTTGATTCCACTGAGGACAATGCGTTTCAAGTGTGGGGGAGGTAGCTACTGACACACCGTTTTCTGTTTTCTTAGAGTCAGTCCAAATCTGTTTTATTGAGTCAAAATTGAGTAGGAAATAAGGACTTTTTTAGAAGATTACCACACTTGCAGGAACTTATAGAAAAAATAAAAAGACACCCAGTGGGAAAATCAGTGCTAAGGAAGGAAAATGAGAGAAAAGGAACCAGAAAATGATAGTTGAGTGGTCATGTGCTAACAGAGTAAGAGTCCATGTGTTCTTTGATCGATATTCTCTAGGTGAGACCACACTTATTAGATCTCAGAAGCCAGTATGGTGAATTTGAATGCTCTGAATGTGATTGTGGAGTTTACTCAGGACAATTGCTAAGTGTGGAGGAAGTACATGTGAAGGAATTTCTATCAGTTCCTAATCCAATTAGGCAACCCTGGTCTGAATTCCAAGCCTAGGATCTAGGGTTCATGTAATTGAATCTAGGGATCTCAGAATTACCTGTTGATTAGCAGCGGAAGTATTAGCAGATAATCGAGATCACGAAGCGCCTCAAATGCTGCGCCTCTACTGGTATCCACACGCACACAAACTGGACCGCAGGGATGCTAGTGCCTTACAGAGATCTAATCTCTAGAGAGGTTTATTTCTGTGTTCTGGTGGCTGTGAATTAGGTTGGGTTCGAGTTTAGGTCGACCATATATCTTATATATGTCGGCTTAAATCACAACGGAATTAACCAACGATTAAACCGAATTAATCTGATTAATCCGCGAGTGCATCGATCGATGCACTCTCTGCAACAATTGATGCTGTCCCAGAACATTGATATCGAATGCATATCAAATATGCATTCCCTAGATCATTACATTAATGATCAACCTCGTCTTTAACGTCCAGTTTGCTTAGGTGTGTGACCCTGTAGGATCATATAACACTAGCAATGAGTTCTAAACTCATTGATCATAAGTGGCTTCTAGCAAAGCATTATGACTACCTAGTATTATATGATTGTCTCATCTCGAAAATACAACTATCACTTAGAGTAAGTACAATAGATTTCAGGACATTCCTAACAATCTCCCACTTGTACTGGAATCATCTATTCCTTCAATCCCTTCGTCTCTATATCTCGATCTGGCATAAGGCAAGATCTGTGTCACCCTTATTTAGCCAAGATCATGTTCATCGAACTCCGATTTATACTGACAGGACAAACGACTGACAATCACCTCGTTTGAGTGTGGCCACACATTTCTCAGTATCAAATCTTCGATGGGCCCTGAGATATTTATCTCCTGTTATATAGGAGGGACAAATCCCATCTTGTTCCATCCCTGTCTCTTCACACACTTCATGATACGCCCAATCAATGCCTTTATAGTCACTAGTTACGGCTGACGTTTGACAAGGTTAAAGCGGACCAATTCACATGTAAGAGAACATGATGAACTCAGGTCTAAGGACTATACTCTATAGTCGTAATGAAAACTCTCATGACACTTATATAACTATCCCGTAGAGTTCTCATCAGTGGGTCATGTCCGATCCTGTGTTCTCCAACACATATCTATGTGATTGACTTTAATACTCTTATTAATGACTCCATGAAACTTAGTCATCAGTCACCTCACATACTAGTCTCACGCGGTTGTTAATGTCCCACTTTAACAACCTCGACCAGGGACCAACATAATTTATGCCATTTATTATCTATAGGGTTTCATGATCAAGTCACATATTTGATGACCTATAAAATATCATAAATTACTTTGGGACTATTATTTAATAACCATTATTAAATAATACAGATGTCAGATTTCAATAACATAATCAGATTATGTTTATACGAACATCATATCATAACTAAAATTAATAACAATGACTCCCACTAAAATTAAGATCACATCTTAAGGCATCTAATGCCTTTAGCAGTAGTCTGACCCTTATTCGCTCTTGCTCAGCGTGTGTCGAAAGACACTGCGTCTTGCTAAGATTACTACCAAGAGTCATTTGCACGAAGCCCTTCTTGGAATCCTGCATATTGGACATGTGCAAGGCCTTATCACTATAAGTATCTTGACACAATCCAATTAGCTTATCCATTCTATCTCTATAGATTCTTATTCCAAGAATGTATACGGTTTCTCCCATAATTTTATCGAAAAAAACAACTTTCGAATCAAGTCTTAACAGACTGAAACAATGGAACTTCATTTCCGAGAAGTGGTATGTTAACATACAATACCAGAAATGCAACTGCGCTCCCACTAGTCATCTTGTAAACATTCGGTTCCTCTTCATTTCTGATAAAATCAAACCTTTTGATTACTTTATCAAAACGAATATTCCAACTCCGAGATGCTTGCTTCAATCCATAAATGGATCGGTGAAGCTTGCATACATTCCTAGTTTCATTTGGATCAATGAAAATTTAAGGTTGTGTCACGTACACATCCCTATCCAGAGTTCCATTAAGGAAAACTGTTTTCACATCCATCTGCCTCTTATCATAACCATTATGAGTGGCGGCAGTGGCTTTTAGCCATTTTTGGAGTCGAGGCCCACCAATGCTTCTTCAAAATTCGCAGGCCCGTCACTTTCAATGATCAATAGATCATGGCAATTGGTTACGAGAAATCCACATTTCTCGGGTTCGTGACGGATCCTTTTGGATCTGCGAGCTTCAGTCTTGTGTTAAAAGTCACGCACATATCTCATATGTAGACTTTTACCACGACCTAATCAACCAAGATTTAAACCGTAGTTAATTAAGTCATAAACCAAAATCAATATTTTGGATCGCGATCTGTGTCGATCGATGCAACCTTTGCGTCGATCGACACTTCTTCAGAAACTCGCATTTGAATGTATATCAAATATACATTCACCAGATCCTTGCAAACCTCAGGCACCACAGTTGCAGGTTCTACAACTCTTTGTAGATCCAACTGCTGCTCTTCCTCATCAGGTTGAGCAGTCTCCTGTGACTTTCGAATTTCTTCGAGTTGTACTTTTACTCCCACTGTTCTTCTTGGAAAGAAAATCTTTCTCAAGAAAACATTGTTCCGAGCAACAAACAATTTGTTCTCGAACTGGTTGTAAAAGTAACATGCCTTGGTTTTGTTAGGACAACCAATGAAGCAGCATTTATCAGATTTGGGTGTGAGCTTATCAGAGATTAAACGTTTTATATAAGTCTCGCAACTCCAAATCTTCATGATGGATAAATCAGAAACATTTCCATTCCACATCTCATGTGGTATCTCTGTGACTGATTTTGATGGAACTCTATTTATTGTAAACGCAGACGTTCCTTGAGCGCATTCTTAGAAGGATAATGGAAGATCTAAGTGACTCATTATTGATCGAACCATATCTAATAAAGTCCGATACAGGAGGAGTGAATTGTGAAACACTTTCACAATCTCTCAGATGATCACTAAATTCTTGACCTAAGTATTCACCTCCATGATCTCATCGTAGAGGTTTAATACATTTGCCAAATTGATTCTGTACTTCATTTTGGAACTCTTTGAACTTTTCAAAGATTCTGACTTATGCCTTATAAATAAGGCATAACCGTACCTTCTGAAAATATCAGTAAAGGTAATGAAGCACTGAAAATTTCCTCTAGCATTTGCGCTTATCGTGCCATGTACATCCGTATGTATATAGCCCAATAATCCTCTGGCCCATTCATTTTATCCGTTCGTTCGCAACCTGTATCGATCGTTGCATACATGCATCGATCGACACTACCTTTGTTGAAAGGGGCCTCTGTCGTTTTCCAATAAACAAGATTCACTTTACTCATTATGATTCATAATCAAATGAGCCCAAAAGCCCATCACTATGGAGCTTCTGAATCTGTTTCTCATTTATTTGGCCCAAAACGACAATGCTAGAAAGAAGTTTGATTCGTATCATTTGACTTGAATCTCTTGGTATTAATGTTATAGTTAGGCACATTCTGATTTAAAACATAAATTCCATTCTCTAATGGATTGCTACTATGAAATATATCACTGTAATCAAATGAATAACACTTATTCTTGATTTGAGAACTGATATCCTTCCATATCCAAAGGATTAGAAATAATCTGTCTGCTCATAACAGTTACATAGTAGCAGTTTTAAGGTCAAAACATGCCATAATAGGAAAAACAAATGAAATACTCCTACGGCTAATGCAGCAACTCTTGCTCCATTTCCATGCGTAGATCCACTTGTCCTTTCTCCATAATCCTACTTTTGCTCAGGCCCTGCACATTTTCACAAAATATGAGTACCACAGCTGATATCAAATACCCAATAAGTAGGACTATAAGAAGTAACATTTACTTCCATAACATAATACCTGAAGAAGAAGTCTCGTACGTCTTCTTCAGCTTCTCATAATCTTCCAAGAATTTATTGCAGTTTCTTTTCAAATGCCCATAACCGTTACAATAACGGCACTTAACATCTTCAGAAGGACTGGTTTTAACCTTAGGAGCATGGCCAGACTCGCTTGGATTCACAATCGAGCTCGTCTTGCCATCACCTTTGTTCTTACCAAGTTTCTTAAACCTTTTACCCTTTTGTACCATAAGGACATCTGGGGTGTCCTTCTTGATGTTAGGTTCAGCAGTCTTAAGCAACCCATGCAATTCAGTCAACGTCTTTGTCAAGTTGTTCATGTTATAGTTCATAACAAATTGATCATAGCTTGACGGCAGTGACTGTAGAATGATGTCAGTAGCCAACTCTTGGCTAATGGGAATCCAGTTTCCCCAGGTTATCAATATAACCCATCATCTTAATGACATGAGGACTAACTGGTTCGCCCTTTGGTAGCTTGCACTCAATCAGAGATCTAACCGTCTGGTATCTCTGAGTTCGTGCCTGCTCCTGAAACATACTTTTCAGGCCAGTGATCATCTGTATTGGCGATTCCACGTACTCATATTGCTTCTGCAATTCTGAGTTCATGGTAGCCAACATGAGACAACTCACATCCACCGCATCATTAGAATTCTTATCCCAAGCATCCTTATCTGACTGCCAGGCATTGGCTCGGTACTTCTTGGGGAGAACTTTCTCAAGGACATAGTCCTTTTTCTCCTGTTTGAGAACAATTCTCAAGTTCCGATACCATTCAAGAAAGTTGGATCCATTTAACTTGTCCTTCTCAAGGACGGATCGCAGGGAGAAATTGTTACGATGGTTTGTGCTAGACATAGCTGGGAAAACAAGGGAGGTTTAGTTATGATGTTCAAGAAATGAGAAGTCTTAACTATTAAGAAAACTCGCATTATATTCAAACAATGTTTTCTCAGATGAATATAATGATCCAAGACCCATACTTCACTAAACTTGAGTGAGCCACTGGATAGCACCCAAATTTTAGCTATCTAGGTAAGCAACAACTTTGCTAGTTATATCCAATATAACTCTTGGTTGTGGATTGACATCTCATGCCCAGTCCACCTGATGTCTCTGAGCCCAAAACGATTTTGATGGCCCAGTCAAGTAAACCAATCTCTTTAGTCATGTAATTGTCGATGTCTTGCACTGCAAATCCATCAACACGATTACCTCTGTCTTACTCATGTAATTGTGAACATCTTGCACTGCAAGTCTATCACACAATTAAATGGGTCTTGACAGTTGACAAGATTGGAAAGACATCAAGTATCACTTGATATTTGATTGAGGAACGGAATCATTTAAAACGTTCAGTTTTATTATGTTTTAATTCTTATAATTAATTGATTTATATTGCTTTGGTTCTGTGATTTCAGGTTCCATAACCTAATCATCGATTCTGATGTCGACCGACACTACTATAGTGTTTACTGACACAGAATAACCAAACGCAATCCGCGATAACCGATCAATCCAATTGATCCGGTTTTGAATATCAGTCAGTGTCGATCGATGCTACATTAGCATCGATCGATACCAACCCGATCAAACCAATCGCAATTAAACCATTCACAGTTTTTCAACCATCATTAACCAAGCTCGATAATCGGTCCAATCCAATTGAACCGATTCATCAATCTCGCGAGGTTTGTGTCGATCGATGCAACGCTTGTGTCGATCGACACTAGGCGAAAACTAAGGTTTATTCGGGTTTTCGCCCTGCATCGATCGATGCCGGATTGGCATCGATCGACACCATGCGAAAAACCCTAAATTTTATTCGGGTTTTCGCCCTGTGTCGATCGATGCCAGATTGGCAACGATCGACACTATGCGAAAAACCCTAAGACGTTTTCGAACAAACCCTAAACTAGGTTTTTCATGAAAACGAATTTTAGCAAGTTTGTATCAACCATACAGAGATCCAGATTCAACCAATCTAATCAACATGCTACAGATTCAATGGAACCCTAAAGCTCTGATACCACTGAAGGAATTTCTATCAGTTCCTAATCCAATTAGGCAACCCTGGTCTGAATTCCAAGCCTAGGATCTAGGGTTCATGTAATTGAATCTAGGGATCTCAGAATTACCTGTTGATTAGCAGCGGAAGTATTAGCAGATAATCGAGATCACGAAGCGCCTCAAATGCTGCGCCTCTACTGGTATCCACACGCACACAAACTGGACCGCAGGGATGCTAGTGCCTTACAGAGATCTAATCTCTAGAGAGGTTTATTTCTGTGTTCTGGTGGCTGTGAATTAGGTTGGGTTCGAGTTTAGGTCGACCATATATCTTATATATGTCGGCTTAAATCACAACGGAATTAACCAACAATTAAACCGAATTAATCTGATTAATCCGCGAGTGCATCGATCGATGCACTCTCTGCAACGATCGATGCTGTCCCAGAACATTGATATCGAATGCATATCAAATATGCATTCCCTATATCATTACATTAATGATCAACCTCGTCTTTAACGTCCAGTTTGCTTAGGTGTGTGACCCTGTAGGATTATATAACACTAGCAATGAGTTCTAAACTCATTGATCATAAGTGGCTTCTAGCAAAGCATTATGACTACCTAGTGTCATATGATTGTCTCATCTCGACAATACAACTATCACTTAGAGTAAGTACAATAGATTTCAGGACATTCCCAACAACATGTTGGTCTTGATGTTTGCAGGTTCATTTTCATATGGCTTACTAAGGGGAATCTGAGTGTGGTGCTCCTAATATGAAACGAGTTTCTGAAAACTTCAAACTTCTTCTCCTGATCTTGGTTTAATGTTTGTTTGAGGGCAAACAAAAGGTAAGTGTGTGGGAGTTGATATATCATGGTTTTAGGACTTTCAACCATGGTATATGTTTTTGTTATCAAGTCTTTTGTTGTGTTTTTTAGTCCTTTTATGTGTGTTTACAGGCCTAGGTACGTTTGGAGCGGATTTGGACGTTATGACGCATTCTGGAGCTATTTGGAGCATTTGTGCGAGAATGAGAAGTTGGTGTCGATAACAGACGCTTGTGTCGATCGACACACTTGTGGTATCGATCGAGACAGTGACGAGTTAGATATATCTCGGCGATTTAATGAAGATTTGTGGAAATTGCACTTTGGCCCAAAAGTTTATCATAATTACAAAGAATCCCCTGACGAGTTTAGATCATTATATTAGGGTTTTAAGTCATTATTTAGGCTATGATTTATTTTTATCAGAGATTGAGAGAGTTGGGGTCGGTCTTGCACTCGAGAGAGAAGAGATTTCGAACCCATGTTTCTTTATATTTTTATGATAATTGGTTTTCTATTCATTATGCTTTTTGTCTCAATTGCCATGTCTGAGTAGTTTACATGTTAAGTTTAGGGATTCTCACAGGGGATTTCATGGAATTATAGACTAATCAATCTATAGGGATTCATATCCTTCTAGTTCTTCATCTAGGGTTGTTTTTAATGCTTAATCTGAATTTGCTACACAGATTTATGATGTTAGGTTGATTTCCGCAACGACAGTTGGTTAATGGTTAATTAACTAGAAAGAACCTAGATGAGCAATTTAAATATTTGCAAAGAAATTTGGCTTAGGAGAAATGCGAACGAAAGAACGTGATATTAATCCATGTTTAGGATCTCTAGAACTCGCATCGAAAGTTGGTTTGCTAGGTTGCTAGACATAGATAATATTCACAACGAAAGTTGGTTTCTTATGCTTCTGTGATTCTAGTTCTAGAACATCTCTTAATTAGATCATGATTGATTGATTAGCATGTGTTCCTGATTTCCTGAGAACTCCCTTGACCTGACGCTTCACTTGATTGCTTACAAACCGTTTGATTTACTTTTCTGCTTTGAGTTACTGCTTTCGCTACTGCTTACCTAGCTTAATTCGACGTTCTATAATCTATCGGAAGAGTCTTGAGTCTCTGTGGATTTGATACCCTATATACTACTAGTTCACGTCTGTGCACTTGCAGTGTAGCTCTAGGGATTAAAACTCGAGCATATCATTTGTGGCGGTTGTTGCTTCGACGGTGGTGCGGTGAGTGGGGCCCGGTGTAAGCGGTGTCGGATGTCATCTTTTAACTTTGGTATGCTAGGAAATTGCATATCAACGGAGATTTGGTGTTTCCTGGTTCTCATCTCCTCCGGCAGTCCTTGTCTTCTTCTTCCACTCTGTCCGGTGTCATGGTGGTTCAAGCGGGTTTCCCTAGGTCTGGAAGTCTTTGTCTCTCTCCCCCTCTCTCTCCGATATGGTGTGTTTGGGTGGGGAAGAGGTCTTTTGTTTGGTGGAGCTTGTTTTGCCTTGGTTTACTTCCCTGGTTAGGCGTGGGTGGTTGTTGTGGCGCATTGTTGTATTGTTGTAATGTGTACGGTGGCAGTTATTTTTACGAAAAAGTTTTGCTTGTCATCGGCAGAGGTGTCGACAATGGGCTTGTGTTTCTTGATTCAAGAGTTTCCAGTTTATTAAGGTTTTCAGTTCGGTTTGCTGCTTTGTATTTGATTAATCTTTAAACCAACCTAATTCTGGATTTTGGTTAGCGTCCGTTTTTCAACCGATTAAATATAAGAAACCAAAACATTAATTTTAATGCAAAATAGTCACCAAAAAGGTTAGAAGTTGGTTGGGTCCAAATACATGCACGCAGGAAAACATGCATCACGTGGGTTAATAGTGTGACAGTAACCATAACTAATAGTAGTAAATCTCAGTGATAGGTGTGGCTGTCTCTACAGGCACGGTGGGGATAAGGCTTGTATGGAAACCACCTTTATATCCCTTCAAAAAGACAAAAGCATTAATGATTGCTGATTTTTCTTTTTACAAGGCCACTCAAAATATCACAGGTGAATTGTTTTCTTTCCATCGTCTAAAATTAAAAAATGATATACGGTTATGCTCCTGATATATTGCAGTAACCAGTGGTGGATTTAGAAGTATTTTTAACGGAACAAAAATTAATTAAAATTTTACTTATTATAAATATATTAAAATAAATTATATTTAAAATGTATAAATATTTATTTATATTACATAAATTAATAAATTTTGGTATTTTAAAACACACAAAATATTTCTATTATTTATATTATTTAACACATATCTTTATTTATTTATTTATTTTAAAGTATCTTTTATTTATTCATTTCCAACCTTTCCAAAAGAAATATTTTTTATGATTACATCAGATTAATGAAAAAAAAAAAAATTTAAAAAAAGGAAGATGCTTAAGGATAACATATTTAAAAAAACAAGGATGAACAGTTGAGCTCGAGTGTAATGTCTTTTTCCCGTTTTCCGCTGACCGTCGAGCTGACCGACCAACAATCAAACAAGAACATGACTGATTGAACCCGATCAACCATACGAGCAGAGTTTGTCACAATACGAAGCCAGAGACAGTCCGGTCTGAGTCAATGGCTCGAACCAAACCGTCCTTGACTCCGTTTACCTCGTTTCCATGATACAAAGCTTTTCAACCTGTATCGCTTCCACGAGTTGTGTTTGGTTCGGACTAAACCGTATATCAGGAAATTATTCCGTTTTATTACTTTAAAAATATAAATTCATTCGTAACAATACACAGTATAATACACAACATTTAACTCGGTATCCACAAAATCCGACACCGAAAGTAAAGTCAAAATGGGTAAACAAACCGCTACTCAATGCCAACCCGAGACTACTCTGAGTGTCCTACGCGTCCGCCAAGCTACGTCAAACCTGAAAAACACAAAAGAATCTAATGAACAATCTAAGATTACCCAGTGAGACGGCTCCCAACTAAAGGCTGCTAACAATCTAATAATCCCGTCCAAACCCAAAATAACAATCAAGTACTATAGCTGATCACGTGCTACCAAGACATGATAAGCTTCACAACAAACAAGCATTCAAATAACAACACATAATATCAACGAAGGAAATCGAGAACACAACGGCACATGCCCTCGATTAGACTCGATCTACACTAAACGCATCTCTAACGCAATCTCCACACCATGGGCCCCAGACGCGAACTCGGTAACTTCCACGGGAACACTTAGCTATCCCACGGTAACTAAAACCTACCACGACTCCCAAACGAAAACACGAAGTCCTACGACTAGGACACCGTTCTCTGTATATCGATACACGGTGACTCGGGCTACCCCTAGATAACCAAAGCTTCAATGCAGTCCGACCATAGGACGCGACCCCGTATTCTCCAGACCACACACGGCGTCACTCAGTAGGTTAACACCATAAACAGAAACACCACCCGAAGGCACGTGATCCGATCAGGTAACTACTCTAGGATCAAATCGGGTCGGAAGTACCGGAACGCCATCTCTAGACTTGTGGGATCTAACGCGCCATATAGAGTCCTAATAACAGTAATGTAAACAAGCAGACTCACTGGGACTCTATCACGCAATACCAACAAGGTCAAATAGAACTACCATCTCAATCTCCAGTCTATCCCTCAAGTCCTATCACCAACCTCCACATCACCCGACCTTACCCGGTTCTGCACCAGAGTAAGTATCTACCAGTACAGTCTGCTCGGCTCAACACCGAAGTATATAAACAATCAAGCAATCAACATTTTACTCTGCCCAATACCGAAGTAGATACACAATCAAACAATCAATAGTCTACTCGGCCCAACACCAAAATAGATACACAATCACACAATCAATAATTACAACACCACACAAATAGTTATTTAGGTTTATTAGTCTTTTAATATTTCCTTAACCTTTACTGATTCAATCCGCTACCTTGGGATTAGTGGATTACTAATCCCGTAGATGGCTTAACTTAATTCTAGTTATTAATTATTATTCCCTTAGATTAGTATTCTTAACCTCTTGGATCCGTCAGCTTGAGATTAGTAAACTTACTAACCTCTTGACTTCACATTTTTATTTTATTCATTCATTTGACCCGATAACCCTGACTATAGACTAATTAACCCACCCCGTTATTATATCCTAAGTGTGTTATGTGTTTTAACCATATTTTAATCAACTCATACTTCCCCATATATAGAATCATTTAGATACGTTCTTAATGTTATATATGCATATACATCCTAGTATGTCGTTCTATATGTATGCAACACTCAATCAAGCAATCAGAGAACTATCAATCAATTATCGACATAAGCTACTAGCATGCATCTCTTTAACCTAACTATTTAAATAGTTAACCGAGTTATTAATCAATCTAGTTGTTCTATTTCAATCAATCGGGTATGCAGATCCTACTACTACGGTTTATCGATTACGGGTCTATATGACTCTTGTCTATATGCAACAAACAATTTAGCCGACTCACAGTGATATCATGACGTCGGATGGATGGATTGGCGGAACCCAAAGGACCCGAACTAAACCCGCTGCTACCCTGAACCCTTCCCAAACCGTTGACTCGCTTTGACCCGACCTTGACTCGAGCGTTGACCTTAGTGATTTCGATCTTATCTTCACTAGAGCTTCCGGACCAATCTCATTGTCTCTCCTCTTTCTCTCTCTCTCCTCCGGTTCTCCTCTTCTTTCTCTCTCTCCTCCGGTTTTCCTCCATCTCTCTCTCTTGTTATCCGGTTCTCCCCCATCTCTCTCTCTTCTTCTTCTTCTCGCGCTTCCTCTTCTATCTCTTCTTCTTCTCCACGCTTATTCTTCTCTCTCATGCTTATCTTCTTTTTCTTCTTTTTCTCCAGTCTTCTCCTCCTTCTTCTTATTCTTCTTCCTCCTCCTCCTCCTCCGGTCTTCTTCTTCTTCTTCTTCTTCTTCTTCTTCTTCTTCTTCTTCCCACGCTCCCTCTTCTTCTCCTTCTCTCTTTCTCTTCCCTTTTTTGTTCTTGTTTTGTTGTGAGTGAAGAATGAGGAAGCAAGGGCCTTCTTTTATAGCTGAAGCAACTCCATGGAATGAATACACCTGTCTAGACACCTGTCCATCTCTTCTCCTCAGCACAGCCACGCCATTACTCCAAGAAGTAGCCAAATGTTTCTCCTCTTCTCATGACACCTTGCACCTTATCCACATTCAATGTATCAACTCATTCTTTACATCAAATAAAAATAGGTGGCGCCATCTGAGAAATGCCATATGTCACTGAGAAGTGCTTTATGACTAATTAGATTGCTCCAAACATTCTATAGAAGCTCACATTCTCGATTTCTTCCGACGCTTCGGGTTAACCGGTTTTGTATTTAATATTTTAAAAAATCCTTGGCTGCTTCTATAAATCCACCAAGCCTTACTTCCATATTCTAGATGCTCTTAGATGAATTTAGAAATTTGAATCACTCCAATTGGACACCCGTAGCTCCCTTTATGAATTTTACAAGTCTTCGGTTTTATCGGTTTCCATTCTCGATAGTCCAAAAAACTCATCTACAGTCCGTTTCCTCCATTATTGGTCTTCTAAATGTTTTCTTTACTTAAAAATAAGAAAATTTGGACCGTCTCAGCTTCCGCTCGCATTTTTGGTAAAATTACTAAAATGCCCATCTATTCTTGAAAATTACGAAAATCCCCCTTTATTGACTTCTTGACTGCACCAATTTTGTGAGACAGGGTATTACACCGAGTGTTATCGATTCTGAAAAACTGCAAACCAGTGTGAAAGGTAGGTTCCACTGGATGAATATATTGTCGAGGCAGAAGAGGACTTTATACCATGTAAATGCTCATTTTTGTCCAATCCCAGGAGCTACGCCCGAAGAAGAGTCTGAATCTCTTACACCACAACCATTTCTCTGTTTGGAGTCTTTGAATGCAATCTTTTTTTTTTTGGTCAAAAAAAAATAATAGGCAACAGCTTGGAAGATGAGATGGAAGATTGTTTTTGTAGGATTATGTGTGTTCATTGGTGTAATTATCAGATTACAACCTAACATAATCAACTAGGATCTAGGTGATTGCAGTTGAATCATAAACAGATCAGGATCATTACCTCTTTAGAAGTGCAGCGGATTGATTGGTAATATCGAGATCACTTAGAGCAGATGATAACCGGCTCCTCCTAGGTATCCACACGCTTACAAGCTACTGGATCAGGTTGCTAGACCAAGCTGGAACAACAGAGAGAGAGAGGACGGCCAGACCTGAAAATCGCAGACTACTAGGTCTTACTGGCGCCTATCCTCTTCCTTATATGGGCCCAAGTAATTAAACTAATGGCCTATTAGGCTTTTGGGCCCAAGACCCAAATCAGACAAAAGACTGTCTTTTGTCTGGCCCAATTCTCTGTACAAATACAGTAAATTCCTTGCATCTTACCGTATTAATTCCATTTAACTTTCCCGTTAGCTATGGTGTGTGACCCTTTGGGATCATACAATACTGGTAATAAGTCCTAAACTTATAGATCAAGAGCGGGCTCTAGCAAGTCATCATGATCACCCAGTATTTATGACTTATGTCTGATCTCGACACTTATCATACTTTCTAGAGATAGTACAGTAGATTTCAGGACATTCCCAACAATCTCCCACTTGTACTGGAATCCTACATTCCCTAATCCTTTTGTCTCAATATCTCGATCTGGCATAAGGCAAGATGCGTGTCATCCTTATATAGCCAGACCATGTTCATCGGACCAGATTTGATACTGACAATGCAAACGACTTGGGCAAGTCCGTTTGGGAGTGGCCACTCTCTTACCAGCTATCAAGTCTCCGATTGGCCTAGAGTTATTACCTCCGTTAAACGGCAGGGACAAATTCCATCTTGTTCCATCACTATGAACTACACACTTCATAATACACCCAACCAAGGTCCTTATAGCTCCCAGTTACGAAACAGCGTTAGACAATGATCAAAGTGCATCAATCCATGTGCAGCCACATGCATGCGAACTCAGGTCTAAGGACTATACTCTATAGTCGTATATGAGAACCTCTCATGACACAGATATTAATATCTTGTAGAGTTCTCATCAGCGGGCCATGTCCGGTCATATGCTCCCCTACATATACCTATGTGTCGACTTTGATGCCGCGCATCTATGACCCCTCGAAACTTGGTCATAAGTCTCAACACAATCTAGTCTCAAGTGGTTGTTGGTGTTCCAATTTCAACAACCTTCGACTATGGACACTATGATTTATGTCATTTCGTTAAATATGGGGTTTCAGGATCAAGTCTACTCATGTACTTCGATGGCCCATATATAATGACATGAATCATTTTGGAACGATTATTTTATATCACAGTTAAAATAATCCAGAAATAAAAATTTCATTAACATTAAAAAATGTTTACATGAACCAATCAAAATAACTAAATAAAGCCCTTTACTCACTCCCACTGAAATTAAGACTACATCTTAATTTCACTTATCCTACAACTACAGTCCGCGACTCGTGCTTAGGCCTAAGGAGTGGCTTTGTTAATAGATTAGCAACGTTCTCATTTTTTGAAACATGCTGATCTACTTAACACCTCTATCATTTATCTCTCGGAATAGGTAATACCTACCCTCAATGTGTTTGGATCTCAGATGTGCAGCTAGCCACATCAAGTTCAGTGATGAATTTTTCTATCCAAACAACCTCTTTTGCCGCTTCCCAAGCTGCGAAATGTTCAGCTTAAGCCATGGAGTCAGCAACAGTGCCTTGCACCGCCACACAGACACAAGATATAACCGGACTGTGACCAGAAATCATCTTTGTCTGTTGGAAACTTGCCTTTCAGACTCTACCGACTTTTAGCACCTCACTTTCTCATCCATGTGATCTCACTCAGCATGTGTCCATGACATATCATCTTATGAGACACATACCATAAGACTTTGGTATAAAGCCATTCTTGGAATTGCACTCTCTGGATTCGTGTAATTTCACACAATCCACTCAGCACATATAATCTATATAGATTATTGCTCCAAGAATTATCAGGTCTTTTCTCCAAATCTTTTATTCTTAGAGTAACCTCCATGTTCAAGTCAATATAGACTGCAAAAACAGAGCGTTATTTCCGAGATCTTGTATGTCATCTATGCACACTACAAGATTTGCAACTACGCTCCCACTAGTCTCTTACAACTTACAGTTCCTTCTGTTTCTGACAAAATCAAATCCTTGATTTCTTCGTCAAAACCAAGATTCCAACTCCCAGATGATTGCACAAAACCATTCATGGATCTGTTAAACCAGCATTCATTCCTGGTAGTTTCTTAAAACTACTTTCAGAGTTGGAGCCCAAACACTGCTTCTTCATTTATTCGCATCTTTGTCACAATCATTGATCAACAGATCATGACTTTCATTTATGATAGACCCATATCTTAAGGGTTTGTGACAAATCCTTTCGGATCTTGCGAAAAACAGACTCCACAAGTGTCAGACTCTACAGTTTCTTGTAGATCTAACTTCTGCTCTTTCAAAAGATTGAGCATACTTTTGTGTCTCTCGAATTTCTTCGAGTTCTACTTTACTCCCACTATTTTCTTAGAAAGTATATCTCTCTACAGAAAACATAATTCCAAGCGACACTGATACTGTCCTCAGAATGGTTGTAACAGTAGTGAGTCTTGGTTTCCCTTGGACAACCAATGAATTAGCACTTGTGTTTTAATTGGCTGAAATCTTATCAGTGTCAATTACATGACACAATTCCCAAACATCCAGAAAAGACTAGTTGGCTCAATGCCAGTTCACATTTAATGTGATGTCTTTTATCTGATTTTGGTGGAACTTAATTTATTGTTTCACTGAGACTATTAGAACGTTTATTTTCAGGGTATTATTGGAAGATCTTACTGTGATTCATCTTTTAATCAAACTATGTCTTACATATTTGATCTCTCCAGTCACAAAACCATTCCAATGGAGTTTCCAGGAGATTTGAGTCGCGAATTTACTTCGCATTCGCACTCATAAAGATAATCACATTTTACTTGACTCAAGTGATCTGCTTATTCGACCATTCGAAAAGCCATATTTCAACTAGTCCTTGTACTTCATTTTGGAACTTCTTTAATTTCATCAAGAATTCCAGTTCATGTCTTCATGACATAATCATCATCTACTGATTCGAATCAGCCAGATTATGAAGTACTGACCACTTTTCTTTGCAGCAATTATGCTCGTTGGGCTTTCATAATTCAAATGAATTAGGCCCAATAAGCCCCTTCCCTATGTTTAAAACGTCAAGGTGAGAACAATCATTTGGCCCATTCAAACAAAATTCATACTCATCACTTGACTTTAGTCAATTGATCTCAAAAGCCTATTAAAGTAGGCCTTCTGAGAAAATCCTTTAGGATGGAGTTTCCAAATTTGTTTCTCAGCAATGCGGCCCAAACAATATTGCCAAAGAAAGTTGATTTGATATTTATGTTATTGGTTTATTCGTTTAGTTTAATTTCATAAAACCAATTCTTTAATGGAAAGCTACTATTAAACAATCATTAAGATTCAAAAACTCAAAATATGTTTTAATCAAAATGATAAATATCCAAATCCATAACTGAAATGAATGATGTAGATCTGCTCAAAGCAGTTACACAAATAGTAATTCCCAAAAGAAAACCAAATTTGAAGGCAACAATCAAATAAAATTCCACTCGGAATGCAGAGACATCAGCTCCATTCACGACTTGAACTTCCACTTGTTCCTTCTTCATTCTTCATCTACCATCAACGACCCGCACATTTATACAAATGTCAGCATTGAATTCGGTATTGAATGCCTCAATGTAGAGATGAATGAAATATCATAAATACCTGAAGATGAAGGCTTGTAATCCATCTTCAACCTTTCAAAATCTTCCAAGAATTTGTTGCACTCATTTGTCAAGTGCCCTTGCTCCTTACAGTAGCTACATATCACAAGTGGGTCGGACTTGGGCTTCCAATAAGACTTGGGCCCATTCTGATCCGAGATCTTCATGGCCTTAATCTTACCCTTGTCCTTTGCGGGTTTCTTAAAACCCTTATCCTTCTGCACCCTAAGTGCCTTTCGGGAACCCTTTCTAATGTTCAGCTCAGCTGTTTTAAGCATTTCATGCAGCTCAGTCAATGTCTTAGACATCCCGCTCATATTGTAGTTCTTAATGAACTGTTTATAGCTCGGCGGCAAAGACTGAAAGATGAGGTAAACGGCTTGCTCAGCACTTATGGGACAGTCTAGTCTTTCCAAGTTTTCCAAGTAACTACTCATTTTACTTACATGAAAACTAACTGGACTTCCCTCAGGGAGGTTACACTCAACAAGACGCCTCAAAGTCTGGCATCTCTCAACTCGTGTAAGTCCCTTGTACTTTGCCTTGAGGCCTGCGACAATCTCCACGGGGGACTCCAAGTTCTCATATTGATGCTTCAACTCAGAACTCATGGTAGTCAACATAAGATTTCGCACATCAACCGCATCAGTGTAATGCTTGTTCCAAGCATCACACTCTGCATGTGTGGCACTTGATCTCAATTTCTCGGGGAGAGCAATTTCAAGGACATAGTCCTTGCTCTCATGCTTGAGAATATTTCTCAAGTTCCGGTACCAAGTACAAAAATTTGATCCGTTCAGTTTGTCCATCTCAAGGACAGACCGGATCGAGAAAGTGTTTTGATTTGTTGTGCTAGTCTTAACTGAAATTTAGAGATAAATAGAGTTTTAGTTATTCAGTTCATAAAAGAGTAATCTTAATAACTTATAAGAAAACTCGCATTGCATTCAAAATTTCTTTGTTTAACCTCATAAGAATGCAATGATTCCGAGACCCATGTTCAGCCAAAACCAAAGTGGGCCACTGGCCGTCACCCGGAATTAGCTTTACTTGGTAAGCATGCACACAGCTAGTTATATCTATATAACTCTCGGTTTTGGATTGGGCCCAAGGCCCAATTCACCAGATGTCTCAAGGCCCGGGACTCCCGATGGCCCAGTCAAGGAAACCAATCTCTTACAGCCAAATAATCACTAAAGTCTGGGACTCCCAATGAAATTAGTGACTATATACTACTTTACTTACGCAAAAACAGACACCTCACACTGTAAGCCATATCTGTAATTGAATAAGCGTTAAGTAGCTGACAAGATTGGGCAAGACATCCAAGCTTGATATTGGTTTTGAGGATTTTAGGTTTTCTTTCCAAAAATAGAAGATTACTATTTTGGGAAACTTTCCAATTCAGGTGACTTACTAAATATTGAAACTTTCTATTTTAGGAAACCTACTTATTTTAGAAGCTTTCTAAATTCAGAAACTTACTATATTTAGAAATTTCTTAACATGCCAAAATTAGAAACTTCTAATCAAAGAAACTTTCTAATTTAATGTTTTATTAAAGTTTTCGGTTGGGTCACAAATTATAGGCCCAATTCTTGGCCCAAGACCACAGAATTTCAATTGGCCCAATAATTTGACATAACCGAGTCGGTTCATTAATTCTGGTCCAAGACCAAATTAACTACTAAATCCAACTGGTTATTTACTAAACCAGACCAGCTCTAAATTATTTGGTCCAACCAAATCAAACTTAGACCAGCCTTCGGTTTAGGTTAAAATTCAATTTTGAATTTAAATCCGGTTTAACCAGAAATTAAATAATACCAATTGTATTAAATAATTTCCAGCAAACCGCGATTTGGGTTAACCGCTTGAACCACCAATTAAATTGGATCGGTTCGGTTAAGTCCAAAATCAGGAAGAAACACCTTGTGTTTTAGCCAATTTTTACCTAACCTGCGGTTTAAGCTAAAGCTGACAATGAACCACAATCGGTTTGATCGGTTCATTGTCGCGGGTTTGGGAAGAACGAACCGCGAAGCTCGGTTGAAACGATTGGCTACTCGCGGACCGTATCTCTCGCCAGTGTATCGATCGATATCACGCTCCTGCGTCGATCGATACCGGCGTGCATCAGCTCGTTGCGATCGGGTCATCGGGACAGCGAGAAGCAATCGATCCGATTCATATCGATCGATATCTCGCTCCCTCGTCGATCGACACGGACTATCACATCGCATACCGATGGGTTTCAATCGGATCATGCGATTTTCATATTAGGGTTTTTACAAGTTTTAATCAAATTTCTTAAGCCAAATTCGATTCTAAACATTAAAACAACCTAAATATGATCCAAACAGCAAAAACCTAACGACCTAGGCTCTGATACCACTGTAGGATTATGTGTGTTCATTGGTGTAATTATCAGATTACAACCTAACATAATCAACTAGGATCTAGGTGATTTGCAGTTGGATCATAAACAGATCAGGATCATTACCTTGTGATTGCAGCGGATTGATCAAAGGAATATCGAGATCTGTAAGAGCTGATGATAACCGGCTCCTCCTAGGTATCCACACTCTTACAAGTTACTGGATCAGGCTGCTAGACCAAAGTTGGAACAACAGAGAGAGAGAGGACGGCCAGACCTAAAATGAAATCGCAGACTCTCTGCTTAATGGCGCCTCACTCTTGCTTATATGGGCCCAAGTAATTAAACTAATGGCCTATTAGGCTTTTGGGCCCAAGACCCAAATCAGACAAAAGACTGTCTTTTGTCTGGCCCAATTCTCTGTACAAATACAGTAAATGCCTTGCATCTTACCGTATTAATTCCATTTAACTTTCCCGTTAGCTATGGTGTGTGACCCTTTGGGATCATACAATACTGGTAATAAGTCCTAAACTTATAGATCAAGAGCGGGCTCTAGCAAGTCATCATGATCACCCAGTATTTATGACTTATGTCTGATCTCGACACTTATCATACTTTCTAGAGATAGTATAGTAGATTTCAGGACATTCCCAACACGTCATGCTTAGTGCATAAGCTACATCAGGACGAGTACAGATCATGGCATACATGATAGATCCTATAGCCGAAGCATAAGGAATCCTACTCATGCGCTTAAGCTCATCAGGTGTTTTAGGACACTGATCCTTGCTTAGTGTAGCACCATGTATCATTGGCGTGAATCCTTTCTTGGATTTATCCATTCCGAATCGATGCAGGACTTTGTCTATATAAGAATCTTGACAAAGTCCAACCAGCCTTTTAGATCTGTCTCTAAAGATTCGGATTCCAAGAACATACGCGGCTTCACCCATGTCCTTCATGGAAAAACAACTTCCCAGCCAGTCTTTAACAGACTTCAGCATTGGAATATCATTTCCAAGAAGCAATATGTCATCGACATATAGGATAAGAAACGCCACTTTGCTCCCACTAGTTTTCCTATACACACATTGTTCTTCCTTGTTTCTGATGAAGTCAAAATTCTTTATTGCCTCATCAAAACGAAGATTCCAACTCCTCGATGCTTGCTTCAATCCATAAATGGATTTGTGAAGCTTGCATACTTTCCCAGCATTCTTAGGATCAATGTAACCGTCAGGCTGTGTCATATACACATCCTCCTCCAAGATTCCATTCAGGAAGGCGGTTTTCACATCCATCTGCCAAATCTCATAATCATAATAAGCGGCAGTTGCTAGGAGAATCCGAATTGATTTCATCATGGCCACTGGTGAGTAGGTTTCATCATAGTCTATACCATGAATTTGCTTGAAACCTTTTGCCACCAACCTGGCCTTGTAAATCTGGACATTTCCATCCATGTCAATCTTCTTCTTGAAGATCCATTTACACTCGATGGCTTTAGCACCAGCGGGTAAGTCAACCAGTGAAA
The DNA here is from genome assembly GCA_030180135.1 of Orychophragmus violaceus. Taxonomy (NCBI): domain Eukaryota; kingdom Viridiplantae; phylum Streptophyta; class Magnoliopsida; order Brassicales; family Brassicaceae; genus Orychophragmus; species Orychophragmus violaceus. Next base: position 93,071,634 of record CM058230.1, read on the forward strand.
ACACTCGGTTGACAGACATGGAGTCCATCTCGGATTCAGTGGCTTCACACCACTTTGAAGAGTCAGGGCCTATCATGGCTTCTGCAAAGTTCGAGGGTTCATCACCGTCAATGATCAAAAGATCATGGCAATTAGTCACGAGGAATCCCTGATATCTATCGGGTTCGTGACGGATCCTTCCGGATCTTCGAACTTCAGGTACTTCAGGTTCAGGTTCTATTACAACTTCATGTAATTCATCCTGCTGTTCTTCCTCATTAGGTTGAACAGGTTCCTGTCCGTCTTGAATTTCATCAAGTTGTACCTTACTCCCACTATCTTTCTTAGAGAGAAATTCCCTCTCAAGAAAAGTACAATCCCGAGCAACAAAGATCTTGTTCTCGGATCGCAGATAGAAGTAATAAGCCTTGGTATCCCTAGGATAACCAATGAAATAGCATTTGTCAGATTTTGGTGTAAGCTTGTCTGAGATTAATCTTTTGACATATGCTTCACAACCCCAAATTCTGAGAAAAGACATTGCTGGAGCCTTTCCAGTCCATAACTCATATGGTGTCTTTGCTACTGATTTTGATGGCACTCTGTTCAGTGTGAACGTTGCGGTCAGCAAAGCATATCCCCAAAGTGATATAGGAAGGTCTGTGTGACTCATCATGGATCGGACCATATCTAACAATGTCCGATTCCTTCTCTCAGATACACCATTCCACTGAGGTGTTCCAGGAGGTGTGAGTTGGGAGATGATCCCACACTCACTCAGATGATCACGGAATTCCTGGTTCAAGTATTCTCCTCCTCGGTCCGACCGAAGAGCCTTAATATTCTTACCAAGCTGGTTCTGTACTTCATTCTGGAATTCTTTGAACTTCTCAAAGGTTTCCGACTTATGTTTCATCAAGTAGACATATCCATATCTACTGAAATCATCAGTGAATGTAATCAAGTACTGATAGTTTCCTCTAGCATTTGTGGACATTGGGCCACACACATCAGTATGTATCAGGCCCAATAGTTCACTGGCCCTTTCTGTGGGTTTATTAAAAGGGGCCCGTGTCATTTTGCCCATTAGGCAAGATTCGCATTGCTCACAAGACTCAAAGTCAAATGAGCCCAAGAGTCCATTTGAATGGAGCCTCTTGACGTGTTTCTCACTAATGTGCCCCAAACGACAATGCCAGAGAAACGTTTCATTTTCTTCGTTAGATTTGAACCGTTTTGTATTAATGTTATATACTGGAGTAGATTGATCCAGCATGTACAGCCCATTAACAAGAGGGGCACAGCCATAGAACATATCATTGAGATTAAAGGAACACAATTTATTCTTAATAGAAAAATCAAATCCTTGTAAATCCAACAATGAAACTGAAATGATATTTCTGCTTATAGCAGGTACAAAATAACAATTCTCAAGTTCTAAAATCAATCCAGAAGGTAAAGATAACAAGTAAGTGCCAACGGCCAGTGCTGGAACCTTCGCTCCATTGCCAACCCGCAACTCTACTTGCCCTTGCTTCAACCTTCTACTGTTGCTGAGCGCCTGCACATTAGTACAAATATGAGCCCCACATCCAGTATCTAATACCCAAGTGGTATTATCAGAAGTAGTAGTATTTACTTTAATAACAAAAATACCTGAAGATGTAGTCGCGAAGGATTTCTTCTTCTCCTTCAGACTTTCCTGGTATTTCTTACAGTCCCTGCGATAATGCCCTGCCTCTTTGCAAAAGTGGCAAATATCAGAAGGCCCAGCTTTAGACACGGGCTTGGGTTTGGCCTTTTCGTTGTGGACAGCCTTGCCCTTTCCCTTGTCTGCAGCAGATTTCTTAAAACCCTTGCCCTTCTGCCCCATGAGTACAGACGGGTCCTTGGCCTTCTTCAGATTAGGTTCTGCAGTCTTGAGCATACCATGTAGCTCAGGCAAAGTCTTTGTCAACCCATGCATATTATAGTTCAAGGTGAACTGGTCATATGCAGGAGTAAGAGACTGCAGAACGATATCACAAGCAAGCTCTTGGCTTATAGGACAGTCGAGTCTAGTCAAATGATCGAGATAACCCATCATTTTCAGAACATGTGGACTCACTGCTGCATCCTTAGCCATTTTACAGTCCAAGAAATTCTTAACAGTTTGGAATCTCTCTGTACGAGCCTGCTCCTGAAACAACGCTTTCAGGTTTGCCATCAGTTCCATGGGACAAGTCAGGCCTTCCCACTGAATTTGCAGATCGGGAGCCTTTGTCGCCAACATTAGGCAAACCACGTCATTAGCATCTGAAGAATGCGTATCCCAAGCATTCTTCACAGCTTGTGCGGCATTATTCGCAGGTCTAGGGGGGAGAACTCTTTCAAGGACATAAGCCTTCTTCTCCTGCCTGAGCACAAGTCTCAGGTTCCTGGACCAGTTCAGGAAGTTTGATCCGTTCAGTTTGTCCTTCTCAAGGGCAGACCGGATCGAGAAAGTGTTTTGTGTTGTTGTGCTTGACATAGCTGAAATTATGAGACAATAGAGTTTTAGTTATTTAGTTCATAAAAGAGTAATCTTAAAAAATTATAAGAAAACTCGCATTGCATTCAAAATTTCTTTGTTTAACCTCATAAGAATGCAATGATTCCGAGACCCATGTTCAACCAAAACCAAAGTGGGCCACTGGCCGTCACCCGGAATTAGCTTTACTTGGTAAGCATGCACACAGCTAGTTATATCTATATAACTCTCGGTTGTGGATTGGGCCTAAGGCCCAATTCACCAGATGTCTCAAGGCCCGGGACTCCCGATGGCCCAGTCAAGGAAACCAATCTCTTACAGCCAAATAATCACTAAAGTCTGGGACTCCCAATGAAATTAGTGACTATATACTACTTTACTTACGCAAAAACAGACACCTCACACTGTAAGCCATATCTGTAATTGAATAAGCGTTAAGTAGCTGACAAGATTGGGCAAGACATCCAAGCTTGATATTTGTTTTGAGGATTTTAGGTTTTCTTTCCAAAAATAGAAGATTACTATTTTGGGAAACTTTCATTTCAGGAAACTTACTAAATTTGGAAACTTTCTAAATCTAGAAACATGCTAAAAATAGAAATTTCTAATTTAATATTTTATTAAAGTTTTCGGTTGGGTCACAAATTATAGGCCCAATTCTTGGCCCAAGACCACAGAATTCCAATTGGCCCAATAATTTGACATAACCGAGTCGGTTCATTAATTCTGGTCCAAGACCAAATTAACTACTAAATCCAACTGGTTATTTACTAAACCAGACCAGCTCTAAATTATTTGGTCCAACCAAATCAAACTTAGACCAGCCTCGGTTTAGGTTAAAATTCAATTTTGAATTTAAATCCGGTTTAACCAGAAATTAAATAATACCAATTGTATTAAACAATTTCCAGCAAACCGCGATTTGGGTTAACCGCTTGAACCACCAATTAAATTGGATCGGTTCGGTTAAGTCCAAAACTGGGAAGAAACACCTTGTGTTTTAGCCAATTTTGACCTAACTTGCGGTTTTAGCTAAAGTTGACAATGAACCACAATCGGTTTGATTGGTTCATTGTCGCGGGTTTGGGAAGAACGAACCGCGAAGCTCGGTTGAACCGATTGGCTACTCGCGGACCATATCTCTCGCCAGTGTATCGATCGATATCACGCTCCTGCGTCGATCGATACCGGCGTGCATCAGCTCGTTGCGATCGGGTCATCGGGACAGCGAGAGGCAATCGATCCGATTCATATCGATCGATATCTTGCTCCCTCGTCGATCGACACGGGCGATCACATCGCATACCGATGGGATTCAATCGGATCATGCGATTTTCATATTAGGGTTTTTACAAGTTTTAATCAAATTTCTTAAGCCAAATTCGATTCTAAACATTAAAACAACCTAAATATGATCCAAACAGCAAAAACCTAACGACCTAGGCTCTGATACCACTGTAGGATTATGTGTGTTCATTGGTGTAATTATCAGATTACAACCTAACATAATCAACTAGGATCTAGGTGATTGCAGTTGAATCATAAACAGATCAGGATCATTACCTCTTTAGAAGTGCAGCGGATTGATTGGTAATATCGAGATCACTTAGAGCAGATGATAACCGGCTCCTCCTAGGTATCCACACGCTTACAAGCTACTGGATCAGGTTGCTAGACCAAGCTGGAACAACAGAGAGAGAGAGGACGGCCAGACCTGAAAATCGCAGACTACTAGGTCTTACTGGCGCCTATCCTCTTCCTTATATGGGCCCAAGTGATTAAACTAATGGCCTATTAGCCTTTTGGGCCCAAGACCCAAATCAGACAAAAGACTGTATTTTGTCTGGCCCAATTCTCTGTACAAATACAGTAAATGCCGTGCATCTTACCGTATTAATTCCATTTAACTTTCCCGTTAGCTATGGTGTGTGACCCTTTGGGATCATACAATACTGGTAATAAGTCCTAAACTTATAGATCAAGAGCGGACTCTAGCAAGTCATCATGATCACCCAGTATTTATGACTTATGTCTGATCTCGACACTTATCATACTTTCTAGAGATAGTACAGTAGATTTCAGGACATTCCCAACAGTTTTAACCTTTGGAATCGACAAACATGATCTTAGTCAGACCAGTTAATTTTCAAAGCAATCTGATACCGAAACGATATGCGTGCCAACAAGGTATGTAACGCCCCCTTCCCGTTTTTCACTGACCGACGAGCTGACCGGCCAACAATCAAACAAGAACATGACCGATCGAACCCGATCAGTCATACAAGAAGAGTTTGTCACAATACGAAAGCTAGAGACAGTCCGATTTGAGTCAATGGATCGAACCAAACCATTATTGACTCCGTTTACCTCGTTTCCACGATAAAAAGCTTTTCAACTTGTACCGTTTCCACGAGTTGTGTTCGGTTCGGACTAAACAGTATATCAGGGAATTATTCTGTTTTTATTACTTGAAAAATATAAATCTTATTCATAACAATATACAGTCTAATACAAAACTTTTAGTGGGTACCCAACAAAATCCGCAACCAAAAATAAAGTCAAAATGCTTAACAACCGATACCCAATGCCAACCCGAGACTACTCCGAGTGTCCTACGCGTCCGCCGAGCTACGCCAAACCTGAAAAACACAAAAGAGTCTAATGAGCAATCTAAGATTACCCAGTGAGATGTCTCCCAACAAAAGGCTACTAATAATCTAATAATCCCGCCCAAACCCAAAATAACAATCAAGTACAATAGCTGATCACGTGCTACCAAGACGTGATGAGCTCCACAACACACAAGCATTCAATTAACCACACAACAACACAAAAGTAACCAAGGGAATCGAGAACACTGCGGCACATGCTCTAGATTAAACTCGATCTATCTATCGCATCTCTAACGCAATCTCCACACATGGGCCCCTAAACGCGAACTCGGTAACTTCCACGGGAACACTTAGCTACCCCACGGTAACCAAAACCTCCCACGAATCCTAGACGAAACACGTAGTCCTCGACTAGGACACCGTTCTCTTTCCATCGATATGCGGTGACTCAAGTTACCCCCGGCAACCCGAGCTTCCATGCAGTCCAACCCTAGGACGCGGCCCCATATTCTCCGGACCACACACCTACAGACGTCACTCCATAGGTTAACACCTACCAGAACCAATACCAAAGGCACGTGAACTGACCAAGTTCTCAACTCCCGAGGATCCAATCGGGTAGGAAGTACCGGAACGCCATCTCTAGACTTGCGGGATCTAACGCACCTTATAGAGTCCTAATAACAGCAATGTAAACAAGCAGACTCACTAGGACTCTATCACGCAAGACCGACAAGGTCAAATAGAAACACTATCTTAATCCCCAATCCATCCCACAAGTCCTATCACCAACCTCTACATCACCCAAACTTACTCGGTCCCGCACCAGAGTAAGTATCTACCAATACAGTCTACTTGGCCCAACACCGAAGTAGATAAACAATCAAGAAATCAATCTACTCGGACCAACACAGAAGTAGATACTCAATCATACAAACAATCAACAGTCTACTCGGTCCAACACCGAAGTATATAAACAATCACACAAGCAAACAACCGTCTACTCGGCCCAACACCGAAGTAGATACATAATCACACAAACAATCAATCACAACACCACACAAACAATGATTTAGGTTTATTAGTCTTTTACTATTTCCTTAACCTTTACTCATTCAATCCTTAACCTTTACTCACATTCAATCCGCTACCTTGGGATTAGTGGATTATTAATCCCGTAGACAGCCCATCAAAAGTAGCTTTTAATACGTCTTCGATCTGTCGGTTTAGAGTTAGTAAGATTACTAACTACCCGACATCTCATTATTCATTAACTTTCATTCATTACCTTTAACCCGACTATTAATCCACAACGTTATTATATTCTAAGTGTGTTATGTCATTTAACCGTATTTTAATCAACTCATAATTTTCCGTACATAGATTCCTTTAGATACGTTCTTAAATACTTATATATACATATACGTCCTAGCATGACATTATATATGTATGCATCATCCAATCAAGCAATCAATGAACTATCAATACAACACCCAATCAAGCAATCAAGGAAACTATCAACGATTACGGATATAATCAAACTAGCATGCATACCTTACCCTAACCATCTCATTGATTAACCGAGTTATTAAATCAACCTAGCCGTTCTTAACCAATTCAATTAATCGGGTATACAACCTAAACTACGGTTTATCAATTACGGATCTATATGATCTTAACTAAATGCAACACACAATTAGCCGACTCACAATGTTATTATGACGATGGACGAACGGATTGACGGACTAGCGGAACAACAAGACCCGGCACAAACCCGCCCCGAACCTACTGAACCTTCCCCGAACCTCCGTTGCTTTAACCCGACCTTGACCCGCACTTGACCATAACGTTGACCGAATGATTCTGATTGAGCCTCCAGACCATCTTCATCTTCTCTCTCTCCTTCTCTCTCTCTCTCCTTCATTTCTCTCTCTTTCTCTTCCGGTTCTCTCTCTCTTTCTCTTCCGGTTATCCTCCATCTCTCTCTTCTTCTTGTCTTACACTTCATATTCTCCTCCATCTCTATCTCTCTTCATGCTTCTTCTCTCCCTCTTCTTCTTCTTCACGCCTCTCTCTCCTCTTCTTCTTACGCCTCCTCTCCTCTCTCTTATTCTTCTTCTTCCTCCGGTCTTCTTTTTCTTCTTTTTCTTCCTCCTCCTTCTTCTTCTCCTCCTCCTTATCTTCCTCTGGATTCTTCTTCTTCTCCTCCTCCTCCGGTCTTCTTCTTCTCTTCTTTCTCTTGCTTCGGCTTCTCCTTCTCCTTCTCCTTCTCCTTCTCCTTCTTCTTCTTCTCCCACGTTCTTCTCTCTTCCTCTCCTTCTCTCTTTCTTTCTTTCTTGTTTTTTCTTGTTGGTGTGAGTAAAATGTTTGACCCCAAGCTTCTTTATATAGCAACTTGAGATCCTTCTCCTCTTGACACATGTCCTTGACACATGTCTTTTCCTTCCCATGAATGCTGCCACACCATTACACCTGTCTCTCCTTTCTCCTACTGCTACCACACCATCAGCCAAGACCTTGTGAGCAAGTCTCTTCTTCTCTTTTTTTTCTTTTCTTTTTCTTTACTTAATGGGCTAAAAACCCATCAAGATTAAAAACCATGAACTCTTCTTACTCCCTTCTTAGTAGCCACGTGAATGGGCTTCTAGATGAACGTATTTTCATGCAATTTGGGCCAAAACCTATTTGTTGATTCTTTGATGTTTTTGTTGTAAGTCCAAGCCCAATTCCACTCTTTGTTACTTCTTCTCCAAGTCACAAGTTCATGAACCTTCTAGAAGAGATTGGTGGCGCCATCATGGAAATACCACATGTCACTGATAAGTGTTTTATGACCAATTAGATTGCTCCAATCACTCCGTAGAAGCTCATATTCCCGATTCCATCTGATGCTTCGGTTTATCCAGTTTTGTGTTTAATATTTTAAAAACTCTTTAGCTGCTTCTATAAATCCACCAAGCATTTTCAGATTCTATATGATCTTAGATTAATTTAGAAATTTGAATTACCTCAAACGGAAAACCGTAGCTCCCGTTATAAATTTTACAAGTTTTGTCGGTTTTATCGGTTTCCTTTCCCGATAATCCGAAAAACTAATCTACGGTCTATTTCCACCACTCTTGGTCTTCTAAATGTTTTATTTATTTAAAAAGAATAACATTTGGCCCGTCTTAGCTTCCAGCTCATATTTTGATAAAATTACCAAAATACCCCTCATCTTCTAAAAATTACGAAAATGCCCCTTGTTGACTTCTTGACTGTTCGTTGACCAGTTCTAGATACAGGGTATTACATTCTTCCCCACTTAAAAGAATTCGGTCCCCGACTTCTCCGTTACTAACAAATTTTGAATCGGAACTGAACCCCGTAAGTTGCTACTCCTGAAACTGATCTGACTGCTCTAACACCCGACTTCTGGAACACCGTCTTGCACAAAAACCCAAAATACCGACGTATTGAACTTCCTACGCTGAGAACTTGAATCACGATCACTTCTTGGTTCTCCATCTGATTGCTTCACTAACTCCAGTCCTGATTTTCAATACCAATGATCTTGACTGAATTGCTTCACTTGGGTTTTTGATTCCAATCCATCTCTGCTTTGCTGCTTACGCTCTGATCTCAAGGTGAACCCGCTCTTCCGATACTGACTTTCAAACCACTGGTTTGCACAAAACTTCTCTACACCGATATGCTCTCTGATTGCAAATTCATTTCTCTTGACTGCACGACTCCATCCTAAGTCTTGTTTCCATCTGCTCCACATGATACTGCTTGAACTCTGAATCAATAGTAACTACACTCCCGATGCTCAACTAATTCTTGAAACATGGTTTTGCTCCAACTCTCATCACATTGACATCTTAAATTCCCCCTGCGATATGGCTTGAATCTCGACCAATCCCGACTTCTTCATTTGATTGCTTCATCGATTCAATCTCCGATTCCAAAATCCACCGATTCTGATTGGTTTGCTATACTCTGATTCATGAACTCATTTGCGCCGACCAATACTCCAGGCTTCCCCACTTTGTCTTGACTTCCCCGATCACGCAATAATAACTCGTCTTCCATTCCCTCGGTTAACTTGTTTCCAATGATTACCGATCCAGACTGATATTATGTTCATATCGATTTTCTTCTTTCCATATAAACCGGCATACTCATGCACGCCTCGAACTTCCTCGGTCACTGATTTCCACGCTTCACTGACTCTAAAACTGTTCTTCCCACTAATATCCTCGAACGGACTCCTCCACTGACGTTGATGCTTCTGAATCTCTTCGCTAACTCATCAAACTCATCCGTCTTGATTTCTTCTGCCACTGGTACCCAAACTCTTTTCTGAATCCACACTAACTTTCTTGCAGGCTCGGGTCACACTGCTTCCTGAAATAACATCTCGTCTCTCGGGTTCGGGTTCGGTCTCGTGTCCTCGTCAAATCGTCCATCACGTCCTACATCAACAACCTCAACAACACTGGAATGGTTAGACCTTCTAACTTACTTCCCGATATCACTTCCTTATATAAATATGGTTACTTAGTCATGTACCCATCGGTCACACATGGCTAACTAACAATATCCTATAATTCCGCTCAATCTCAAATAAGCTTCCTATAAAAACCGCATTTTCAATCACGAGCTTAGGTCTATCTACGAGGTTCTTTATCTTTCCTTACCAAAAACAATCCGTGCAAACCAAACGATTTCACTAATTAAAATCAAGAATCAATTTCTAGAAACCTAGCGAATCAAACAAAATGCAATGATTCACAATCAACAACTACCAACCTAGCGAGCAATCACAGCGATTCAAAAGTCTAACGACCTAGCAAGGCAATCAATCACACACAATCAATCAAGCAAGAAAATCGGCGATCGCAGTCGTCTCTCTGGGTTCTGATGGAAACCTTCTGTTCGGGCCATCATTTGTTTTCACATCGTAACTACATTGCATTCACAACCATCATGAGTATGCAATATAACCACTCCGCTACTCAAAACGAATATCGAAATACTCAACATCCACTATGTAAATAAAACTTCTATTCACCACGTAGAGTTTTAAATGCATAGGTCTGTAGGAGTCTACATATTAGCGGTTCCAATCCGTCCCACAAGAAACAACGTTTCACACAACTGAATCATCAGAGACAAATGCAAGCCGATACACACATCAAAAAATGAGTTAGAGCCCTTACTTACCTGGGCCTAATCTATTTCCTAATTTCCAACATGAGCGGTACAACTCATGTGGATCCTAACCGACAGGTGCGCCAGGAGTATGGAATGAGTTCGGTGGTGGTGGCGGAGAGACGCGGTCTCGATCATGACAGGAAAGGAGTACAATGTTCATCTCGGTCGCAAATGTGACAAGTCGGAGTCTGCATCAATGCTGCAGTGGCGGATATGCTCGACAAAACAGCCGACACCGAATAGAAATGAAAGACATGTGGCACCGCAGGCAAGGAACGATGGGTCCAATGCGTAAGACTGGCGGTCGTATAGCAGGCGGTGGTAGCTCGCATATCCCGATATTGTACTTGATCGCCATGTAATCGGGGATGAATATCGACGGTGCGCGCTACTGACGGTGGTACTCCGGATGTAATTGTATCATAAGGCGGCTATGGAATGGGTGGAGTGGTAACGGGCTCGGCACCGACAATCACGTACTCCGAAATAGGCTGCGAAATATGGGAACACTCCGCAAGCTAGAAGTATGGACCTGAACTAACTGCAGTAGATCCAATGGATCCAAGGTTATCCATGCTGATGCCGCTCATCTTGTCGTCGCAACCACACACACACACACCAATCCTCCTAGGACAACTCTGCTGCGTGACTGCAACGAAACACCAAATGATTAGCACAATCTTAATAACCTTTCTAACATACCCATTTCCCTGGATTGACGGACGCGACTCGGATTCCTAATGGTTGCATTGGTGACACATTTTGACTCGATAAAATATTGAAAAACCGGAATTTTCGAACCCATGATGAACCATGCTCTGATACCACCTTTTGTAGCGCCCCTTCCCGTTTTCCGCTGACCGGCCAACAATCAAACAAGAAAATGACCGATTGAACCTGAGCAGTCATACAAGAAGAGTTTGTCACAATACAAAAGCCAGAGACAGTCCGGTTTGAGTCAATGGTTCGAACCAAACCATCCTTGACTCCGTTTACCTCGTTTCCATGATACAAAGCTTTTCAACTTGTACCGTTTCCATGAGTTGTGTTCAGTTTGGACTAAATCGTATATCAGAGAATTATTCCGTTTTTATTACTTTAAAAATATAAATCTTATTCATAACAATATACGGTCTAATACAAAACTTTTAGCGGGTAACCAACAAAATCTGCAACCGAAAATAAAGTCAAAATGCTTAACAACCGATACCCAATGCCAACCCGATACTACTCCGAGTGTCCAACGCGTCCGCCGAGCTACGCCAAACCTAAAAAAAAGACAAAAGAGTCTAATGAGCAATGTAAGATTACCCAGTGAGACAGCTCCCAACTAAAGGCTGCTAATAATCTAATAATCCCGCCCAAACACAAAATAACAATCAAGTACAATAGCTGATCACGTGCTACCAAGACGTGATGAGCTCCACAACACACAAGCATTCAATTAACAACACAACAACACAATAACCAATGGAATCGAGAACACTGCGGCACATGCTCTCGATTAAACTCGATCTATCTATCGCATCTCTAACGCAATCTCCACACCATGTGCCCCCAATTGCGAACTCGCTAACTTCCACGGGAACACTTATACGGGATCTAACACACCCTATAGAGTCCTAATAACAGCAATGTAAACAAGCAGACTCACTGGGACTCTATCACGCAAGACCGACAAGGTCAAATAGAAACACTATCTTAATCCCCAATCCATCGCGCAAGTCCTATCACCAACCTCCACATCACCCAAACTTACTCGGTCCCGCACCAGAGTAAGTATCTACCAGTACAGTCTACTCGGCCCAACACCGAAGTAGATAAACAATCAAGCAATCAATCTACTCGGACCAACACCAAAGTAGATACACAATCATACAAACAATCAACAGTCTACTCCGTCCAACACCGAAGTATATAAACAATCACACAAGCAAACAACCGTCTACTAGGCCCAACACCGTAGTAGATACATAATCACACAAACAATCAATCACAACACCACACAAACAATGATTTATGTTTATTAGTCTTTTACTATTTCCTTAACCTTTACTCATTCAATCCTTAACCTTTACTCACATTCAATCTGGTACCTTGGGATTAGTGGATTACTAATCTTGTAGACGGCCCATCAATCACACCACTTCTTTACTTATCACCTCCTAAGTAGCTTTTAATACGTCTTCGATCTGTCGGTTTAGAGTTAGTAAGATTACTAACTACCCGACATCTCATTATTCATTAACTTTCATTCATTACTTTTAACCCGACTAATTAATCCACCCCGTTATTATATTCTAAGTGCGTTATGTCGTTTAACCGTATTTTAGTAACCTCATATTTTCCCGTATATAGATTCCTTTAGATACGTTCTTAAATACTTATATATGCATATACGTCCTAGCATGCCATCTATATGTATGCATCACCCAATCAAGCAATCAATGAACTATCAATACAACACCCAATCAAGCAATCAAGGAAACTATCAACGATTACGGATATAATCAAACTAGCATGCATCCCTTACCCTAACCATCTCATTGATTAACCGAGTTATTAAATCAATCTAGCCGTTCTTAACCAATTCAATCAATCGGGTATGCAACCTAAACTACGGTTTATCAATACGGATCTATATGATCTTAACAAAATGCAACACACAAATAGCCGACTCACAGTGTTATTATGACGACGGACAGACGGATTGACGGACAAGCGGAACAATGAGACCCGACACGAACCCGACGCTAACCCGAACCTCCTAAACCTTCCCCGAACCTTCGTTGCTTTGACACGACCTTGACCCGTACATGACCGTAACGTTGACCGAATGATTCTGATCGAGCCTTTGGACCATATTCATCTTCTCTCTCCTTCTCTCTCTCTCTCTCTTTCTCTTCTGGTTCTCTTCCGGTTATCCTCCATCTCTCTCTTCTTCTTGTCTTACACTTCATCTTCTCCTCCATCTCTCTCTCTCTCTTCATGCTTCTTCTCTCCCTCTTCTTCTTCTTCTTCACGCCTCTCTCTCCTCTTCTTCTTCTTCCTCCGGTCTTCTTCTTCTTCTTCCTCCTCCTTCTTCTTCTCCTCCTCCTTCTCTTCCTCCGGCTTCTTCTTCTCCTCCTCCTACTCCGGTCTTCTTCTTCTCCTCCTTCTCTTTCTCCGGCTTCTTCTTCTCCTCCTTCTCCTTGTCCGGCTCCTCCTTCTCCTTCTCCTACTCCTTCTCCTTCTCCTTCTCCTTCTCCTTCTCCTTCTTCCTCATCCTCTTCCTCTTCTTCTTCTCTCTTCCTCTCCTTCTATCTTTCTTTCTTTCTTGTTTTTCTTGTTGGTGTGAGTAAAATGTGTGACCCCAAGCTTCTTTATATAGCAAATTGAGATCCTTCTCCTCTTGACACATGTCCTTGACACATGTCTCTTCCTTCCCATGAATGCTGCCACACCATTACACCTGTCTCTCCTTTCTCCTACTTCTGCATACCATCAGCCAAGACTTGGTGAGCAAGTCTCTTCTTCTCTTTTTTTTTTTTTTTTTTTTCTTTACTTAATGGGCTAAAAACCCATCAAGATTAAAACCCATGAACTCTTCTTACTCCCTCCTTAGTAGCCACGTGAATGGGCTTCTAGATGAAGGTATTTTCATGCAATTTAGGCCAAAACCTATTTGTTGATTCTTTGATGTTTTTGTTGTAAGTCCAAGCCCAATTCTTCTCTTTGTTACTTCTTCTCCAAGTCACAAGTTCATGAACCTTCTAGAAGAGATAGGTGGAGCCATCATGGAAATACCACATGTCACTTATAAGTGTTTTATGACCAATTATATTGCTCCAATCACTCCGTAGAAGCTTATATTCCTGATTCCTTCCGATACTTCGGTTTATCCGGTTTTGTGTTTAATATTTTAAAAACTCTTTAGCTGCTTATAAATATCCACCAAGCCTCATTTTAAGATTCTAGATGATCTTAGATAAATTTAGAAATTTGAATCACCTCAAACGGACACCCATAGCTCCCGTTATGAATTTTACAAGTTTTATCGGTTTTATAGTTGTCCTTTCCCGATAATCCGAAAAACTAATCTACGGTCCGTTTCCACCACTCTTGGTCTTCTAAATGTTTTCTTTATTTAAAAAGAATAACATTTGGCCCATCTTAGCTTCAGGCTCACATTTTGGTAAAATTACCAAAATGCTCCTCATCTTCTGGAAATTACGAAAATGCCCCTTGTTGACTTCTTGACTGCCCGTTGACCAATTCTCGATACAGGATATTACAAGGTAAGTCCAGACTGACTTTGAATAGGGACACTGTAAATAAAGATGATCCTTATATTCTACCGCAGAAGAACATAGCAAGCAATTGGGAGGGACAGAAAGTCCCCAACTAATCATTTATCCCATGTTACAAGCCTATTCCTAGCTACAACCCACGAGTGAAAAGAATGCTTTGGAATTCTATCTTTAAACTAGGGGAAAGGAGAGTTCCAAGTTTTTGAAGAATAGAACAGACCTAGAGTTCCTCCCAAAGAGTTTCTCAACATATAAAGATCGGTTAATGAATCATCCAAAGCCAAAGGATAAAGTGGAATACAATGACGAAGAATTCGCAAAAAGGGATCTCTACCACGGGAAAGCTACCATTCCCTTCCTATAGACACTTCTGCCACTTTCGCCATACAGTTAATACCAGTGACCATAGGACCATGCTCTCCAACAACATCAATAAGAGGCCCCAGTTCAGTCTAAGAATCATGCCAAAACAGAGCCTGCTTTCTGGATTGGATTGTGCAAGTCAAGTAAGGTCTAGCCAAAGCCCGTAACTTACAAAGACGTCTCCAACTTCCAGATGATGAGAAATTGAAAGCCCAGAAGTTCATCTTTTTAATGATATTCTTTTTTATCCAGACTACCCAAAGAGAACCCTTTACCGTAAAAAGAAATCAGATTAACCTTAGACCAAAGACTTGATTAATTCCCAGTGGGCGTTTAAGACCGAGACCTCCTGCCTTTTTGGGAGTACAAATAGACTCCCATGGATTTTTTTCTCCTCTGTTGGTCTTGAAGTACCTGTCCAAAGAAAAGCACTGCAAATTCTTTTCAGCTTGTTAAGACATCCCTTAGGCAAGGGAAAAGCAGCTGACCAGAAATTAATCACCCCATATAAAGCTGACTGGATCAATTTAAGACGACCAGCAAAGGATAGCCGATGAACGGTCCAAGATGCTATTTTGGCCAAAATCATGTCGATAAGAGGTTGAAACTCCAACAGAGATAATTTGGGCGGACTTGGTGGCAAACCGAGATATTTGACAGGTAGAGAGCCATGAATCAGTTCATAAGAGGAAGCTAGACTACTTGTTGCTAATCGGTCATTCCCATTTAGGAAGGGATGAGATTTCCGCAAACTTAAAGCCAAGCCCGAGAATGATCTAAATTCTTCTATAACCGCTAAAATACAGCAAGAGATTTGTCACTTTCGTCAAAGAAAACCAAAACATCATCCGCAAAACTAAAATGTGTTATCAAGGAGTCGACACAAAGAGGATGAAGAAAGAATATGTTTACTCTTATTGTACACATATCTTTATTATTTTTTCATATATATATATATATATATATATATAGTTTTTTTGTTAAAACCAACAAAAATAATCTAAAGGATAAATAAATAACTAACTAACTTTCTCCCAAAAATAATTAATAGATGGAAAGATATATAAAAGAGAAAAGTAATAAAATAGCACAAAAAACATACCTTATCATAAATATAGCACCAAGGAAAATAATTCACATTTTTAGCATTATTTTAATTACAAAGACTTTTATAGCATTATATAATTTAGGGTTTAGGGTTAATTATTTAGGGTTTAGGGTTTATTATTTAGGGTTTAGGGTTTAGTATTTAGGGTTTAGGGTTTATTATTCAAGGTTAGGGTTTAGTATTTAGGGTTTAGGGTTTAGTATTTAAAATTTAGGGTTAGGGCTAATTTAGTGACAAAACATGTTTTTGTGCTATTTTTATGATTTTTCTTCCTTGGTGCTATATTTTTGACAAGTCATATTTTTGTGTTATTAATGCGATTTGCCCTATATAAAATGTTAATGAGCCAATTCTTTAAGGCTTTGAACGGTAACCACGGTCACTGCGGACTAAATCTACTGCGGACCAAACTATTTTTATTTTGAGGCGGAGACAGTCCGCTACAGACTAATATTTTTTTGTTCATAAAACTAGACCGCATTTGGTCCGCATCGGATTTTCTTTATTTTATTTTTTAAAACCGCTGTGAACTAAAAACTGTGAATGATATAAAAAAAAAATCGGTTTAATTCATTCGCAAACTAATCCACCTTGACCGCAATTAACATTCAAAACCTAAATACAATAATAGGGAAATAATTGAATTTTTCTTTTAAAGTGGTAAAAAGCATGAATCGAAATAAGAATGACTAGGGGCGAGAGAAATTTTCAAGGGAGGCAGTACCAACTGATCCAACAATCAATTAGTGATTTGTCTAATAATTGCTATAAATATTCAAATTTACCGGGGGCAACTATCCCCCTCTCCACTAACCTAACTCCGCCGGCAGCAATATAATAAATATTCGGTGGATTAGTCTTAACAATCTTGACTGTGGATATTTCTCCGATTTTCCTCTCGTCTCTTGGTGATTAGCTTTCAGTTTAGTTTGTGTTTTTTTGTTAGCTTTACTACGTAGAACTTTCGCTTCAATATCGATGATAGTGTGTTTGTTTTAAAAAATGTATTTTACCCTTTAACGAACAAAAAACTAAAAGAATGAAAAAGTCCAATTGATCGAATGCTAAATGTTTGCAAAAAGTTTATATCGAGGTCTACGATTAGAATATATCAATACTATTAAAAAATTGGAGTTTGTCCATGGTACATAAATGTTGTTCCTGAAATTTGCTCTTAATATTATTAGGATAAGTAACCTTCATTAAGGGTAATTAGGGAATATAACATTATCTCTACAATCCATGTTTCCAAACAAGACAATTATTAAACATGTAACCAAACAACTAAAATCTAATAGGTCCCACTTTCCTAATTAATTAAAATCAAAACAAATTAATTGATAAATATAATGAATAATTTATACATCAACTATTATATATAAATTAAGATTCTCTAATTTATGATTTAATTCAAAATATATTTGTAATATATTTTAATATCTTTTTTATTTTGTTTCAAAATATATATATATATATATACACATATTACGATTGATGTTTTTACGATTGTACTTTTTAGCAGGTTTTTCCATCAAACTGAAAAATATTTAATTAATTAAACGGGTTGAAAAATTAATTAACCAATCTCGATTATAAATTTTCTATAAAAAAATTCGCATATAGTAAATAATTTCAGCTGATATATTTTAAAATTAATAAAATATTAAAATGATTTCATACTTATATTATTCAAATATTTGAAATATATTTTAATATCTTTTTATTTTGTTTCAAATATATATATATACACATATTACGATTGATGTTTTTACGATTGTACTTTTTAGCAGGTTTTTCCATCAAACTGACAAATATTTAATTAATTAAACGGGTTGAAAATAAAATTAGCTAATCTCAATTATAAATTTTCTAAAAAAAATTCGCATATAGTAAATAATTTCAGCTGATATATTTTAAAATTAATAAAATAATAAAATGATTTCATACTTATATTATTCAAATATTTGAAGCGTCAAATTATGCTTTATGTTTGAATGAAGTTTTTAACGGATAGTTCCATCAAATTTGCAAATTATATATACGACTACAACATGTATTTTATAAAATAATATTTTAGATAAATAAAATAACAATTAAACATATACCACACAACTTTTACAATAGTTGTTTTCACATATATATATTTTTCCAAACTATGATCTTACGATACAACGCAGATTAAAATATATAATGCGAAATCGTTATTTTAATCTCTTAATCCTTACGATATATCTCCTCCAAATAACACATAATTCATTTAAAAAAAAAACTAAATTGCTAACTCACTGTTTATAATGTTGGTTAAACAATTATAATGAAAATTAGATTACATAATTAAAAATCTAAACTACTATTAACAAAATGAATAAAAAGTAAAATTTGTAAAGAAAATTAAACCCGCACTTAAGTGCGGGTCAAAATCTAGTACAAGGCATTATAATATATGCAAAGCATTAGAATTTATGCAAAGCATTAGAATACACTACAAAAAATCTGTCTCGTAACCACGGACTAGCCGCGAAATGTTCGTGGCTACGTTTTTTAAGCCGCGGCTAGCTACGAATTACGCCGTGGCTATGTCCGTAGATATTTAGCAGCTATTCGTAGCTACGTAGCCACGGCAAACTAACGTAGCCATTCGTAGCTACGTAGCGACGAACAGTCGCGAAAGTTTCGTAGCTAAACTCATCCGTGAATGGTCGCGAAATACGTCATAGCTATATAGCTACGACTTACGATAGCCGCTAGTCGTGGAAACATAGCCGCGGATCGCTACAAAAATGTCGTGGAAATATATAGCTTCAACTAGCTGCGAATAATGTCGCGGCTTAGTTTGCGGCGGCTCATGTCGCGGCTATCCGCGTCTCGCTCCTTTTTAGCCACGACGTATTTTGCGGCTATCCGTAGCAGTGTCGATAAATTATTGAGTTCACGAGATGTCATTGTGTATGGTCATTCGGATGTTATATTAATCAATTCCAAGCTTTTTGCAGAGAATATATTCAATATAGCTACGGCCAAATTCGCGGCTAGTCGTAGCTATATTAAAAAACATGTTTCCAACTATTGCAACCACTTTCAGATTGTAAAAAAATCTCATTAGCTACGGCGTAAGTCGCGGCTATCCGTAGCTTATGTTTGCATTATATAATGCACGAGCACTTAGCCTCTTTGACACACATTCTAGTTATTCAATAAATGAAAGAGAGGTTGTGAGGAAAAAAAAAAGTAGAGAGAATTCGTTAAAAAAAATTGAGTAATTCCTTCGTTTAATTTCTTTTATCACTATGAGTGATTTCTATTTGTCGAGAGATTGGATGTATAAACGTATAAAACGTGGTACTCAATCTGTGTCTAAAAAGTTTGAGGAGGGAGTAGACTTTTTTATTTCATTTGCGTGTAATCAAGCTTATTATCTTGAACACCAATTCTTGTTTTGTCCATGTAGAAGGTGCAAAAATCAAAAGCAACATGATGCCTATACTGTGGCGGCTCATATTAGGTCAAAAGGCTTTACGGAAAACTATATGTGGACGCACCACGGAGAACAAGGTAACTATGGCGGCGAATCCTCTACAAGTCATTTTCACGGTGAAGCTTCCACAAGTCATAACCTGGCCGGAGGTGAAATAGGAACTGCATATCCTATGCAAGTTCCGATAGAAGAGTTTCGTGATCCTAATGAAGATTTCAACATGGTACCTGATGGTGTCGGAAATATCCAAGATCCAATCTACCATGATGCCGTTTACCAAGCTTTAGAAGCCGCAAATCAACCTTTATATGATGGGTGTGCTGATGGACGAACTCAATTGTACTTGTCGTCGAAGGTGATGAATTGGAAGACCAATTTCAATATCCTGGAGGAATGTCTGGACGATATCACTCAAACTTTTAATTATGTTCTTCCATCGCCTAATAAAGCCCCGACATCATATTACGAGACAAAGAAGTTGACGCGGTCTCTTGGGTTGCCATGTCATAAGATTGATGTCTGCGAGGATAATTGTATGTTATTTTGGAAGGGAGAAGATCGTGAATTGTCACATTGTCGGTTTTGTGGAAAAGATCGCTATGAATCAAAGGTGGGTCGGTCAGGCAAGAAGATACCGAAGCAAAGGATGTTTTATCTGCCCCTTGGTGATCGGCTGAAGTGACTATATCAATCAAAGACCACCGCATCGCAGATGAGATGGCATGCTGAACATGTGCCTCCCGAAGGAGAAATGCATCATCCCTCAGACGGAAGAGCGTGGAAACATTTTAAAAATGTATATCCTACATTTGCTTCAGAGAGTCGCAATGTCTATCTGGGTTTATCAACTGATGGATTTAACCCAATTGGTATGAACAGGCAATCACACTCTGTTTGGCCTGTCATAGTGACGCCATATAATTTGCCTCCTGGGATGTGCATGAAGAGGGAATATTTATTTCTCTCTATATTAGTGCCGGGGCCAAACCATCCGAAGAAAAGCTTGGATATTTATCTACAACCGTTGATTGAAGAGTTAAAGCATTTATGGAGCGAGGGTGTGGAGACTTATGACATTTCACGGAATGAAATGTTCACGATGCGAGCTGCTTTGATGTGGACAATCAGCGATTTTCCCGCGTACGGTATGCTATCGGGATGGATGACACATGGGAGGTTGGCTTGTCCGTATTGTATGGACGATACAAAATCTTTTTGGCTGCCACACGGAAGGAAGCACAGTTGGTTCGATTGTCACAGAATGTTTTTGCCTGGAGGACATCCGTATAGGCGAAACGTTAGAGCTTTCTTGAAGAACAAAACTGTCCAAGACGATCCTCCGCCATGGCTAAACGGGGAAGAAATTTTACATGAGAGGATAAATAATATTCGTGGGCTGTTTAAAACAGTTGATTGCGGAGGAAATGGACATGACAAGCCTGCTCGAACAATTGAAGCGTATGGTGTCGACCATAATTGGGTGAAAAAGAGTATCTTTTGGGAGTTGCCATACTGGGAGAACCTTCTTCTCTGACACAATCTTGATTTTATGCATATCGAGAAAAATTTCTTTGATAATCTCATTAACACGGTGCTAAATGTTCCAGGAAAGACAAAAGATAGCATAAAATCGAGATTGGATCTCCCTTCATTTTGCAGAAGACCCGATTTGGAAGTTACCGCAGATCGAAGAGTGCCTATTCCAATCTTTTGCTTGTCGAAGGAAGGTAAAGATAAATTTTTGACATGGTTAAAGACGGAGATTAAGTTTCCAGATGGGTATGTGTCAAAGTTTTCACGTTGTGTTAACATGGAGATGGAAAAGATCTCGGGCCTGAAAAGTCACGATTGTCATGTCATCATGCAACGGCTTCTCCCAATTGCTTTTTCAGAACTTCTTCCGAATGCAGTTCATACAGCAATTTCAGGTAATGGTTAATTAATCTAATCTTAATATTTTATTTACTAATATAAGTGGGGTTCTTTAATGTTTTCAATTAATATTTACGTAGATATTGCACTATTCTTCCGAGATATATCTACCAAAATGTTGCGGACAGAAGATGTTGCTACACTTAAGGAAAACATTGCTATGAAACTTTGCAATTTAGAAAAGATCTTCCCACCGACTTTTTTCGATGTGATGGAACATCTTCCAGTGCATCTTCCAGACGAAGCTGCTTTAGGCGGTCCGGTCCAATACAGATGGATGTATCCTTTCGAACTGTACATGTATCACCTGAAGAAGAAAGTTAAAAACAAGGCTCGAATCGGAGGATCGATAGTAGCTCAATATGTAAACGAAGAAATTTCCATCGTGTCAGCCAACTTCATTACTCCTTCACAAGAGTTAGACTCTGTAGAAGATGTGAGGGAAATTCATTTTACCTACAACTATCCTGATGTCCCGCGTATCTTCCACCAAGTAGGAAGAGTTAGTGGCCAATCATCAAGCTCGTGGTTAAATGATGAGGACTACAATGTGCTTCAAACATTTTTATTGCTCAACTGTGAAGGTTTTGAACTGTACGAAAGGTATGATTTAACATTTTTATTTCTAAATATATTGGTTAAATGAGATAACATTGTAAATATTTGTACAGGATGTTTGAGGAAGAAATGACGCAAGATTACCTGAATATTACTACAGACGCATTGACGAGACTAAAAGATCAAAGATTTGCAACTTGGTGTAAAGAATATGTAAGTTCTATTTTTAACTATATATAACTTATATCTTGTATATAGTTCATCTTGTTTTTTAACTATACATGTGCAGATCAACGACGCAAGTGCATCATTTGAATTTCCATTGTGGATGCTAGAATTCGTACAAGGTCCGAAGCATCAAATCACCTCATGGCATATGTATTATTCGAGGGGATATCATTACCATACCGAAAGCCATGGACAAAACAAGAAGACGATGAATTATGGCGTTTGTGTTCCGGGATCCGCTGAGACGGATTATTTTGGATTGATTGAAGAAATATTCATGATAGAGTACGGTGGTGCAGTGGAGCTAAAATCAATGATATTCAAATGTCATTGGTTCAACACTGGTCGAGGAATACGAACACATCCATCTGGTATTGTTGATATTTGCCCAACGATGAATTATGACAAGTATGATCCTTTCATATTACCAGAGCAGTGTGATCAAGTATGTTATATTCCTTACACGAGACTGCGACCAACCAGAGAAGAATGGTGGGAAACAACAAAGGTTATGCCGAGAGAATTTTCTGAGACTCAAGAAATTTCTCAGAATGCAGTTCAAAACGACATAATTGATCGTGTGATACCACCTACCGGAGTAGTGCGAGTCGAGACACATGCGGTCCAAGATGTTGCAGATTATGAACCGACGCCTATGGCTAATCCAGATGACGAATATATTTCCGAAAATGATTTAGAAGATAACTACAGCGAATATTCGGAATCAGATTCAGATGAATAATTTGCGTTGTATAGTCTTAATGTTTAATTAAATAAATATGTAATATTATGATATTTTCAATTTATAATATGTATAAATTAAAAATCAACTCTTAAATTTATATCATATACCAAACACCTAAAATTGGGATTAATCTATTAATTGTTTTTGAATAATTAGTGTATGACATTTATGGTTTAAGGTATGAAATTTAGGGTTTAGGGTATGAAATTTAGGGTTTAGATTTAAGGCTTTATTATTGTTGGATTAATGTAGAAATCATATATTTTGGGGTTTAGGGTTTGACATTTAGGGTTTGGGGTATGAAATATAGTGTTTAGGGTATAGGGTACTCGTCTTAGGGTTAGTATTAAAACGATATAGCTACGGCTTGCTACGATATTTGCCGTAGCTATACCAAAAATAAACCGCGAAA